>OY804597.1:38768953-39368953 GCA_963680895.1 Fragum sueziense
CCTAAATCCACACATCTGTGCTATCATAAAACTCAGTCAACAAAGCAAGGGAGGCAATTCTGTTTTGTCCCAGTTTAAGGACAGCCATACTGACTTATCAATCTTACTAAATATTTCACCCTTTTCCCATACAAGATATAATTTGGATATCTGTAATAGAAAGCGTTTGGGAAAACATCGAGACAAAAGGAGAAAATACTGATTACCAGCATTTTCTCCTCTTGCCTCAGTATTTTCCACACTATTTTCTAAACAAATCCTGTCTTTTTCAACATGTTTTTTTCCTTTTCCGCAGCTTTAAAAATAGTCGGCCATTTGGGTAAAGGTCAAGGGTAAACCTGACCTAAATGTCCTGAATGATCAGTACCCTCACAGCTGATTATCGACTTTTAGTGTTTACTCATTTGACTCTTTACCCTTTCTGTACTATTTCTGCTCACAAAAATCCGGAGTTCCAATTTGAAAACTGCTGCTGCTGCAAAGAATTTATGTCCAATTTAGAACAGAGTAAATATGGTGGGAGAAGGAGAAAATGCTGGCTATCAGCATGTACTTCTTTTATTTCAGTGTTTTCCCATACCTTTTCCGTGGATCACGATATAAGCCTGTTTGGAAAAGGGTTAATGCCTATAAACAGCTGAAAATCACTTTCAACTGTTTTCTCATTACTCTTAATTCTTCCACAAAGACTAATTCAAATTGATAGGGTTTGCCAACAATAAAGCAATACTGCAAGCAAAATCTTCAATTTTTTGGTCCAAAACAAGTAAACAAAATTTTTTAATGGAAATGAGAAAATAATTACCATTCACATTTTCTCAATATTTTGACCCAAGATTTCACAAAACGGTCGACAGCGACACAAAACGATGGACAGCAAATCTATGTTATATTACGAAAGTCAAATATAATCTTTAACCCTTTCCCAAATGACAAAATTTTAGGGTGATCCAATTCAAATTTAAAACTGCCACAAATGACAAAATGGATGCTATTAAAGATAGCATTTGTGTAAAATATGGTACAGAAAAAATTGAGACAAAAGGAGAAACTGCAGCCTGGTTATCAGCTGTTTCTTCTTTTGTCTCAAATGTTTTCCAAATCCTTTTCTCTTAAGGACGTCAAAACCAGGTCTTGTTTGGGAAAGGGTTAACCAAAATATAGACCTTGTGTCTGTGCCTAAATGGAATCTGTTTGGAAAATAGTTCATATCATAAGGGCAAGTGGTAAAAGACCTGCAATTTTTTGTGCGCAGGATATTCAAAATGACATTTAAACTACTTTATATAGACCAATCTGAAAATAAATCGGTCATAAAATAAGTGAGCATTTTGTATTACTGTGCTTAAATTTACATAATGAGTTTTAGTTCACCTGAACCACTTTTTGAAACAGCAATTTTTTTTACTGTTCCAAATTGTAAGCTGTAAATGCCGAGCACAAATTGGGTGTTGATTGATCAAATACAGCATTTCGTGCAAAGTATCATGATCATGAAAACATTGTGGCATTTTCTGCATCCTGGCCCCGGTTTCTCAAAAAAACTTAAGTACGATCTCTTGCTCAAATCTGAGCACCGTGCTCAAATCGCACGAAATCCACGTGAACCTTAATCGAATACCCTTCAACGTTGGAGAGTATTCCTTTGAAGTTGAGCATGTTCTCATGAGTATATGTATACTTATGTTTTTTTTTTCGAGAAACCGGGGCCAGGTCTTTCCTGAACTTTTTCTATGAGGATCGTCAAAATTAGGTCATGTGTGAGAAAGTGTGAAGCTTTATTTGTCATATCTTTTTTAATTCTTATGCACATACAAAAGTTTTAAGGCTCACATTAACAAGAGCTGTCCGAATACAGCGCGCTCGACTTTCTAAGTTGCTTAGTATAAAGGAGGCATAACTCCAAATATGGTGGAGCCAGGGTCATGGGACCTGGTAGTAAGGTAGAGGGTGTGATGGTGAATAAGTATTCCAAGTTTGGGTTGAATCCCTTTGATAGTATGGAAGTTATTGATGTTTGAAAAAACTTTAACCTTTGTTGCAACGCCGACGCCAACGCCGACGCCCGGGTGACAGTATAAAGCTCTCATTTTCTTCGAAAAGTTGAGCTAAAAATGATTTAAAATCAGTTCTAGAGTCTTATTACTTTCTTTGTCATTGTTACTTTCTTTGAATCCAGTGTTTTATATAATTTACATTACGAGCATATCTAGAGCAAATCATGACCGTAAAAATGTAAGTGCACAATTATTCCAAAGGTTCAAAGGAGTATCAAATTGCAAAATGACATTGATATTTAAACGAATCCTGACTAGAGAAATATCTCGGTGATCCAGACAATTCTAATGAGTACCCAAAACAAACAGCTGTTTTTGATAGAAAATATTGAGACAAAAGGAGAAACTGCTGATTATCAGCAGTTTCTTCTTTTGTCTCAATGTTTTCCCATTTCAATTAGGAACATCAAAACTAGGCCTTGATTGGGAAAAGGTTAAACCTGGTTCATGAAAGGACACCAATGCCCAATTAGTAAAATCACAATTTGTCGCTTTTCAACAAAACAATGTAACTACAGCTTAAAACAAGTTCCAGTTACAAGGTTTTTGAAGAAAAGTGGCGGATTACCATAATTATTCTAATAAACGCCCAGGCGTTTATTAGAAAAGCGTTCGATGGGAAAGTTGGGGGTGGGCGTTTATTAGAGGTATTCTAATTTTGTTCGTCAAATATGCGAATCAAATGTCATTTCATGGACTTGAAATTAATCAAGTAAAAATTGTCAAAGTTTTGTTTCAAGGACTTTAAAATATGATTTTTGGAAGAAATTCCTTCATTGTAACAGATTGATACTTTCTTTCAATGCTTTTGGATGTGATGTTTTATTATGACTTACACGATTTTATTCTGTGATCGGGGGATGGGCGTTTATTAGAACACCCTTTCCCGCTGAAATTGTGCTTGAAATATGCATATTTTCAGCAGAGATTTGGGGGATGGGCGTTTATTAGAATATGGGCGTTTATTAGAATAATTAAGGTACTTTGTAGTCATCATTACCTATGAAATTAGATAAGGTTTAATTTCTCATCTTTAACATCAGGGTCATATATATCCCATGCTATGAGCACTTAAGGTCAAGTTCAGTATCATATCTCTTATAGCCCTTATTGAAATAATCCATGGTTTTGAATTCCCTCATAGGAATAATACTGAGACTCCTTTTATCTCAATAATTTCTGTCCTAATTATTTGACAGAAATCTTAAAATCTTATCTTTATTGACTTTCGTTTTGTCATCTGAAGCAGCTTTCCAATTGACACTGTCCACATTTTTGCTGTTTGGGAAAGGGTTCAATATGAATTTAACTGAATCACATACAGGAAACCAATCTTGACTGTTTTGGAAATGTTTAACGTTTTCCTGATTAGTGACCACACCTTTAGACTTACCTAATCATCAGCATTTTCTCTGTTTCTCAAAATGTTTTATGCTATATACCATTAACATTTTCTATTGCGGTAACTGGTAACTAAATTTTGTTGTGTACATCACCATTTAATAATGGATCAAGGATTAAACAATGTTACAGAGATTTTCTTAAGAACTTAAATTTAAATGCAATATCATCTGCAACTCCTTTCATTTTGGACAAGTCTAAAAAAATACTGTTTGGAAAAGATCTAATTTGTCTGGAAAGGAGTTTATCTTGAAACAAGCCAACTTTTCTGCACTAGTGTCTGGTCAAATAATAACTACACTGGTCAACCAATAAATCCATTATGGATCATGATAATCATAATTTTCTCAAGGTTATTTCTAACCTTCACATTTCACCGAACCCTTCCCCAAAGACAAAACAGAAAGAAGTTAAAGCAGACAACATTTTCAATAAGATTATTTTTTGAAAATGTACAAAATTCTGGGTAGAAAACATTGTGGAAAATGAAGAAATTGCTTGTCACAAGCAATTTCTTCATTTTCCATGATGTTTTCTAAAACATTCATCTTGTGTGGCGTTAAAAGGTGTCACTGTTTTTGGAAAGGGTTTAAACAAAATTTCATTTCACATTTTTCTGTTGAACTCATTCCAAGACAAGAGGGCCAAGATGGCCCTGGATCGCTCACCTGATAGAAGTTTGAAACTTGCTCCATGCAGAACAAGACCCACCTTTTACATGACCTAGGTATCTCTAAGACAAGAACACGAAATTTAAGATGCGAGATTATGATCCAGCTGAAAACAGCATTCTTAATCTTTAATAATCAATATTTGTGGCTGTTAAAGTGAAAACCAAGTCGATAAAAAACATCTATTTTGTCATAATCCAGGGCACATAACTCTGTTCTGATAAAGATATTCTCATCAACCTTATGTCCAAGTTGTTTTTTGATTGGTCAATATTTATTAATTACTGTTTGAGTGAAATTAACAACGAAATCGGTAATTTTGTCACCATCAAGGGCACAAAACTCTGTTTTTTCTAGTCTGATCAATATGAAAAATGAAAACATATAAGATCTCATGGTCACCTAAATTATGACCAAGTTGTGTCTTGATTGGTCAATATTTGTGGTTTTGTTTAGAGTGAAAATAAAGTAGAAAAAAGCAATTTTGTGAAATTCAAGGGCCAATAACTCTGGGTTTTTTTGGTCCGATCAAGCTGAAAATTTAACTCATTCAGCATCTTATGGTTACCATCATTGTTGCCAAGTTTTGTCTTTATCGGTCAATAAATGTAGATGCTAAAGTGTAAACAAAGTCGAAAATAGCAAATTTGTCAAATTTAAGGGCACATAACTCAAAATTTCCTACTTCAATGACACTGAAAATCGAACTCATTTATTATTGTATGTTTACCAACATTCTAGCCAAGTTTTGTCTTGATTGGTCAATATTTGTAGATGCTAGAGTGGTAACAAAGTTAAAACTAAGCTATTTTTGATATTCAAGGGCGCATAACTCCGGACTTCCTGATCTGATCTGATCCAAAATCAAACTCGTCCAAGAGCTTATTGTCATACATGTTTTGACCAAGTTTGGTCAAGATTGGTCAATATTTGTAGATGCTAGAGTGGTAACAAGGTCAAAAACTAGCGATTTTTTATATTCAAGGGCGCATAACTCCGGACTTCCTGATCCGATCTGACCCAAAATCGAACTCATCCAAGAACTTATCGTCATACATGTTTTGACAAAGTTTGCTTAAGATTGGTCAATATTTGTAGATGCTTGAGTGGTAACAAAGTCAAAACTAGTCATTTTTGACGTTCAAGGGCACATAACTCTGGACTTCCTGGTCCGATCTGACTCAAAATCGAACTCATCCGAGAACTTATGGTCATACATGTTTTGACCAAGTTTGATTAAGATTGGTCAATATTTGTGGGTGCTAGAGTGGTAACAACAAATTGTGGACAGACGGATGGACAGACGGACAGACACCGACGGACAAAAAGCGACCACAATAGCTCAACTTGAGCACTTCGTGCTCAGGTGAGCTAACAAATATGAGTCCTGAGATCTAGTAAAAGGTCCCTTAAAATAATAATTATACAAGTTGAGATCATTGTGTGTTTCCAGATCAGCCTATGCTTAAGTTCAGCCTGATCAGAATCCATTTAATTTATTGGGGTTTTACGCCGTTTTCAACTTCTATGGTCATATCGCGGCTGGAGCACCTAACCGTGGGTTCCTGGTATTTCTCGCACCAGTACATCCACAATATCCAAACCGAGCCTCCAGCTGCTCTCTCACATAGATGATTAACACCCATTGGTGAGAAACGAATTACTTTTGTCAAATGTCAGAATGGCTACTGGCCGAGCCGGGGTTCGAACTAGAGACCCCTAGAATTGACAGACTCTGACGTAGCCGACTGAGCTATCCGGGCTCGGCTGATCAGAATCCATACTGATCCTCAGCTACTTCAGAAGAAGAGTAGCTATATGAGAACAGAATGGATCTTGATCAGACTGGGCGTAGACACAGGCTGATCTAAATCCATGTTGGTCTTAAAGGCTGTAAGGACCCCCTTTTTTTCAGATTTCATTTCAAATGTTATTTGTACAGTTGCAACGGTTTACAGCTGACATTTTAAATTGATATAGTTTTTAGACAATAATTTCAACCAACTGCAACAACAAGGACCCAACAAGCAAAATTTAGGATTTGAGTGCTTTAAACAGTAAGCCGTTGAGGAAGATAACATATTACGTTACTAAAATTATAACATCTATAAAATAAGTTTCGAAGCTTAGAAATTCTTGAGTGAAAAGGAGAAACAGCTGGAAACCAGCATTTTCTTAATTAATTTATTCTTTTCCCTCTAGGTTTTCCAACTTAAGTTTGGGAAAGTGTTATAACCTTTCAAATAATAACAAGAGGACCATGATGGTCCTATATCGCTCGCCTGAACTAAAATAATATGAGCCACTGTTTTGTTCAATTCAATTGAAATTTAAGACTTTAAGACTGAAAACAAACTTATGGTCAATAACATTGTGTCAAGTTTTGTCTTGATTAGTCATTATTTGAGATTTTTAGAGTAAAATTTGAAAGGCAGATAACTGAGCAAATTCTATTCTGATTATTCTAAAATTCATTTATCCAAGATCTTATCGTTATTAATATCATAATCCAAATTTCTTCTTGATTGTTCATTATTTGTGGTTGTTAGAGTCCAAACACCAATTTTGTCAGATTCAAGGGCACATGCATGAGTGACCACTTTCTCATTTGATTGCAGTAAAATTCAGCTCATGCAAGGTCTTATAATCAGCAGCATAGTGTCAAAGTTTTGTCTTGGTTGATCAATAAAAGTCACTAAAATTCTAGAATGTGAACAGGGTCGAAAATAGTCAAAAACGGCAATTTTGTCAAATTTAAGGGCACATAACTCTCGACTTTCTGATTCAATCAGACCAAAAATTGAACTCATTTGAGATCTTATGGTTTCCAACATTGTGTCAAAGTTTTGTCTTGTTTGGTAAATAATTGTAGATTCTCGAGGTTGAAAACAGTCAAAAACAGCAACTTTGTCAAATTGAAGGGCACATAACTCTGGACTTTCTGAACAGATCGGACTGAAAATCAAACTCAACCAAAATTCTATAGTCCCCAACAATGTGTCCAAGTTTTGTCTTGCTTGATCAATAATTGCAGATTCTAGAGGGTAAAAGAGGTCGAAAACAGTCGAAAAACGGCAATTTTGTCAAATTCAAGGGCACATAACTCTCGTTTTTCTAGTCAGATCAGACTGAAAATCAAAATCATTTGAGATCTTATGGACTCCAACATTGTGTCCAAGTTTTGTCTTGATTGGTCAATAATTGTAGATTCTAGAGTGTAAACAACGTCGAAAACAGTCAAAAACAGCAATTTTGTCAAGTTCAAGGGCATATAACTCTCGACGTTCTATACAGATCAGACTGAAAATCGAACACATCCAAAATCTTATGGACCCTAACATTGTGTCCAAGTTTTGTCTTACTTGATCAATAATTGTAGATTCTAGAGTGTAAACAAGGTCAAAAACAGCCGAAAACGGCAATTTTGTCAAATTCAAGGGCACATAACTCTAAACTTTCTGGTCAGATCAGACTGAAAATCGAACTCATCCGAGATCTTAAGGTCTCCAACATTATATCCAAGTTTTGTCTTGATTGATAAATAATTGTAGATGCTAGAGTGTAAACAAAGTTAATAACAGCCTTTTTTGACATTCAAGGGCAGATAACTCAGCACATTCTGGTCCGATCTGGCCCATAATCAAACTCATCCGAAAACTTATGCCCATACTTGCTTTGACCAAGTTTGATCAAGATTGGCCAACTTTTGTGGATGCTAGAGAGTAAACACCAAATTGTTGACAGACGGACGGACAGACGGACGACAGATATTGAGTGACCACAATAGCTCACCTTGAGCACTTCGTGCTCAGGTGAGCTAAAAATATTTCCTACCTAGTCTAAATTGACACAAGTGATAGGCATAACAAAGTATGGAAAAACTAAATTCAATGAATTCCAGTTCAGTGGAGCAAATGCTGGTCATCGTTTTATTAATTTCTCTTTATTTTTTTAAAAAAAGTTTAAAGTTTCTATCTAAAGTCTATTTCACTTTCGTATTCACCCAACTTTACACTTTAACCCACGATCACCGAGTCTCAAGTCGGCTGTTAACAGTCGGTGCCTTCGGCAGCCACAGCTCTTTGGCTTTCAACTCTCCCGTGTACCCATTTACACACCTGGGTGAAGAGGAGCAACGTGGGGTAAGTTTTTTGCTCAGAAAAATTCCCGTGGCACTGGCAGGATTTGAACCCAGGACCCCTTGATCTTACTCTCCATTGCAGAGGTCTATTGATTAAACCATCAAATATGACCTCTGCAATTTTCGAAACGCCAACAGCCTATTTGGTCGTCATAATCTAATTATAGCACACCATTTGAATTATCGAATCAAAATCATTCAGTTTTATCTTGCATGATCATTACGTATACATTACGTCGCTTCTATTTTTGGCTGAAGCCGGTAACATTTGAATTATCAAATCAAAATCATTCAGTTTGATCTGGTTTGATTACATATATACATTACGTCGCTTCTATTTTTGGCTGAAGCCGGTAATTTGAAGCGTCAGCCAATGAAAGCTTGTATCAGCTTTTTAAATTGTTTTGTCGTGTATCGCCAACGATTGGATACTGAAATCCCGCCAAGGCCCCGAGATTAGACGTGAAATGACCCCGCGAGAACAGAGCTCATTCTATCGAAATGGAATGTAGAGATAATGAGCTCTGTTCATAAGAGAGTACCTCGATCCCAAAGCCCACGTCTTACCATTAGACCACGGCGCCCCAAAAGCTTCCTATTTAAAATTGTTTAACCATTTCCCAAACAAGACTTGGTTTTGACATTCCTTAATATAGAAATGGCTTAGGAAAACATTGAGACAAAAGAGGAAAAAGCTGATAACCAGCATTTTCTCCTTTTGTCTCAATATTTTCTGAGCTTAATTTAACCCACATTCATTCTTCATAACCTCTTATTTTGTTGTATAGGGCAGCTTTTGTAATGGGTGAGTCTAAAATTTGGCTGTCTGGGAAAGGGTTAAAACAATTAGGCAAGAAAGAAGTTTACAAAGAAGTAAACTCTATAGACAGACAATCAATTTTAGACATCTATCTCTGACTCAAATAGAACAGTCAAAATGTTCTGGTATTTTATTGTCTGCAACAGCTTGCACTTTTGATTTGTCGTAAATATTTTGTTTATCTTGTTATGGGTTAAGATGCATTGTTCACAAAGATGAAGCACAGCTGCAACTTTTACAAATTCCAACAAGCTGTGTGCGTTTTTCTTTGTTGATAAACACCCTTTCTAAATGACAAAATCTTAGACTTGTCCCAAGTGGACGGGTTCTACTTACAACAAAATAATATAATCAACATTCATGTTCCTAGCACAAAATTTGTTTCTTAGCAAAGTAATCATTGAGACAAAAGGATAGAATCTATTATACAACACTGTCTTCTTTTCTTATATTGTTTCCTAAAGCTTCCTTAACCCTTTCCCAAACAAGGCCTTGTTTTGACGTTCTTAATAGAATAGGCTTTGGAAAACATTGAAACATAAAAAGAAACTGCTGATAACCAGCAATTTCTCCTTTTGTCTCAATATTTTCTGTGCCATATTTTACACAAATCCTATCTTTTATAACATCCATTTTATCAATTGTGGCAGTTTTTTCAAGTTGATCACCCTAAAATTTCGTCGTTTAGGAAAGGGTTAACCCATTACCACACAGTGACTCTTTTTGACTCCCCATAAGATAATGGCTTTGGAAAACATCATCGAAAATGAAGAAATTGCTTGTGACAAGCAATTTCTTAATTTCCCAAGATGTTTTCTGTCCCAGAAGACCCCTAAAAATAAAATTTCATACACTATACTTTGCCATCTGCAACATCTTTGAATTTGGATCAAACTGAAATTTTGTTGTCTAGTAATGGGTTAACTAGAGACCTCAAAACAAGGGACTGTAACGGTAGTCCAACCCTCATGAGATTCAAACAACATCAGAATTATTCAGACAAGGTCGTAAAATTTGGCAGTTGATTATTCCACTACGGAATGTTCAACATGTCACCCAAATAGGTCTGTATAAATAGGTTTGTATATGTAACGATGTTGCATGGAAAATTCTGACATAGCAGTGGGATCTAATCAGGGTGTCCAAAAACCTCCAAATGGGGTTTTTTACCCCCAAAATGAATCTTGTACCCCTGTTTTTGCAAGCAGCCTTCTTTGTCTCTAATAGAGGGGGTACAAGCATGCTGTAAAAGTATGGTTTATACCCCCAGATTTGAAAGTCGGTGGAAACCCTGTTAATTAGGGGTGAGGCCGCGGCCATGGCGCAGTTGGTAGCGCATCTGCCTCTCATTCGAGAGGTCCAGGGTTCGATGCTAATTGAACGGAATGCTCTGCCAGGTGAATTCTCGTCCGCTATAACCCATTTTATAGACATGCATACTAACTAGTTTTATGCACTAACATGTTTGAATTGCTAGCCTGACCTTAAGCATTAACATAATACCATAGCTTTATACATGCATAACTAAAGCTCCATAATCATTGCACACATTAATTTTGTCACAAGCAATTTCTTCATTTTCCACAATGTTTTCCGAAGCCTTAATATGTTAACCCATTCCCAAATGACAAAATTTTAGGGTGGTCTAATTTGAAAGCTGCTGCAGACGACAAATTGAATGTAAGTAAGGAAACCATTTCTGCGCAAAATAGGACAGAAAATATTGAGACAAAAGGAGAAACTGCTGGTTATCAGCAGTTTCTTCTTTTGTTTCAATGTTTTCCCAAGCCTGTTCTATTACAGGGACATCAAAACCAGGTCTTGTTTGGGAAAGGGTTAAAGTGCTTAAAAAGCATCAATGTGCAAGAAAAGGTTAACAAACAAATGGATCTATAGGAGACAAAAGACAATCAGAATGCTGCACACATAGCCAAGAGAAATGTCATAATGTCTATACAGGAAGACGAATGAAGGAACAAAATGAAATATAGCAGTTGCAATGACATATTCTTTAACCCTTTCCCATACAAGACCTGGTTTTGACGTCTCTAAAAGAAAAGGCTTTGGGAAAACTTTGAAACAAAAGAAGAAACTACTGATAACCAGCAGTTTCTCCTTTTGTCTCAATATTTTCTTTGCCATATTTTAAACAAATACTATATCAAATAACATCTTTTTTGTCATTTGTGGTAGTTCTTGAAGTGGATCACCTTAAAATTTTGTCGTTTGGGAAAGGGTTAACCAAATCCCAAATAATGGTGAATTTTTACACCCTTCGAAATAAAGGCTTTGAAAAACATTGTGGAAAATGAAGAAATTGCTTGTGACAAGCAATTTCTTCATTTACTACAATGCTTTCTACCATGAAAGACTGAAGAATACAATATCTTCACTCACTTGAATTTGTCATCTGCTACATCTTTTGGACAAGTCTAAAAGTTCGACATCTGGTATGGTACAAGTTAACCAAATGGATCTATACGAGACAAAAGGCGATCAGAATGCTGCACACATAGCCAAGAGAAATGGCATAATGTCTATACAGGAAGATGAATGAAATAAAGCAGTTGTAATGAAAGATTCTTTAACCCATTCCCAAATTATACCTGGTTTTGATGTTCAAATGAAATTATCGAGACAAATAGGAAAGTGTTGTTTTTCCTTTTGCTTTTAAATTTCTGAGTTCCTTTGTGCTAAATCTCTTAATCAACAGTCTGGAGCAGCTTTTTTCTAACTTAAAACACTCTTCATATTTGCAGTTTCAGTTTGGGGGAGTTTTTTTTTGAATAGCAAAAGTTTTCTTCCCTACTGTATCTAATACTTATTTAAATCATCATTAAATCAATCTCTGACTTAATTTCGACCAGCCTAAATTTGGCAAATTAGAAAGATTAGAAAGGCATTTTAAATACAAAAACAGTTCATGAACTTGACCTACGACCCAATTATCATTAAGTTTCTCTTCAAAGGAATTTTTGAAATTAAAAAAAAACTTCGTTAATCCCTTTCCAACATGGCTAAACTAAACTAAATCATGAAGCAAAATTTGATGATACACAATTGCTAATACAGATTACGGGATTATCATTGATGTTAATACTTAAGACAGATAACTTTGAAGTCAGAATAATAAAGAAGATGATGAAGGAAAGGGAGAAAGTGCTTGTCACCAGCATTTTCTTCTTTTACCTCAATGTTTTCTAAAGCTTTGCTACTTAGGTCATCATAACCAGACATGATTGTTTTGGAAAAGGGTTAAATTATGAATCAGATAAGAAATTGTTTCATAAAGGCCTTAACCCTTTCCCAAACAAGACCTAAGGTTGTAACATATACCTAACAGAAAAAGTCTTGGGGAAACATTGAGACAAAAGGAGAAAATGCTGATAATCAGCATTTTCTCCTTTTGCCTCAATATTTTCTGTGCCATATTATACACAAATTCCTTTTATGTCATCATAGATTTTGCCATCTTTGATAGATTTCAAATTGAAATTGTCTAAATTTGTTCCGTTTTGGGACAGAGAAAGGTTTAATCTGAATAAGCCGACAAGCCACTTGTCTTTATCATCGTCAAAGAATGTCTCGGACAACCTTGTCTGATCATGAACGTGTCATTTGTGAGACTCGTGTTGGTTGTCACCTGACTCAGGGATCTTGCGTAACATCAGTTTTTGTCCATCCAGAGATGCATGCTTGATTGAATGGTTGTTTGATTGGGGTTTTCAACTATGCTCACATATCTTGGCAGCTGAAGCACCTAACCACAGAGTTTTGTTGTTTCTAATACCAGTACTACCAAAAAGTCCTAACTGAGCCTACAGTAGCACATGGGTTAACAATATCAAATCATCAGGGTAGTAGACAATCTTGTCTGAAAGGATATTTGCCATCGATGACCAGGGATCCAACCCAAGACCTCATGAGTGAGAGTCTGATGCCCTCACAATGCCCTGATTGGTTTGAAAGGGATTTAACCCTTTCCAAAACGACAAATTTTTAGGGTGGTCAAATTTGAAAGCCGCTTCAAACGCCAAAATCGAATTTGATAACGATAAGATTTGCGTAAAATATTGCAAAGAAAATTATGAGGCAAAAGGAGAAACTGCTGGTTATCAGAAGTTTCTCCTTTGTCTCAATGTATATTCTCAAGTCATTTCTATTAGGGACGTCAAAACCAGGTCTTGTTTGGGAAAGGGTTAACACCTCTTTCAACTATATATTGATCAAATTGCGGTGGCTGTAGACCTGTAGTACCTAACCATGGATTGGTTCCTGGCTTTAAACTAGCCAGCATTACCAAATTATCCAACCTTAACCTTTTCCCAAACGGCAAAATTTTAGGGTGATCCACTCCAAAAACTGCCACAAATGACAAAATGGATGTTATTAAAGATAGGATTTTTGAAAAACATGGCACAGAAAATATTGAGACAAAAGGAGAAACTGCTGGTTATCAGCAGTTTCTTCTTTTGTTTCAATGTTTTCCAAAGCCTTGACTATTAGGGATGTCAAAACCAGGTCTTGTTTGGGAAAGGGTTAAAGAATTCAAATACTAATAATAAGTCTATACTTTTTGGCATGCAGATTTTCTACTTTTGATATCATAAAAGATATAAACTCCTTTCAAATTGTACTGGTCTAAGGTTTTACCATCAATTTTTAGAAAAGAGTAAAATTTTTTAAGGTTTGTTTTTCACTTAATCTACACAATGAGAACAAGAGCTGTCCGAAGACAGCGCGCTCGGCTTTCTAAGTTGCTTAGTATAGAGGGGGCATAACTCCAAATATAGTGGAGCCAGGGTCATGGGCCCTGGTAGTAAGGTAGAGGGTGTGATGGTGAATAAGTATTTAAAGTTTGGGTTGAATAGTATGGAAGTTATTGATGTTTGAAAAAACTTTAACCTTTGTTGCAACGCCGACGCCGACGCCTGGGTGACAGTATAAGCTCTCATTTTCGTCGAAAAGTCGAGCTAAAAATCTTTGGAAGTACAAAGCATTGGGGTGACAGGTGAGATCAAACTGAAGCTCAGCAATAGTTCTTCTTTCCCCCTCCCAATTGTTCCCCTTTTGATTCAAACGTTAAAGTTTTAATGCACATTCAGTGTATCCATCATTCTGCTATTCATTATAACCTTTTCCCAAATACCAGGGTAGTCTAGTTTGTAAGCTGCATGCTGCAGAACGCAAACTGGATGTTGATAAAGAATTGTGTTGACTATTGACACAAAAAATATTGAGAAAAAAAAAGAAAATGCTGATGATCAGCATTTTCTTCTTTTGCCTAAATATTTTCCCAAGCATTTTCTATTTAGGGACTTCAAAACTATGTCTAGTTTGGGAATGGGTTTAACCGTTTCCCAAACAAGACCTGGTTTTGACATCCCTAACAGAATTGGCATGGGAAAACATTGAGACAAAAGGAGAAACTGCTGATAACCAGCAGTTTCTCCTTTTGTCTCAATCTTTTCTTGGCTACATTTTACATAAATACTATATTTATTGACATTCAATTTATCATCTGCTGCAGCTCTAGCTTTGAATCAGTCTATATTCTAGCCGTTTGGGAATATATATTGGGGTTTTACGCCGTTTTCGACTTCTATGGTCATATCGCAGCTGCTGGAGCACCTAACCGTGGGTTCCTGGTATTTCTTACACCAGTACAACCACAATATCCAAACCGAGCCTCCAGCTGCTCTCTCACATAGATGGTTCACACCCATTGGTGAGAGACGATTGACTTTTGTCAAATGTCAGAATGGATACTGGCCAAGCCGGGGTTCGAACTCGAGACCCCTGGATTGACAGACTCTGACGTAACCGACTGAGCTATCCGGGCTCGGCTCTAGTCGTTTGGGAAAGGATTAAAATAGACTGGTGTACAATTTTACCATCTGGGAGAGGAGTTGATTTTATTTTGTGAGAGCATCAGAACTAGTACAGAGAAAGGGAGACAAATCTTCTGGTCTTGTATTATTTAAGCTTTCAGAATTTTAAGATTATGAACTAATAATTTGGCAGTGGTCTAGAAGCGAGACACATAATCCGAGTCTTCTCTGATGAAAATTCGCTTTTTGATATTCTGTTGACACTCATTTACATCAGAGCCGAGTCCTATTCAAAAACCGGAGAAAAGTTATGTCAGCATTTCATCGTCCGATTGTTTAATTATCTTAAACGCTATCCCCAAAAAGCCTTATGATACCGATCAATGTACTATTTATTGGCGTGTATGATAAAAAATTCAAGACCAAAAAGTATTTCAAAAAGGTTTATAGGCAATGTTTTGCAACAACCCTCACCTGAGCAGCCTTTGTTTACCATGACCTTCCATTTAAAACCACGTGATCAACGCGAAATCTCGCACATGGAATGCGGGTTTTCCCAGATTATGACGTAACGGTAGAATTTGAAAGAAAAAAGAAATAAGATTATTTTATTTTTCAAATTGACGGCCCTTCTGAAATAATATAACAATAACGAGTTTAAAAAAAACTGATAACATGAATAAATAAATAAATGAAATATATCAGAAACGTCCGGCAAACGTTTTAAAGCTAGTATTCGCACCAATAATGTTTGCTACTATGTTGGGTCAATTCCATAACTTATGAGCATGGAGAACGAAATAAACGGAATTTCTCAGGAAAAGCAATACCATTCAAGTTGCAAGCTGAACAGATCGACATAAATTGATTTCCACAACAAGAACACTCCATAATTTCTGAACAAAGGCTGTCACGTGACTTGAGAAAAATTCGTAATCAAAGGCGATCACGTGATAGTCACGTGGCGGTAAATTCCGCTCTATTTTTGAACGAGACCTGGTCACGTGATCTGCAATAACAATGGCGACGAAATGGAGTGGAAATAGGGGGTTGTTGAGTTTCGAAAGGTTATACTCTTCCAGCAGGCCGATTTGAAATGAAATTTTTGGTCAAGTATGACAAAAAATGATTGATTGATCTATACCCTATAGAATTTTACCGAGTGTTGGATATAATACACATAAACAGACGATGAAATGCCGCCTAACTTTAGGCGCTGTTTTCTTGCCTTTTCAAATAGGACCTAGTTCTGATCAAAATGAGCGTTATCCGAATGTCAAAAAGCGATTTTTGATCAGATATGATTCGGATTACGAGACACATTGTCCTTTTGAAATTTCTCAATTTAAGTTAACCTTTTTTCTGCAGTATCCCAGCCATTTAACATTCTAGAAAATTCTAGAACAGCTCTAGAACTAGAAATGCGTTCTAGAACTTTTTTGCAGTGGTAATTACCTTTTCTATTTCCACAATGTTTCTGCAACTTCAGTCTTTAATGGAATCTCAAACAAACATGGATCCAGATCAGCCTAGATCTTCACACAGTCTGATCCAGATCCATATTGTTCTCTTTTAGATTTGTTTCAACCTAACTGTCAAATGCATTTGACAAATTACTAAGCAAATACATTTTTATAAGACTATCCCCTGCGGAAAAAATTCAAGAATGCATTTCTAGTTCTAGAACTGTACTAGAAAATTAAATGGCACTTCTACAAGCACAGTTCTAGAACTAGACCATTCTAGAACAGTTCTTAAACTAAGATGAACTGTTCATAGGGGTATATACACAAGAGTGCAAGATGCCAGTTCATTTCTGCTTCAGAGTACATCTGCTGCAGCTGATATTACCTTATAGGGCATACAGTAGATGAGATTGATTGGAGTTTATACAACATCTCTCTCAACATCTATGGTCATATCACAGCAGCTGGAGCACCTAACAGTGGATTCCTTATATTTTTCTCATCAGTGCTACCACAATATCAAACCCCAGCCTCAAGATGCTCTCTCACATACTATATTGTTCACACCCATTAATGAGAGGCAAATAACTTGTCAAATGTCTGAATGGATATTGGCTGAGCCCGGGTTCGAACACACAACACCTCTATCAACAGACTACAACATTAACGACTGAGCTATCCAGGCTCGCCATATGGCATAAAGGGTAATTGTGCAAAATTCAAGGTCCGAATATGGAACAATTATTATTTACACAAGGTAGCTGAGGCGTGCAGTAATTGATTATCGAAGCTTATGCTTAATTCTTTGCAAAAACAACTGTTCTTTGTTCCGTCTCTGAAAAACAACTGTTTTTTTCTGTCTAAAACCAGATCATCTAATTTTCAACCTTAATTTAGTCTTTCAGGTCGTACATTTTAAGCACAATTCTGTTAAATTCAAAATGCTTTGTGCTGTATAAGCCCTGCAAAACTTTTCCACCCACAAACCTTGTATCAGATTCTATAGAGCTCTTAGTGAAAGATACATTGATCAAGTAGGGGTTAACAACAATTGGTGAGACAATTGGTGGGAAAATTTTTTGTCTGTGTCCTTACTAGCAGGGATCCAACTTTTAAACACTGAATGCTTGAAACTCCATTTAGGCTGTACCATTTACTATGCAATGGCCATAGTGGCTGGTCTTTAGGTACTTCCATCATCAGCGGGATCCTGTCCAGATGTCTGGCTGGCTGCACGCATAGTGGATTTAGCTTCAGTTCTCCATTTCTTCCTGTCACTGGTTTCAGAAATTGAAAGGTTCCATTCCATGTTCAACTGTCCAATGTTTACAGCGTCTTCTGAATAATTCTGTTGTCTTGCAAATCTCATTAGTGGGAGACTACCTTAACCCATTACCAGACGAAAAAATTTTGGACTGTTCCAAATTCAAATATGATGCAGATGACAATTTCTAGTGAATATACAATTATATATTTCTTGGTCTTTTTGGATAGAAAACATTGTGGGAAATAAAGAAATTGCTTGTCAAGCAATTTCTTCATTTTCCACAATGTTTTCCAAAACCTTTATCTTCAAGGGTGTCAAAAAGCGTCAATGTTTGGGAATGGGTTAAACCCACCAGACCAATGAGTCAGGCAGGATACAAACCAATGACCTGAAGATTTCTCTTCAGATCAAAAATTTCAACTCCAGCATTTTAACCCGTGAGCTAAACAAGGACCCTTGACCTGGTTAAACTGTGCTTGATACAGAAGTTCTTTGATATTTACATGAAAGAGATCATCTCAGTTAGAGTTTATACTTGACCCAATGGCAGATGACGAATTTCACACGAGTTTGAGTCGAGAAAACATTTTGCTTATTTATACATGAACTTAGAATATATCAACTCATTACCAGGGCTGCATTCAGTAGACAAAACGTTAGCTAATGTTAGCAACAATCGCAACTTCTTTGACACAAATTTCACAGAATTGACCAAGTATTCCGAATGAAGTTATGGCCAACATTAGCTAATGTTTTGTCTTACTGAACACAGAGCAGAGAACTAAGTTTTGGCCATTTTCTTATTCAAAGATGTTGCAGACGACAATGGGGAAGTGAATGTAAGTGAAGTTGTTCTTAGTAGAAAACATTGTGGGAAATGAAGAAAATGATCTGAAAATAAGAAAGGGTCATCCCTTTCCATAAGCCTTTAGACTGCTTAAATTTGAAAACTTGACTTTTTTATGAAGACAAAAAATGGATGCTAATAAGATAGAACTTATGTGTATACATACTATAGCTTAGGTAATTTTTCGCCAAAAGGAGAAAATGCTGCTTATCAGCATTTCCATTGTTTGCCTCAATGTTTTCACATGCTTAATTTATTTAATTCTTCTTTATCTAATACTGACACATCAAAATCAGGGCTTGTTAAGCAAAGGTTTGAGAACGTGACAATAGGAAAAGAATCCCTATTACTTCAGCAGAAGTGACGCAGGAATCTATAATCCCAGTTATATTATGTTATGACGTAAGGCTGAGAGAGAGACCACGAGATATTGTCATGGAATTTATGTAACCATACAATTCTAGACACTCATTCCTCGAATAAACCCTTTCCCAAACGGCAGAATTTTAGGGTGATCCAATTCAAAAGCTGCTCCAAATGACAAAAAAAGTGCTGATAAACATTGGATTTGTGTACAATAAAGCATGGAAAATATTGAGACAAAAGGAGAAACTGCTGGTTATCAGCAGTTTCTTCTTTTGTCTCAATGTTTTCCAAAGCCTTTTCTATCAGGGACGTCAAAACCAGGTCTTGTTTGGGAAAGGGTTAAATAATTCTTGCAGATTCTTGCATCGTAATTAGATGGGGTAAAAGATATTGAGTGAAAGGAGATAATGCTTGCTATCGGCATTTTCTCCTCATCTCTTAATATTTCCAAAGCATTGTCATAATCAGGGCCAGCAAAATCAGCAATTGTTTTGGAAAGATATTTCCTTCTCTCATTAGACGGGGTTTTGACATCTCCAATAAAGAAGGGTCTGTAGAAAACATTTAGACAAACAGCGACAAGCATTTTCTTATTTTTTTCTCTATGATTTCCATACTTTGATGTTCAAATATCCTAATTTCATGAACAATTTTGAATAATCACCCTAAATCTTGGCCTACTTGAAAAGGCTTTGCACAACATTGAGGCAAAGGAGAGAATGCTCTATTTGCCTCAACTATTATTTCCTGTGCTTTTTTACACTCAAATAATGTCTTCATTTGCTTCTACTCAGTCCACCGCAAAAAACTTCCAATTTACAGCATCGTAATATAATCTTTCGTTTTGGAAAGCATTAAAAAGAAACAAAACTTAAAGTAAGGAGTCCATGGGTGCTTGGAGAATTTTCAAGGAAAAATAAACAGGCCATAAGGAATCAATAACCAATGTTAGATAACATAAAAACCATAAACTTGCTGGAACCACGAGCTGTCCTCGTGCACCTCACATGCCTAAGTTACGTAACTAAGCATTTTGCACCCATACAGCCTAGAAATTAAATGGATTTGAATTCCGGTGTTGCAGGCTTTGAATTCCTGTATCGGAAAAATATTACAGTAAAATATTTACTGTGTCAATGGAAGACAATGCCGTTGAACTTTTTTTAAAACCTTTCCTATAAACAATAAAAATTTAGTCTGCAAGAGTTTTCAAACTAGATTTAGTTTATTGGGGTTTTACGTTGTTTTCAACTACTATGGTCATATCGCAGTGTCTGGAGCACCTAACCATGGATTCATGTCATTTCTCCTAACAGTACTACCACAACACCCCTACCGAGCCTCCAGCTGCTCCCCCAAATTATAAGGCTCACAATATCAAACCATTGATGGGTGACATTTTTGTCAGTAAGGGTATTTGCCGCGGCCGGTTATTGAACCCGAGACCTCTCAAATGAGAAGCAGATGCGCTACCAACTGCACCATGGCTGCAGCCCGTTGATCATCAGATTGACTGGACCGAGCATGATCAAATGATCAAGTATGTATTGAGCTCAGTCTTACATGGGTGATTAGGAATATTTGGTGTTTGATAGAGCTTACCCTTTCCCAAATAAGACCAGGTCTTGATGTCCCTAATAGAGAAGGTTTGAGAAAACATTGAGACAAAAGAAGAAAATGCTGATATCAGCATTTTCTCCTTTTGCCTCAATATTTCTGTGCTATTTTGTACACATATCATTCCGATCCCCATCAGCATTCATCTTGATTTCTTGAACAGCTCTCAAATTGGAAAAGTCTAATTTATTACTGTTTTGGAAAGGATTAATCTGCTTCCTACCCAAAGTAGAGATTGAAAAAAAAGCCATTTGGTCAGGCTTGGTCAGGCAATTAAGGTAGTCCTGGCCCCTAATGAGATTTGCGCAACGTCAGAATTATTCAGGTGATGCCAAAAACATTCAGCGGTGGAACTTTCCACCGCCAAATGTTTATGACCGCGGCAGAATAGGTTTGGATACATACTGACACAGCTTGAAAAATCTGATCTTTTATGAATCTCAAAATGGCCACATTATGGGTATTCTATCTTAAGGCGATCAAGTTGATGTGATCAGCAGCGAGAACACAGTATAAAATTGTTGCTCATAGGAATGACCTTCCCGTACATAAATTGCTGCACAATACAACTCCATATTTGTGTGTAATGGGATTTATCAAGATTATAATGATCTTTGCATGTATTACAAAACAGTATGGCACTATTTCAGACCTAGTTTTAAGACAATCATTCAGCCTTAATCCTTTTGAAGTAAGAGAAAAGTAAGAATTTTGAAGTTGAAAGCTGATGCATATGACAAGATGGATGTTGCTTAAAGCCGCATTCCCATTACCGACCAAATCAACTCGATCAACTTGATCGCTTAAATTCCCCGATCAAACCTGATTAAACTCGATAACAAGAGGACCATGATGGTCCTATATCGCTCACCTGAACCAAAATGATATGAGCAACAATTTTGTTCAATTCAATTAATATTCATGACTTTAAGACTGAAAACGAACTTATGGTCAATAACATTGTGAAAATCAAACTCATCCAAGATCTTATGGTGCCCAACATTGTGTCCAAGTTTTGTCTTGATTGTTAAATAATTGTAGATTTTAGAGTGTAAACAATGTTGAAAACAGCCAAAAATGGCAATTTTGTCAAATTCAAGGGCACATAACTCTCAACTTTCTTATCAGATCAGACTGAAAATCAAAGCCATCTAAGATCTTATGGTCCCCAACATTGTGTCCAAGTTCTGTCTTGATTGATTGATAATTGTAGATTCTAGATGGTAAAGAAGGTCGAAAACAGCCAAAAATGGCAATTTTGTCAAATTCAAGGGCCCATAACTATCGACTTTCTTGTTAGATCACACTAAAAATCAAACTCATCCAAGATTTTATAGTCCCCAACATTATGTCCAAGTTTTGTCTTGATTAATTTGTTATTGTAGATTCTAGAGTGTAAACAAGGTCGAAAACAGCCGAAAATGGCAATTTTGTCAAATTCAAGGGCACATAACTCTCAACTTTCTAATCAGATCAGACTTAAAACTAGAATATCACTGAAAGTGATCATACCCCCCAAAAGCGCAGTTTTTGTGCATTTTGAGAAGTTGACTTCATTTGAACTGAGAGCTGTTCAATTGGGAAATAGAGCTAACAAAAATCCACAGACCAAACAACACATGTAAATGTTGCAAAAAATACCAATTTTCAACAAAAGGACATAACTCATTTAACAATCCCCAAGCTTGCCCTGCCATGCCCATATTTTTCAATAAACCAAAAATTCACAACCATGTATCGAAGACAGTCAATCAAGAAACATTCCTGTAAGATTTGGTTCAAATTGCTTTTTTACAGAATTTTCTCATGATTTCGTTAAGTCTGATAAGCCCTGCCCTGCCATTACCACATTTTTTGCAAATCAAAATTCACTAACACATTTTGAAAAGAGTCACCCAAGGAACATTCCTGCCAAGTTCGGTAAGAATTGGCTCAGTGGTTAAGGAGGAGAAGATTTTTGAAGAATTATCTGAAGATTTCTCGAAGTCGGCTAAGCCCCGTCCTGTGACACCCACATTTTTGGCGAATCAAAAATTCATGAACATACATTGAATACAATCACTCAAGGGACATTAGTGCCAAGTTTAGTTCAAAATGGTCAAATAATTGATTTTTAAAGATTTTTCACATGATTTCTCTAAGTCCGAAAAGCCTCGCCCTGCCACGCCCACAATTTTTGACAAATCAAAAATTCATGAACAAGTTTTGAAAAGAGTCACCCAAGGAACATTCCTGCCAAGTTTGGTAAGAATTGGCCTAGTGGTTAAGGAGGAGAAGATTTTTGAAGAATTATCTAACGATTTTCTCTAAGTTGGCCAAGCCCCGCCCTGCCACGCCCACATTTTTTTGACGAATCAAAAATTCGTGAACATACATTGAATACAATCACTCAAGGGACATAAGTGCCAAGTTTGGTTCAAATTGGCCAGATAATTGATTATTTAAGGAGACTATGGAGAGCGCCCACGTGACTTTTTCGAAATGTTTATTATGCGGCTACCGCTTTTCGTAGACTGGATTTGGTAACTAGGCCAGGTGTTCTAGTCAATGGAAATAAACCGGAAATAAAAACAAAATAATGGCGGATCATTTTGATCGACTGAAAAATATTGACTGTCGATTGTTCTTTATTCTCTGCCTTCGGTTGAAAGATACGAACTTCATAACGCATTTAAATCTTCGGCTAAATGGAGTATTATCGCTTGCCATTGTTGAAGGGTCATCAAATATCCAGACTACGACGAGGCGGACAAAAAAACGAGACAGTTTCGACGAGAAAAGTTGCGAGGTCTGCGAGTTAACTGTTACTTCCACTGCCACCAGCTTCTACTACGCAAATACTGTCATCACGGGACTTTTAGATGAGAAAATATTTAGAAGTCATGGACACGTAAACCATAGATCACGAAGAATACAGCTGATTACGGATTTTTCGATAGGAAACGAACAAGTGATTTTGTGGTTTTTTTTAAATGAACTTTTAGTGTGATCATTACAAAGTGAAACAAGACCTGTTTTTGAGCAAAGGAGATAAGAGGGATTAAGACCTTCTAAATATTTATTGCAATCCCAAACCCAATGTTGTGGGTAGTAATTTTAATAAGATTTAGAGACTATTCCAATGGCAATGAATTTTGTGCTAAAAATAGACTTGGTGTACGTTATGATTTGGTAAACCGTCAGCATTGTTATGAAATCATGTACATTAGGCTTGAAATCCCCAACCCTATGCTGTGGGTAGTAATTTAAATAATTTTGACAGACTATTTCAATGGCAATGAATTTTGTGCTAAAAATAGACTTGGTTTACTGTTCTGGTAAACCGTCAGCATTGTTATGAAATCTCGTACCTACGGCTTGAATCAAGCTGTAGTTACAAGCTTTTATAACAACATCCAAGATTTACTATTGTTTGTCCGAAATTACGTCACTGCTTGCTAGATAAACTCATTCCCCATTAATCAGATCATCTACCTACAACACAGGGTTTTATGGAAATTAAATATTTTGTATTTTTAGAACTCAATACGATACCCATTTTCAGCTCTGCCAATATTGAAAGAGCCTTTTCTTTCAATTTTTTCTATCCTTTGCAGTTATAGTTTTAAAGAGATGCAGAATAGAGGCCTCCGGAGCAGAGGTGATATAGGCTTACTTCTTTTAAGATATGGTTTATCATTTATAGTTCAGCAAACTCTATCTTGTTGGTAGTCATTAAGACCATCTCCTCAAGATTATTTAAATGAGTACACACAACATAGGGTTTGGAGTTGAAATAGTCCTTTACACAGAGCAACAGATGAGAGTGTAAGAAGACATTCTAAATTTTCTATTTCAAATCAAAACCCTATGTTGTGGTTACTCGACGAGACGATTCTAATGAGTACCCACAAAACAGGGTTTGACAAATATTTAGTGAAAATGGTCATTTTGAAAAGCTATTTACTCTCTGTTATCTATTGCTCTGCTGATATTTACAATAATTTTGATGTTTGCAACTACTTTCAACTTGTATTCTCAGCCTACTATTCACATAATTATATCAAGTACTACTAAAATATTTCAAACTGACTGTCATTGCAAGCTTGCTTGTCATCTATCATTGAGACATCTGCCAGACTCTGTTACAGTCAGCACTAGTTATATAAATATCAACATTGGAAGAGTTCATTTTGAGCAATTTCTTTCCTTTGCCTACTATATTTTAATTAAGAACACACTAGATGAGCAACAAAAATCTGATTTAAATCGAAACTGAACAAAATCGGATGAGTCAAACTTTGGATATGTCAATTAATTTTGATAGGCCCTATGGCTTTGACACAATGCGTGTTGAGTATGTGGACTGTTACATTTAACCCTTTCCCAAACAAGATCTGGTTTTGATGTCCTGTTAGAATTGGCAAAGGAAAACATTGACACAAAAGAAGAAAGTGCTGATAATCAGCATTTTCTCCTTTTGTCCCAATATTTTCTGAGATATATTTAGCACAAATCCTCTCTCAGTCAACATAAATTTTGTCGTCTTCAGCAGCTTTTGGATTGGATCACCCTAAAATTTTGCCGTTTGGGAAAGGGTTAAAGCTGTGATCCATAATGCATTATTTTTGCATTATGTTTGCTTGATATTCATTTGCATTGAATTTCCCTAGGACCTAGCAAAGGAGCAACTTGCATTTATTCATTGCAATTTGATTGGCCAAGTTGAAATCAAGTCCACAATAGTCTTTTTCATTTGTCACTTTTGTAATCAGTATTATTTTATTGTTTTTTTTTTTTGTTTTTTTTTTTTATTTTGTTACCATTGACTGATGACGATATCCTGAATAAAGTTGTTAAACTGATTTATGACTTGTGTTAGTTGGTACACTCTGTGAACGTTGGTTCAAAGAGTGTATTCAGTGCCTCTAGTTTGTTTGTATGAAAAATAAAGTTGTCTGTATATTATGATTTTGATTGATACCTGCATGTGCAGATCATGGGATGGGGCCTGGTCCCCTCAAACTTGTAAAAAAGGCTAATCAAAGTGAATTTTAGGAATTTTTCATGCACCAATGCAGTCAGTCCTCTTGAAAAGACAACCCCCTCTTGGAAATTTGTCTGGATCCATGCATGGTCTGTTTATGCTACATTCATTCGTGAGGCACTGTATTGATCTGATTTCACCCCCTTAATCTATTCACATGCAATGTCTCTTTTTGACTTCCTACAAGGTAATGGCTTTGGAAAACATTGTGGATAATGATGAAATTGCTTGTGACAAGCAATTTCTTCATTTCCCATAATGTTTTCTTCCTAAAAGCCAAAAACATGCGAGATTTAATTTACTTGAAATTGTCGTCTAGAATATCTTTGAATTTGGACAAGCAATTTTGTTGTTTGGTAAGGGATTAATTGGATGATTGGAAACTGGATGTGTGACCAATTGCATGTTCACGGTTCGAGTAGTTCCATTGGATGCTGAATAACGGCAATGATACTTATTAACTCTTTCCCAAAAAAGACCTTGATTTGATTTCCCGTACAGAAAAAGCATTGGAAAAGATTGAGACAAAAGAACAAAATGCTGATGACCAGAATTTTCTCCTTTTGGCCCAATCTTTTCTGTGTTGTAGCATACACATTTTCTACTTTTGATATCACCTATCATGTCAACTGCAATACCTAGGCTTTGAAATTTGAGCATGTTAGAATTTTGCTGTTTGGCAAAGTGTTAATAAGGTAAAAATGTTGCTAAAATGACCAAATCAATGCCCCAATGACAGATGAAATCTATCAAAAAGAGCTGCATGGAGTCAGCATTTTCTCCTTTTGCCTTAGCCCATTACCACAAAGTGACGCCCTTTGACACCCACAAGATTAGGGCTCGAGAAAAAAATTTGGAAAATGAAGAAATTGCTTGTGACAAGAAATTTCTTCTTCCACAATGTTTTCTACCATGTTAAATTCCATGTATCTGAATAATCTGATATTGTTGTCTGCAACACCTATGAATTTGGAAGTCTATCATTTTGCCGTCTGGGTAATAGGTTAATATTATCTGAGCTTTTACATCTGTAATGGAAAGGGATTGGGAAAATATTGAGACAAAAGAAGAAATTGCTGATGGTCATCATTTTCTCCTAAATTGCCCTATATTATAATATTCAGTGATTGGGAAAGACATTTCTTCAATGGGAC
The DNA here is from genome assembly GCA_963680895.1 of Fragum sueziense. Classification (NCBI taxonomy): domain Eukaryota; kingdom Metazoa; phylum Mollusca; class Bivalvia; order Cardiida; family Cardiidae; genus Fragum; species Fragum sueziense. The sequence goes on from OY804597.1 coordinate 38,795,618, forward strand.
AATGTCGCTTCCACTTACAAAATCAATGTGACATTTTGAAAATTGATGTGACAATTATATTAAGTTAAAATTGCTCCATTCTCATATACAGCAAAATTCAATGGGACAAGGGGCCAGGGCCCACTCATTAGCTAAAACAATGTGACATTTGGAATTTCAATGTGACTATGGCGCATGGCGCAGGCCTTTCCCAGAAACTGAATATTTCTTAGGAAATTAATATTATAGAAAATTCCTGTCTAGTTTTGTCATCTGCAGCGTCAAATGAATTTGGAACTGCCAAAAATTTTGCCGTTCGGGAATGGGTTAATCATAATAGAATTAATCGCCTGTGCAGCATCTTGACCCTTTCCAAAACAGTCAAAATTTAGACTATATCAATTCAAATGCTGCTGCAAACAACAAAATGGCTGTAGATGAACATGAAATGTGTCCACTGTAGTACAGAAAACATTAAGACAAAAGGAGAAAATGCTGGTTATCAGCATTTTCTTCTTTTGTCTCAATGTTTTCCAAAGCCTATCCTCATAGGAACATCAAAAGCAGGTCTTGTTTGGGTAAGGATTAAGTCCAGAAGACCAGAACAGTAAAAAATTCTGCCATTCACAAAAGTTCATATGGTATCGACTCCGACTCTCAATCATGAAGTCCCTTGTTCGTTCCCCAGTTGCAGCAAATATCCTCTCCAACATTATCTTCCAACATTGACTGTATAATCTAATTTGTAGAGCAGCTGGGAGCTCAGAGAGGATGTTGTGGTGATAATGCTGATAACATAGGATTTGAGTACATCGTTGTAAGAAAATATTGAGGGAAAAGAAGGAAATGATGATGATCATCTGTTTCTTCTTTTTTCTCAAACATTCTTCAAAACCAGATCTTGTTTGGGAAAGGGCTAAAGAAGATGAACATTCAAGAATAACATCTCCAGCTAGTTCTAAAAAAAGACCCTGGCAGCCCTATTTAGGGGATTAGCAAAACATTAAAGGAAAAGAAGAAAATGTATATTGCAATCAGATCATTCTTTTAAATTTTTTTATTAGCCATTATAATGTACAAACTTCCTGCTTATATGTGACCTGTCACGCTAAAAGGGACCTTGGAAGAGTGAACCGTATCGGTCAGTGTCAGTCTGCACAGACTGGTTCTTGTCGGTACTTTTCATTCTAATGTAATTTTCGGTACCTAGAATATTTAAATCCTATCTTACATGTCAAATTTTCAAATTAAAGCATCTGGTTGACCTCTGCTGAGTCTTGTACACAATTGCTCAAAATTTCGGTAAGGGACATATCAGAAGGTCCCTTTTAGCATGACAGGTCACATGTCTTAAAGGGACTAAAACTAATAAGTCAAAAATGCAAATAGATTAAAGAGTCTGATACTTTTCACGAAATTTCATCATCTTGGAAACGACAAAGCCAAAAATTCAGTTTTCAATTACAAACAAATGCATTGGCAGAATGAAAATAAAAATAAACTTGGTGTACAGTACGTGTATATTGATATATAGTCAGTGTTTTTATAAAATCTCGTAATTGCAGCTTCAATCAAGCTGTAGTTGCAAGTTTTTGAATACGATTACAACCAAGAATTACTGTTGTTTGTTAAAAATTATGCCAAGGTTTACTTGATAAATTCGAGCCCTATTCGCGTTCCTTTTTGCAGATGCATTTGCAGATATTGATTCGGTCGGCACAATCCCTTCAGCCAATCAAAAACGTCGTCAGTTGACCTGCATTCACTCGGTGGAGGTGAAAGCTTCGGTCTTTTTCCTTAAAGCATTACCAACTTTCAGCATTAATATCTCGATGACTACGCCAAATTATTAAAAATGCGTTGGTAGTTTAGAAATTTTAAATCACATTCTTTATAGAAAAAGTTTTGTTTGTGAATTTTAGCGATAGATTTTGGAAATATTCTGCCTCAAAAATGGTATCCCGTAACGATAAAGACCGAGGTTGTACCCTCGATGAAAAAATGAAAGTGAGGCTATGACGTCATGCCGACTGATTCTATCATTTTGTTTAGAACTGATAAATTTTCACACATGGTCACATTATAAAACAAGTTGCCTCAAATATCATTAACATCTTCCTCAATCCTGTCTATTGATTAGCTGTCGAAGAATGAAATACTGCAAGCTGTTTGCCAAGTTGTTTTCAGCATTCAATTGTACACAAACACCATGGGCAGATCTAGAGGGGGTCCGGACCCCCCTGGCATTGGCAGAAAATTGAATTTTGACTATATAAATTTAGTGTAACGTTACATAATTACTACATTTTAAGCCATAATTTGGACGTGGACCTCCCCTGGAAAAAATTTTGGGCTTGGACCCCATCCCCCCCCCCCCCCTGGATAATAAAATCCTGGATCCGCCCTTGAACACTGTACACCACGAGACTGTCAGACGCCAGATTTAGTTTCTTTCTGTTGGACTAAAATGTACATTTGATCTTCTGTGGATAAAATCACAGAGCCAATGAGGCCTTCCAATGAATCCATCGCTTTAATAATGATAGTGAGTACTGACGAAAGTCCCATCCTAAAATTCACCATTTTTTTTAAATTACAGCTAATTGAAGACACTCTGGAGCTCATAGAGGACAACGCAGTTCAAAATATTTCATGTTTCCATCATTCTCGTGTGTAGGAATTGATCCCAATCCAAATGTGTGCTCGTCGACTCTCATTTGATTGTTTCTACTCTACTTTTCCTTGACGATTTAAACCGAGAACATGAATTTCACGTGGTCTGCTTAGTCTTTTCTATGTTGAATTGTCTGTCGTCGGCAAATATCGATCTGTTGTATTTGTAGGCTGACCGCTGTAGCAACTAGAACTGTCGCAAAGCGGACAAATACCCCCCACTAGCGCCTTGTCACTGAAAAAAGTGCTATAGGTTAAAAGGTTCTTTAGTTGGAGCATGGAAACGGATTTTAAACAAAGTCCGATTGTGACATTGACCTTTGACCTTCATGACCCAAAAACAATAGGGCACCTCCTTGGGTCATGGGCAACAACTGTGTAAAGTTTCTTGATCCTAGGTCAACCGGTTCATGACTTAGAGCACGGAAACGGATTTTAAACAAAGTCTGATTGTGACCTTGACCTTTGACCTTGGTGACCCCAAAACAATAGGGCACCTCCTTGGGTCATGGGCAGCAACTGTGTAAAGTTTCATGATCCTAGGTCAACTGGTTCATGAGTTAGAGCACGGAAACGGATTTTAAACAAAGTCCAATTGTGACCTTGACCTTTGACCTTCGTGACCCAAAAACAATAGGGCACCTCCTTGGATCATGGGCAGCAACTGTGTAAAGTTTCATGATCCTAGGTCAACCGGTGCATGAGTTAAAGCATAGAAACGGATTTTAAACAAAGTCTGATTGTGACCTTGACCTTTGACCTTGGTGACCCCAAAACAATAGGGCACCTCCTTGGGTCATGGGCAACAACTGTGTAAAGTTTCATGATCCTTGGTCAACCGGTTCATGACTTAGAGCACGGAAACGAATTTTAAACAAAGTCTGATTGTGACCTTGACCTTAGACCTTCGTGACCCAAAAACAATAGGGCACCTCCTTGGGTCATGGGCAACAACTGTGTAAAGTTTCATGATCCTAGGTCAACCGGTTCATGAGTTAGAGCACGGAAACGGATTTTAAACAAAGTCCAATTGTGACCTTGACCTTTGACCTTCGTGACCCAAAAACAATAGGGCACCTCCTTGGGTCATGGGCAACAACTGTGTAAAGTTTCATGATCCTAGGTCAACCGGTGCATGAGTTAGAGCATGGAAACGGATTTTAAACAAAGTCTGATTGTGACCTTGACCTTTGACCTTCGTGACCCAAAAACAATAGGGCACCTCCTTGGGTCATAGGCAACAACTGTGCAAAGTTTCATGATCCTAGGTCAACCGGTTCATGACTTGGAGCACGGAAACGGATTTTAAACAAAGTCCGATTGTGACCTTGACCTTTGACCTTCGTGACCCCAAAACAATAGGGCACCTCCTTAGGTCATGGGCAACAACTGTGTAAAGTTTCATGATCCTAGGTCAACCGGTTCATGACTTAGAGCACGGAAACGGATTTTAAACAAAGTCCGATTGTGACCTTGACCTTTGACCTTCGTGACCCAAAAACAATAGGGCACCTCCTTGGGTCATGGGCAACAACTGTGTAAAGTTTCATGATCCTAGGTCAACCGGTTCATGACTTAGAGCACGGAAACGGATTTTAAACAAAGTCCGATTGTGACCTTGACCTTTGACCTTCGTGACCCAAAAACAATAGGGCACCTCCTTGGGTCATGGGCAACAACTGTGTAAAGTTTCATGATCCTAGGTCAACCGGTTCAAGAGTTAGAGCACGGAAACGGATTTTAAACAAAGTCCGATTGTGACCTTGACCTTTGACCTTCGTGACCCAAAAACAATACGGCACCTCCTTGGGTCATGGGCAACAACTGTGTAACGTTTCATGATCCTAGGTCAACCGGTTCATGACTTAGAGCACGGAAACGGATTTTAAACAAAGTCCGATTGTGACCTTGACCTTTGACCTTCGTGACCCAAAAACAATAGGGCACCTCCTTGGGTCATGGGCAACAACTGTGTAAAGTTTCATGATCCTAGGTCAACCGGTTCATGAGTTAGAGCACGGAAACGAAAAAGTCTACGGACGGACGGACGGACGGACGGATGGACGGACGGACGGACGGACGGACGGACAGACAGACAGACATGGTGAAACCAATATACCCCCCTCTACTTCGTAGGTGGGGGGTATAACAACAATCGCGAAATTGTGATCAGTGGGTCGAGTTTTGTTGGGGACGAATAATTTTGAAACCGGAAGCCAACCAAGGATGTTTATTTTGCGGAGTCTTATGCCAAATGTTCGATTTTGACTTTCTGAATTTAACAAGATTACTTTTGTTCATGAAGACGCTTTAATGTTCAGACTTTATTTTTGCATTGAAATTGAAAAATAAATCGTTTTCACAAAAATATAATGATTCAGTGTTAAAAATAAAAGCAATTGCTGGAAAAAAATACAAATTTATTTTTTAGAAGTTCCTCACATAATAAAAAAAAAAGAAACTAAGTGAAATTTACACCACGAAAGTGCCTATTTTTGGAGATTAGAAGTTATTCAAACACTTAACATTGTTTCTAATAGTATTTCGGTCTAGAACTTTCTGTTAACTTAGAAATCTGATACACAAGGGCAGTGGGTGGGTGGGGTAAGATTTCACAGTTCCAGTTGCTGTAAAACGGCAATGCGAAAATCTAATAGTGTCATTTAGACAACTTGGGCTAAATTTTAACGATTGCACCCGTATTACAAGATTTTTTTTAATTACAGTTAAAAATAAAGCACATGTAGCAAAACAGTTATTTTAATGATTTTCACTCAAAATTTGACATTAAATAACTCTCTTATTTGCTCGATGATGTATGCTGATTTTTTGTGTAAAAATAGCTGTTGGTATCATCTTCAAAATATCCAAAAACAAAAAAAATTCATTGGGTAATTTTTCTGAAATTAAGAAAAAAGTTGCAAAATTTTGACAGAAAAACGTAAAAAAACGCTATTTTTCATTTTTCCCTTTTATTTTTTCATAAGGAATATTTAAAAATAATTCTTTCAATCATATCATCAATTGTGTACATATGTTAGGTCTCTAAATATATATAACACTATGAATAATCCATTCAGAAAAACTTGCTACAAGACTTTAAAACACATGGGTAATTTTTCGAAAAATGGCCATTACTAGTCAAGGGCAGATAACTCTGACACAAAAACGAGCTCGATGATGTACCCCGATTTTTTTTATATTTTGTTCGGGAAATATTAATTTACAACATATGTTAAAATAAAAAAGATTCATTGGGCGGTTAAAAAGTACCACCCCTCTCCATAGTCACCTTAAGATTTTTCACATGATTTCTCTAAGTCCGAAAAGCCCGGCCCTGCCACGCCCACAATTTTTGATGAATCAAAAATTCACGAACAAGTTTTGAAAAGAGTCACCCAAGGAACATTCCTGCCAAGTTTGGTAAGAATTGGCCCAGTGGTTAAGGAGGAGAAGATTTTTGAAGAATTATCTAATGATTTTCTCGAAGTTGGATAAGCCCCGCCCTGCCACGCCCACATTTTCTGACGAATGAAAAAATCATGAACATACATTGAAAACAATCACTCAAGGGTCATTCCTGCCCAGTTTGGTTCAAATTGTCCAGATAATTGATTTTTAAAGATTTTTCACATGATTTCTCTAAGTCTGATAAGCCCCGCCCTGCCACGCCCACAATTTTTGACGAATCAAACATTCACGAACAAGTTTTGAAAAGAGTCACCCAAGGAACATTCCTGCCAAGTTTGGTAAGAATTGGCCCAGTGGTTAAGGAGGAGAAGTTTTTTGAAGAATTATCTAATGATTTTCTCGAAGTTGGATAAGCCCCGCCCTGCCACGCCCACATTTTTTGACGAATGAAAAAATCATGAACATACATTGAATACAATCACTCAAGGGTCATTCCTGCCAAGTTTGGTTCAAATTGTCCAGATAATTGATTTTTAAAGATTTTTCACATGATTTCTCTAAGTCCGATAAGCCCCGCCCTGCCACGCCCACAATTTTTGACGAATCAAAAATTCACGAACAAGTTTTGAAAAGGGTCACTAAAGGAACATTCCTGCCAAGTTTGGTAAGAATTGGCCCAGTGGTTTGGGAGGAGAAGATTTTTGAAGAATTATTGAATGATTTCGCGAAGTCTGATAAGCCCCGCCCTGCCACGCCCACATTTTTTGAAGAATGAAAAAATCATGAGCATACATTGAATACAATCACTCAAGAGTCATTCCTGCCAAGTCTGGTTCAAATTGGCCTGATAATTGATTTTTAAAGATTTTTCACATGATTTCTCTAAGTCCGATAAGCCCCGCCCTGCCACGCCCACAATTTTTGACGAATCAAAATTTCACGAACAAGTTTTGAAAAGGGTCACACAAGGAACATTCCTGCCAAGTTTGGTAAGAATCGGCTGAGTGGTTGAGGAGGAGAAGATTTTTAAAGAAAAAACCAACAGACGGACCAACAGACAGACCAACAGACAGACCAACAGACAGACCAACAGACCAACAGACCGACAACCTGACTCCTATATACCCCCCAAATTGAATTTGGGGGGTATAATAATTGATTTTTAAAGATTTTTCACATGATTTCTCTAAGTCCGATAAGCCCCGCCCTGCCACGCCCACAAATTTTGACAAATCAAAAATTCACGAACAAGTTTTGAAAAGGGTCATCCAAGGAACATTCCTGCCAAGTTAAGTAAGAATTCACCCAGTGGTTAAGGAGGAGAAGATTTTTGAAGAATTATCTAACAATTTCTCGAAGTCGGATAAGCCCCGCCCTGCAACGCCCACATTTTTTGGCGAATGAAAAAATCATGAGCATACACTGAATACAATCACTCAAGGGTCGTTCCTGCCAAGTTTGGTTCAAATTGGCCTGATAATTGATTTTTAAAGATTTTTCACATGATTTCTCCAAGTCCGATAAGCCCTGCCCTGCCACGCCCACAATTTTTGACAAATCAAAAATTCATGAACAAGTTTTGAAAAGGGTCAAGGAACATTCCTGCCAAGTTAAGTAAGAATTCACCCAGTGGTTAAGGAGGAGAAGATTTTTGAAGAATTATCTTACAATTTCTCGAAGTCGAATAAGCCCCGCCCTGCCACGCCCACATTTTTTGGCAAATGAAAAAATCATGAGCATACACTGAATACAATCACTCAAGGGTCATTCCTGCCAAGTTTGGTTCAAATTGGCCTGATAATTGATTTTTAAAGATTTTTCACATGAAGTCCGATAAGCCCCGCCCTGCCACGCCCACAATTTTTGACGAATCAAAAATTCACGAACATATTTTGGGGGTCACCCAATAAACATTCCTGCCAAGTTTAGTAAGAATTGGCCCAGTGGTTGAGGAGGAGAAGATTTTTGAAGAATTTCCTAATGATTTCTTTAAGTCTGATAAGCCCCACCCTGCCACGCCCACAATTTTTGATGAATCAAAAATTCACGAAGAAATTTTGAAAAGGGTCACCCAAGGAACATTTCTGCCAAGTTTGGAAAGAATTTACCCAGTGGTTGAGGAGGAGAAGATTTTTGAAGAATTCCCTAATGATTTCTTTAAGTCTGATAAGCCCCACCCTGCCACGCCCACAATTTTTGACGAATCAAAAATTCACGAACATGTTTTGAAAAGGGTCACCCAAGGAACATTTCTGCCAAGTTTGGAAAGAATTGGCCCAGTGGTTGAGGAGGAGAAGATTTTTGAAGAATTTCCTAATGATTTCTTTAAGTCTGATAAGCCCCGCCCTGCCACGCCCACAATTTTTGACGAATCAAAAATTCACGAACAAGTTTTGAAAAGGGTCACCCAAGGAACATTTCTGCCAAGTTTGGAAAGAATTGGCTAAGTGGTTGAGGAGGAGAAGATTTTTGAAGAATTCCTTAATGATTTCTTTAAGTCTGATAAGCCCCGCCCTGCCACGCCCACAATTTTTGACGAATCAAAAATTCATGAACAAGTTTTGAAAAGGGTCACCCAAGGAACATTTCTGCCAAGTTTGGTAAGAATTGGCCCAGTGGTTAAGGAGAAGAAGATTTTTGAAGAATTATCTAACGATTTCTCGAAGTCTGATAAGCCAATTTTCAACAAAGGGCCATAACTCAGTAAAAAATCTATGAACCATGACCAAAATTTCATGTGCACATATTTGAGAGCTATCAAGCATGCCTGTAAAGTTTCAATGAAATCCATCAAATATTTACAGAGAAATTGAATGGACAAGAAAATTCACTCAAGGGCCATAACTCTGTGACAAATCAATGGACCGTAACCAAAATGTGATATACACAATGGCACTTGGTAATGAGCTCACATGTAAAGTTTGAATAAAATTGGGTCAGTAGTTTAGGAGTAATAGAGTGGACAAACAAGAGGGCCATGATGGCCCTAGATCGCTCACCTGAAATTTCTTGCCTTGTTGAAACAAGAGGACCATGATGGTCCTAAATCGCTCACCTGAATCAAGATGGCAAGAGTGATAATGGCAATTTTGTCAAATTCAAAGGCATGAAACTCATAAGGACTTTCTGTTTGGAAACAATCAAGAAATAATTTTGTTCCAATCAATCCTGTAAGGTTGGGTATGAATTAGCACAATTGTTGACGGGTTGTTTTTTTTTTTCAATAATTATTTAATGATTTTGCAATATACAACATAGGGCTAATTTTCAAAGCATTCTGATCTGTTAGAAATTGATCATTTATGATAGGCTCAATTAACAAGATTTGGTCAGTAATTGAAAGAATATAGCGCAGGATTACCATCTGATAAGCTAAGGCTAATCCCCTATTTGTTTACATAAGATAAACATGGGGCCAGCCACAGCAACAGATAAAGAGAAATAGATAAGAGAAATAGGACAGATTCCTCTGAGTCCGATAAGCCCCTTCCTACCTGCCACATCCTGATTTTTTATCAATTGTAAGAATTTGAGAACAAATTTTGAAAAGAGTGACTCAAGGAACATTCCTGCAAAGTCTGGTTCATTTGGGCCCAATGATTGATTTTTTAAGAATTTTCTTATAATTTCTCGAAATCCAATAAGCCCCTTCCTCCCTGCCAAGGCCACATTTTTTATCATTTGTAAGAATTTGAAAACAAATTTTGAAAAGAGTGACTCAAGGAACATTCCTGTAAAGTCTGGTTCAAATTGGCCCAATGGTTGATTTTTAAAGAATTTTCTTACAATTTCTCTGAGTCTGATAAGCCCCCTTCCTCCCTGCCACGGCCACAGTTTTTGACAAATGTAAAAAATTGTGAATAAACTTTGAAAAGAGTGACTAAAGGAACATTTCTGCAAAGTCTGGTCCAAATTGGCCCAATGGTTGATTTTTAAAGAATTTTCTTATGATTTCTCCGAGTCCGATAAGCCCCTTCCTCCCTGCCACGGTCATAATTTTTTGACAAAGGTAAAAATTTGTGAATAAACTTTGAAAAGAGTGACTCAAGGAACATTTCTGCAAAGTCTGGTCCAAATTGGCCCAATGGTTGATTTTTAAAGAATTTTCTTATGATTTCTCCAACTCCGATAAGCCCCTTCCTCCCTGCCACGGCCACATTTTTTGTCAATTGCAAGAATTTGAAAACAAATTTTGAAAAGAGTGACTCAAGGAACATTTCTGCAAAGTCTGGTTCAGTTGGGCCCAATGGTTGATTTTTAAAGAATTTTCTTATGATTTCTCTAAGTCCAATAAGCCCCTTCCTCCCTGCCACGGCCACATTTTTTGACAAATGTAAAAATTTGTGGATAAATTTTGAAAAGAGTGACTCAAGGCACATTCCTGCCAACTTTGGTTCAAATTGGCCCAATGGTTGATTTTTAAAGAATTTTCTTAAGATTTCTCTAAAATCTGATAAGCCCCGCCCTGCCACGTCCACATTTTTTGACAAATCAAAAATTCACGAACAAGTTTTGAAAAGGGTCACACAAGGAACATTCCTGCCAAGTTTGGTTAAAATTGGACCAATGGTTTAGGAGGAGAAGATGTTTGAAGAAATTGTGAACGGACAGACGGACGGACGGACAGACGGACGGACGGACGGACGACGGACAAAAAGCGATCACAATAGCTCACTTTGAGCACTTCGTGCTCAGGTGAGCTAATAAACATTTTGACCTGTATAGCAGCAAATTAAGAATTTTGCAATAAAGTCCCTTTTCCTTAGTTTTTCAAAAGAATGAAACAAAATTCAGCCTTTTCAAAAGTGTTTGCTCTTTTACCCTTTTTCTGATGCCACTGCACTAAGAGCTTTGGTATTAATCAAATTCTTATAACAACTTTGAAAGCCCTTCACCCAAAGATCATTCATGTGAAGTTTTAAGAATATTGGCCCACTACATGTAGTAAGCCAGAAGATTTTTAAAAGATTTGGCTATTTTCCCCTTTTCTCGTGCCACGGAAGTCAAAGGCTTTGGTGGAATCAAAGTCTCTCAAAAACTTTGAAAGCCCTTCACCAAAGGATCATTCATGGAAGTTTCAAGAATATTGGCCTACTAGTTGAAGGCAGAAGATTTTTACAAGATTTGGCTATTTTCCCCTTTTCTCATGCCGCTGCAGCCAGAGTCTTTGATGGAATCAAATTCTTTTAACAACTTTGAAAGCCCTTCACCCAAGGATCATTCATGTGAAGTTTCAAGAATATTGGCTTGCTAATTAGGCAGAAGAAGATTTTTAAAATATTTGGCTATTTTCCCCTTTTCTCATGCCGCGGCAGCCAGAGTCTTTGATGGAATGAAATTCTTTTAACAACTTTGAAAGCCCTTCACTCAAGGATCATTCATGTGAAATTTCAAGAATATTGGCTGACTGGTTAGGCAGAAGAAGATTTTTAAAAGATTTGGCTATTTTCCCCTTTTCTCATGCCGCGGCAGCCAAAGTCTTTGATGGAATCAAATTCTTTTAACAACTTTGAAAGCCCTTCACTCAAGGATCATTCATGTGAAGTTTCAAGAATATTGGCCAACTGGTTAGGCAGAAGAAGATTTTTAAAAGAGTTGGCTATTTTCCCCTTTTCTCATGCCGCAGCAGCCAGAGTCTTTGATGGAATCAAATTCTTTTAACAACTTTGAAAGCCCTTCACCCAAAGATCATTCCTGCCAAGTTTCAAGAAAATTGGTCCACTGGTTTGGGAGGAGAAGATCTTTAAAGAAATTGTGGACGGACGGACGGCCGGACGGACGGCCGGCCGGACGGACGGACGGACGACGGACAACGACCGATCACAATACCTCACCTTGAGCACTTTGTGCTCAGGTGAGCTAAAAACCAACAGACGGACCAACAGACAGACAGACAGACAGACAGACAAGCTGACTCCTATATACCCCCCAAATTGAATTTGAGGGGTATAATCAAACTGATCCAGGATCTAATGGTCCCCAACACTGTGTCCAAATTTTGTTTTGATTGGTTAATAATTGTAGATTCTAGAGTGTACACAAGGTCGAAAACGGTCGAAAATGACAATTTTGTCAATTTCAAGGGCACATAACTCTTGTCTTTCTTATCAGATCAGACTGAAAATCGAACTCATCCGAGATCTTATGATCCCCAACACTGTGTCCAAGTTTTGTCTTGATTGATTGATAATTGTATATTCTAGAGTGTAATCAAGATCGAAAACAGTCAAAAAACGCAATTTTATCAAATTCAAGGGCACAGAACTCTCATCTTTCTGATCAGATCAGGCTGAAAATCAAAGTCATCCAAGATCTTATGGTTCCCAACATTGTGTCCAAGTTTTGTCTTGATTGATAAATAATTGTAGATTCTAGAGTGTAAACAAGGTCAAAAACAGTCAAAAATGGAAATTTTGTCAAATTCAAGGGCACATAACTCTTGACTTTCTGTTCAGATCAGATTGAAAATCAAACTGATCCAAGATCTTATGGTTCCCAACATTGTGTCCAAGTTTTGTCTTGATTGATAAATAATTGTAGATTCTAGAGTGTAAACAAGGTCGAAAACAGCCAAAAATGGCAATTTTGGAGAATTCAAGGGCAAATAACTCTCGTCTTTCTGATCAGATCAGACTGAAAATTAAACTCATCCGAGATCTTATAGTCCCTAACATTATGTCTAAGTTGTGTCTTAATTGTTTAATAATTGTAGATGCTAGAGTGTAAACAAGGTTGAAAACAGTCGAAAATGGCAATTTTGTCAAATTCAAGGGCACATTACTCTCGTCTTTCTATTCTGATCAGACTAAAAATCGAACTCATCCGAGATCTTATAGTCTCCAACATTATGTTTAAGTTTTGTCTTGATTGATCAATAATTGTAGATGCTAGAGTGTAAACAAAGTTAAAAACAGCATTTTTTGACATTCAAGGGCAGATAACTCCCCACATTCTGGTCTGATCAGGCCCATAATCAAACTCATCCGAGAACATATGACCATACTTGTTTTGGCCAAGTTTGATCAAGATTGCCTAACTTTTGTGGATGCTAGAGTGTAAACACCCCAATTGTGGACAGACGGACAGACGGACGGACGACGGACAAAAAGCGATCACAATAGCTCACCTTGAGCACTTTGTGCTCAGGTGAGCTAAAAATGTATTTACACGACTTCTTCTTTATTTTCTGTCGATTAATTCCCAATCATTTTTGCCGACCACGCTCAATCGTCCCGATCACTCTTGCCGACCAAGCTGGATCAGAACTCGATTGCTTGATCGAGCTTGATCAAGTTGATTTAATCGGCAATGGGAACGCGCCTAAGATAAAGTGTACAAAATAGCACAGAACATTTATTGGGGGTGAACACAGAAAAACTTTGATATCAATATATTTATTCCTCTTTAGTCTCATTATTTTCTGAAGCCTTTTCTAAAAGTTTGTGAAGCCTTCTCTAACAGGGAAATCTAAATTTTGTCTTTGGTTAACAGTTTGGACAGTAAGTCCTAGAATGACCTCGATTTTGACTTCAAATGAACTTGAAGAACTCATATTGATTCAAGATAAGTGGTCAAACGTTCAGACCATTTTAACAAGGCTGTTCTAAATATCCTCATTTTGCCCACGTAAATGCCTTATCTGCATCTTGCTAAGCCTTCCAGATAAAACATTTTGGACACAAATCGACCATATTGATCAGACAACATGATCTTGCAGCATGTTATCAACTTGCCAGACAGCCATTTCAAGGCTGCGTCAAAATCCATGCTAATACAGTCATGTAGTAAGCAACGGCAAATTGTCGCTTTAAAACAAAAACCTCGTAACTGCAGCATATTTTAAGGACAGATCCTCCATTTATTTCCCACGGTAAGAATTTTTTTATTTTTTCTGTACTGATATTTAAATATATGAGAAGTAAAAAAATGACTTAAAAACTATAGGTCACCAAGCGAATTAAAAAGTTATTGAATTTCAAGGGAGACTACTCTTGTCTAAAATTGCAAAAATGAGGTGTCACTTAAATACCCACAAAAAAGGTGTTCGAAATGACTAGGATTACATAAATAAGTCTTTATTGTGTTCAATATGTTTTATTCTGTCTAAATGAGTATCAATTTGGGAAAATTTAGTGATGATTTTGAAATTTTTAGTAAATCATTCTTTCAAAAGTAGCTGAAATTGCTCTTTCTTCGCAACGTTTCTGATAATAAAAAATATTCCAGCGGTAAGAATTTTTTCTTTTTTGGTATAGACATAGTGCTTGGTCATACCTACAAAAACAAAGAAAGAACAAGATGTGTTTGTGAAACACAAATGCCCCCGAAATGGCCATATTTCTAAAATGTTAAGTTTTCGTAGAGTAAAGGGTTATTAAGGGTTAAGGGATGACCTTGAGGAAGGTCAAACTGCTTGCAACAGATAGATATCATTGAAAGGAAGTTGCATACCAAATTTGAGCTTTGTATGTCAAATACTTTTGGAGAAAAGGCAAAGGTTAAGTTTTCGGAGTAAAAAGTTAAGTTTTCGTAGAGTAAAGGGTTGATAATGGCTAACGGATGACCTTGAGGAAGGTCAAATTGCACGAAACAGATAGATATCATTGAAAGGAAGTTGCATACCAAATTTGAGCTGTGTATGTCAAATACTTTTGGAGAAAAGGCCAAGGTTAAGTTTTCGGAGTAGAAGGTTAAGTTTTCATAGAGTAAAGGGTTGATAATGGTTAAGGGATGACCTTGAGGAAGGTCAAATTGCATGGAACAGATAGATACTATTGAAAGGAAGTTGCATACCAAATTTGAGCTTTGTATGTCAAATACTTTTGGAGAAAAGGCCAAGGTTAAGTTTTCGGAGTAGAAGGTTAAGTTTTCATAGAGTAAAGGGTTGATAAGGGTTAAGGGATGACCTTGAGGAAGGTCAAATTGCATGGAACAGATAGTTATCATTGAGAGGAAGTTGCATACCAAATTTGAGCTTTGTATGTCAAATACTTTTGGAGAAAAGGCCAAGGTTAAGTTTTTGGAGTAGAAGGTTAAGTTTTCATAGAGTAAAGGGTAGATAAGGGTTAAGGGATGACCTTTAGGAAGGTCAAATTGCATGGAACAGATAGATATCATTGAGAGAAAGTTGCATACCAAATTTGAGCTTTGTATGTCAAATACTTTTGGAGAAAAGGCCAAGGTTAAGTTTTCGGACAGACGGACAGACGGACAGACGGACGGACAGACGGACAGACGGACGGACAGACAGACAGACGGACACGAGTAAAACAATATGCCCCCGATCTCTCGATACGGGGGCATAAAAATATATCAAACCAAGCGTTTTTCTTAGTTATAAGTAAAATTTGGTTTACTTTTTACAGCTCTGTCCGAAATTGTTTCACTACTTTTATCCATTTTATTCCTTATTACCAGCTTTAGATAATAAAACGTGTCATCTTTTTTGTCCATCTGAAGCGGACTATCTCATAAAGACATCACGTTGCTTTTGTTGCTCCGTTTCTTATCGCTAACGCCACATTTTGAACGCGTAACAGAAAGCGAAATGTACCATCCGAGTACTATTACACTTTAATTGACCAAACAGAGAAAATTGAAAAAACCGAAAAGGGTCTTGTCATTTATCAACCAAACATTAACTAAATGTAAGAAATACATTTGCCAAAAAAGGCCAATTACTGAAACAGCTTTATTTCGTTATTTAGGATATGCGCAGTAAGTTGCGCAGTAACAACTGGAGGATCTGTCCTTAAGCTGCAGTTACAAGATTTTTGTTGAAAAACAGTGATAAGCAGTTTGTTTAAATGCCTGTTCAAAATAAGTTATAGCTTTAATATTAGCTAAAGTGGTTTTGCATTACAATAATTATTATGCTGTAAGTTATAAGTTCACAAGACTAATCCTATTAAATTTTGTCAATTGAAAATTTAGGTAGAAAATATTGAGACTAACAGTAGAATGTTGCTTAACAGCATTTTCTTCATTTGCCTTACCATTATTCCAAATCATTCATCTTACAGATGTTAAAGCCTTTATTAGGAATGACGTGCTTAGTGCAAGTGAACTTCATTTGCTAGCCTGCAATATGGATGTTGTCATCTTCGATTAACCCTTGTAATTCTTACTTTAAATTTCTTTTAAAAGAAATTGCCAAAATAAGAGACATTTCAATGTATTTGTCTCAATTTTATGACAAATTCTTGAGTAGAAAGCAGGCAATGTAGGCTAAGATCAGACTGCACATCTGTGCAGGCTGATCTTAGTCTATACTGCCTGCCAAAGCTTTGATCACAAGTTTATTGACATGTATGAACAGCATGAGAAGTATTACAATTTCTCACAGTCGTTAAAGTTGAAAAAGTATAACGCTAGAATGTTCATGCAATATTCATGCCATATTATAGTAAATGAATATTACAACACTAATGTCTTCCTTGCATAACTTCAGTCTTTAGAAAAGTTCAACTATCACTGCAAATTTTTTGCCAGGTCATCAAATTTCCCTCACCCTTTTCCCAAACAGCAAAATAATTATGCACATTTTACCATAGAAGTCTGAATTTTTATTGTTTGGGAACCAAAAGTCGCGAGAAGGTTCAGAAAACAATTTTTACTGAATGATTATCAATTTTACATTTCTTGGTGTTCCAAAGAAGTATATGTCAAGATGTGTTATTGAAACACGCCCCCGAAATGGCCTATGTTTAGTTTTCACATTCACGCACAGACAGACAGACAGACAACAGTGAAACAATATTGATACAGGTCAGGGGCATCATAAAACCTTGTGGGAAATGAAATTTTGAAAGCTGCTGCATGCAAACGACAAACTTGATGTTGATTAACATTGGGTTTGTGCACAATTTAGCATAGAAAATATTCAGGCAAAAGGAGAAAATGCTGATTATCAGCATTTTCTTCTTTTGCCTCAATGTTTTCTCAAGCCTATTCTGTAAGGGACGTCAAAACCAGGTCTTCCTTGGGAAAGGGTAAAAAGCCTTTTTCCAAAGAAGTCAAATTCAGAAATGTTTAGACATTCATTCCATGATACACATAGCAAAAATGTTAAGACAGTTACTTGAGTGTAAATTTTACGACCCAAATATTTCCCTACATTGTGAAGGATTTTTGTGGTATTTTGCAGTATCTATTAATATCACACTACGAGTTCTATTAATAGCTTCATAGCTTCAAGTTCACACGATAGGAGCATGTGCTGGTAAATCCGATTGGCTACGACTGATGACCTTGACCTTGATACACAGCTGATCAACAGCTGATTTCCAATATCGTAAGGGTTTCATGATAGGCTATGGATGTTATTAAAGATATGATTAGTGTATTATATGGTACAGAAAATATTGAGACAAAAGGAGAAACTGCTGTTTATCAGCAGTTTCTTCTTTTGTCTCAATGTTTTCCCAAGCCATATCTACTAGGGACGTCAAAACCAGGTCTTGTTTGGGAAAGGGTTAAGGTCTATACCCAAACAACAAAGCATTAGGGCTGTCCAGTTTAAAAACTATTGCAGAGAACTTAGATTTGATGATACATAATAAAATAAAGTACAATGAAGCACAGAATTGAGGCAAAAGGAGAAAATATTGTCTTTCATCACTTACTTCTTTTGCCTCAATGTTTTCCAGAGCCATATCTATTAGCCATCCTCGGAAACCCAGGGGTCATAGCTACGCTACATGACCCCTGGGGCACTTGTCTAGTTAAACTTTGAATTAGCCGCCGAAAATCGGTCCGAAACGCGTGAGCGCAAGACCCAATCAAATAACAGCTCTCATAAGTCAATGCGTTGTCAGTTACAACCAAGATGGCTGCGCTCATGATAAGTTGTAATTTGTGTGACAACTATAATAAGAATCACAGATCGCTGATATCTTATACGGCTTTAGAATAGAACAAGAGGCCCAGAGGGCCTTATCGGTCACCTGAATCAAATGAGCAGAAACAGTTAAGGAAAATGTTAAAAGTTAACTAAAAGCACAACCCCCCAGCACCACCATTTCTTGACAGTCTTTTTTTCTCTTGTACAAACTTATCGCCACCATTTCTTGACAGTCTTTTTTTCTCTTGTACAAACTTATTTAAAAACTCAAATACCAAATGTGAATTCAATCCAACAATAGAACATTTCTTAATATGTACCCTATTTACCGCCTTTTGGGGCCCCAAAAGGAGATAACTCCATGATTTGTAAAAATCTGAAGCGGCTTCCCATTGGAAGGCTTCCTGCCAAGTCTAGAAGAAATCTGTCCAATGGTTCTCAGAAAGAAGTAGAAAATGTTCAAAGTTAAGTAATAACGCGAAACCCCTCCCATCCCCCATCCGCAGCACGGCCATTTATTGACAGATTTTTTTTCAGTTATACAAACTTTGTAGTCCTTGCCCTAAAAACTTTAACTTCCAAATGTGTATCCAATGCAACAGCCGGTTCATGAGTAGAAGATTTTTTAAGATGTACCAAATTTACCCCCTTTTTGGCCCTTTATGGGACCCCAAAGGGAGATAACTCCATGATTTGTACAAAATCTGAAGCGGCTTCCTATTAGGATACTTCCTGCCAAGTTTGGTTGAAATCAGTCCAATGGTTCTTAATAAGAAGTCGAATATGTTAAGATAACTAATAACGCAACCCCCCCTCCCATCCCCATCCCCAGCACGGCCATTTCTTGACGGATTTTTTTCTCTTGTACAAACTTTGTTGTCCTTGCCCTAAAGACTCTAAATACCAAATGTGAATCAAATCCAACAGCTGGTTCATGAGAAGAAGATTTTTTTAAGATGTACCCTATTTACCCCCTTTTTTGCCCCTTATGGGGCCCCAAAGGGAGATAACTCCATGATTTGTACAAATCTGAAGCAGCTTCCAATGGGGATGCTCCCTGCCAAGTTTGGTTGTAATCCGTCCAATGGTTCTCAAAAAGAAGTCGAAAATGTTAAAAGTTAACGCACGACGGACGACGCACGACGCACGACGCACGACGACAGACAAAACACGGTCGCAATAGGTCACCATGACCTTCGGTCAGGTGACCTAAAAATGGGGAAAGTTTCTTTTGGAAGTCTTTTAAATTCGAAACGTCAAATTTTTCATACGCTAAACGATATTAATTTTCCATATTGACAACTTACCCGAAGCGATTTGTCAATCTCTTACGCAGTTATCTACCTTGAATCAGGTTCAAATTACGTATCTCTGACGTAATCACAGTTTAGATGTTGGCGATTTGTATCGGCCAGATTGATTGGTCTACTCGCCCATCATGAAATGATGATGGAACCAATGAAACGGCGGCATTTGGGGGCGGCTAATACAAGGTTTAACTAGCCAAGTGCCCCAGGGGTCATGTAGCGTAGCTATGACCCCTGGGTTTCCGAGGATGTCTATTAGCAGGGTTCCCACTGACTTTTAAATCTGGGGGTGAAAACAGTCATTTTACAGCATACTTGCACTCCCTCTATATGAGACATAGATGGCTGCCTGCAAAAATTGGGGGTGCAAGATTCAATTTTGGGGGTGCAAAACCCCCATTTGGGTTTTTTTGGGAACCCTGTATTAGGCACATCAAAATGTTTATTTTGGAAGAGTGCAATTGATCGAGGATTTCCTCACACAGAATATCCTTTCAAACCATCCAAATTCTGCTACTAGGATGTAATATGGGTTTAGAAACTCTTGTACGAAAAGAAGAAAATTGTTGTTAATGCAAAACTTTGTACCAGGGTTGATTGATAAGTAGTGAGCCTCACATAGAAAGGGTCAAGCAAGGATGTCCATTTTCAGCCCCTGTGTTCTCTGGCTATATAAAGGTGTGCAGCCGAAAACTGGTGCCATTTGTTCAGTTTATCTTGAAGAGGTAGCACTCTCAAGTAAACCGGGCAAGTGGCTTTTGCAAAATGGATAAGGTTGCTGAAAGAGCAGTGATTAAATATCTTTATAAAAAGGGTCTAACTTTGAAGGCCTGGATATCCATGCAGATATGGTTTCAACACTAGGGGATGATGCCCCTTCGTATGCTACAGTGAAGAGATACTAGGTAAGGGAGTTCAAGAGTGGTAGACAGAGTCTTGGGGACGACGTCCGCCCTGGAAGGCCTGTCACCGTTGCAACATCAGAAATGGTCAATAAAGTCCATTATTGCCTAAAATGTGTGTTTTCAGTCTGTTATTGGCATTGTATAACCAGCAGAAAGCGGGCGGATATCCAGAGAAATCGTGCTTTAATCGGCAGATTCACGTGCGATATCGGACCAGTTTTGCACTCAAATATCCTCGATCGGGGATTTGTTGTGAGTGCTTCAGAAAATTGAAAATAAAGCCGAAATTTTGTCATTTCCCTTTTCCGCGATGTAAATTCTTGTAGGACCCCATTTTATTTCCAGTTTACATCCCAATAAATAAACTAGGTCTCCCAGTGTAACCATATCTGATGACGTAATAATTATAGTGACGTAGGTTTAATTCTTGGAATCAAAAAGTAAACAAACGGGCAGCTGACAGATTTTAAACTAAAAGTGTATTTCGTTGACATGGAAGGATAGAAATTAGAATTGAGTGGTTGTGGTCTAGGTCAAATGTGGTGGTAAGCCTATGTGTTTCTTGTTCTTCTTTTAGTTACTGCAATTTTTCCTTTACAACTTTGTTTTTATTGAAATGAACGAATGTCTGAAACGAACCAAACGGTCCAGAGATCTACCTTGGAAATTCCGACCTTTTAATTTATTACTCGCACTGAAATGAACGTTAGGATATCCGGAGCATGTTTCCAAAAGAAAACTAAGTCGAATATTGTTAGGATTTCGCCAACCCAAATGAAGATTATGTCAGTAAAAATGCGATGAAACTTGACTATATAGCTACACGATGAAAATCTAACGGCCCGTCTAGTGGATATCGCACTTACTCGATATATGTCGAGTCGAATGCCGGAAAACTCTGGTATCTGTCGGTGTAAATGTGGCTAAATTTTCACTAAGTTTTTTTAGTTATTCGTCTTATTTTATTACATTTCTTTGCAAATTATTCATATTTTATGCAATAATAGCGTCAATTCACGTTTTTTCGGTCGTTAACATTCTCAGAGGCCCACAAAATGGGTTATCGCCTTCGACCTCCGGTCTCAGGCGATAACGCATTTTTTGGGCCTCTGAGAATGTTAACGACCTCAAAAACGTGAATTAACCCTATATTATATATATTGTTATGACTGACAGGCGGGTTACAGAGGTATTTCACAGGAAAGAGTTCATTCCATTCTCACGGAAAATCTTATGATGAAAAAGCTCTCTCCGCCACCTGGACAATGCCCCTGTTCACAAATCTACCATTGCCATGGCTACCATTAATGACTGTGGGTTTGAACTAGTAGAACACTCGCCTTATTCACCTGATTTTGCTCCATCAGACTTTCACCTGTTTCCACAGTTGAAAAGAGCTATTACTGGTACCCACTTTCAGTCAAAGTAATTGATGACGTCATATACATACAGGAGGCCTTTCTGAATGGTAAGGAGTTCTACAAAAGTGGCATTGAGGCCTTAAAAAATTGCTGGCAAAACTGTATAGACAAAGCAGGGGATAATGTTGAAAAATAAAATCGTTTGACTGAGTTACGATTCAAACCTTTCTATGTGAGGCTCACTACTAATCAATCAACCCTCATATCTCATTTTTGGAAGATTTTAATAGGGAACAAAACAAGACAGTGTAATAACTTTTTCGAAACTAAAAGGTTTTTCTTGAAATTTTGCCATATTGTACACAAATAATGTGTCATTAATACATTATAGGTAAAAAAATCTCAACACCTGCAAGAATTGTCTAAACTGGACACACAGGATTTTACTTTGAAAATCGCAAAAAATCGACATACAAGGTTTTGCATTTACACCGACAAAATGCTGATTATCAGTATATTCTCTTTTATTATGAGAAATATGGTACTCATTTTGCAAGACTTCAATTACAATAGAGCTCACCAATTACTGATCTTGAAAAAAGATTTTCTTGGCAAATTGAGAGGGTCAGAGCGAAACTATTGTAACTACAAAATAAACTGATATGCACTTACACTATTTTTGCACTAAACCCTCAAAATGATGTATGCCTGTGACAGAATGACATGAACACTTATTGATTGAATGGGGTTTAAGACCGAATAGCAATTAGAATCCATTAGGTGCCGACCCTTTTTTATTCTCTACATTTGTTTCATTGTGACTTATTGACTATCTTAAAGTGACATTTCACATTTATTTCATTTTTAAAAAGTATATCTTGATGCAAAGATTGGTTATTCTAATGCGTAGAAATGCTATTAGTTTTTTGAAGTTGTTATCTATAAGCGAAAAATACGCCTTCAAAGTTAAAACAGAAATGACAAATTCTATATAAATCTGAACTGTTGTCCACAACAATTTGTCTAATTTTAGCACAAAAATATAAATTTCTCGTAAACGATTCAATATTTTGTCTTGAAATTTTCAGAATTTTCATAAGAAAACATGCTCTTTCAGATAGAATAAAAGTATAATTTATGTAAAAATAATCTTGAAATGTCACTTTAAATGGCCAATTTACTGATTCACAAATGAATTTCTTTCTTCTCCTTTGAATGTATAATATCAACATATAATACAAAATATTATGTTTTACAGGTGAATACAATATGATTGTTAGCCTTGTGTCAGGCCCTGTATATGTTTATGTCGCTTGAAAAATCAAGGGAGACTAACACTCATAAATAAATTACACATATTAACATCCCTTGATCTAAACTATACAGGGCCTTGGAAAATACAATGAAAGAGGCGTCAAAAATTTGGTCCCCACAGGTGGTTCACATTCCAGATATCACTTTGTAAGATAATCCGACACCTAGCAGTACTTCACATCTTGATAACATAATTAGCTGATCAGATTTATGACTGCAGTCTTTTAATCCTTTCTCAAAGAAGACTTGATTTTCACCTACCTAATCGAAAAGACATTGAAAATATTGAGCAACTCAAAGAAATTTCTGATCAACATCATTTTCTCCTTTTGCTTTAATATTTTTCCGTATATTATTGTACACAAAATCAAGTTTTATCAGCAAACCGTCTTTCGTGTTTGGACTGGGCTGCCCTTAGATGTTGACGTTTTGGGAAAGGGTTGATCCTCTACAACACTAACTTGCTGCTGCTGCTGCTGCTTTACAACAAACTCCTCGTAACTGCATCTTAAAACAAATTGCAGTTACAAGGTAACATTTTAGGGTTGTCCAGTCCAAAGCTAGACAGTCCTTGCGGCCTGGAAGCGCTCCATAGGCCTGATTGTTTGTCTTGTTGAATGCAATTTCAAAGGTTCAGGCTGCGCAAACTAGCAAATGCATGACCAAGCTGAAAATAACTAGCAAGTAAAATCGTATGGTCAGTAAGATTTCTGTGAAAATTCTGTATTGATAAGTTAATACTAATGGTTGTAAACGTGAAAATAAAGCCAAAAATGGCAATTTTGTCAATAACAAAGGCACATAACTCATGATGTAAAATTCAGATCAAGCTGAAAATTACACCAAGGCAATATCTTATAGTCACCAACATTCTATACAAGCTTTGTCTTGATTGGTCAATATTTGTAGTTGCCAGAGTGAAAGCAATGTCAGAATAGAGTCATAAATGGCAATTTTGTCAAATTCAAGGGCACATAACTTATGATGTTAAGTTAAGATCAAGCTGAAAATTATACCAGGGCAAGATCTTATGGTCATCAACATTCTGTACAAGTATTGTCTAGATTGGTCAATATTTGTATTTGCTAGAGTGAAAACAAAGTCAAATAGAGCCGAAAATGGCAATTTTGTCAATTTCAAGGGCACATAACTCATGATGTAAAATTCAGATCAAGCTGAAAATTATATCAAGGCAAGATCTTATAGTCACCAACATTCTGTTGTAGTTTTGTCTTGATTAGTATATATTTGTGGATTTTAGAGTAAAATTAAAGTCAAAACCAGCTATTTTTGATATTCAAGGGCAGATAACTCAGGTTATTCTGATTCAATCCAAATTCTTTGAAGGAATCTGAGAGAGGGTCACCCAGGGATCAATCATTCTTGTGAAGTTTGATTGAAATCCATCTGGTAGTTTCTGAGAAGAAGATTTTTAAAGAGAAAGTTTACGGACAGACGCACACACGACGGACACACAGCCATGACAATAGCCCGCTGGCCTGTCGGCCAGTGGAGCTAAAAACGAAAGAAGGGTTGTTGATAAAGATTGAATTTGTGGATAATAATAAACGGAAAATGTATTTAGGAAAAAGGAGAAAATGATAATACATGTAATCAGAATTTTCTTATTTTGGCTCTATATTTTCAATGTCTTTTCGATTAGGTAGGTGAAAATCAAGTCTTCTTTGAAAAAGAATTAAAAGAATGCAGTTATAAATCTTAGCAGCTAATTATGTTATCAAGCTGTGGAGTAGGGCCTACCGCTTGGTGTCGGGTATTATCTTAAGGTCGGATTACCTTACAAAGGGATTTCCTCAGTCTGTTAAGAACGACACAGAGCAACAATTTTCTATGTACCCTATTTTCATATTTCTCAATACAAATGTTGTTATTCTTAACAGACTGACATCAGTCTATATGATTGTGTGTAATTAGTTTTTACTGTATATACAGGTGTAAAGTTTAGTTACTGGCCGTTCATTTTGTTAAATCGTACAGTACTACACTTATGACTTATTTTTCCTAAAAAAGACCTGCTTTTGACTTCCCTACCATACATTAGGCTTAAAAAATTATTGAAGCAGGAGAAATTGTGGATAACAAGCATTTTCCTATTTTTGCCTCAATATTTTCTTGACTATATAGTACACAAAAAACATTACTGTTATAGTCTGCAGCAGTTTTTAATATGGACAGTCCTATAATTAGCCATTTGAGAAAGGACTGAATCATGCAGTTCACTTATGACTTTGTTTAAGAATTAAGTAAATGTATAGGCATAGGACGAAATTAGATCAAACATGCCTGAAAGTATCAGATAAGAGGAGAAAATGGCATTCTTAACCCTTTCCCAAACAAGACCTGGTTTTGACGTCCCTAATAGAAAAGACTTTGGAAAACATTGAAACAAAAGAAGAAACTGCTGATAACCAGCAGTTTCTCCTTTTGTCTCAATATTTTCTGAGCTGTATCATACACAAATCTTATCTTTATCAACATTCATTTTGTCGTCTGCATCAGTTTTCAAATATGATCACCCTAAAATTTTGTCGTTTGGGAAAGGGTTAACTTGTTATCCAAATCCAAACTCTTTGTTATACTGGTACTCATTTGAATCTATAATAATAATGCAAAGAATAAGATACTTATGCATACCAAAGACAAAGGATTTGGTGCACAAATGGATTTTTACACCTTGAAAATCAATGTAATTACCCAATCTTAACCCATTACCACTTATGGCGCCCCTCAAGATAAAGGCTATGGAAAACCTTGTGGAAAATGAAGAATCTATTTCCCATAAGGCAAAAAAATGTACAACTCCATTCATTTAAAATTGCTGTTTGCAACAAATTTTGAATTTGGAATAGCCTAATAATTTGCTGTTCTTGTAATGGGATAAATATCAAAAAAGCTCCAATTTTATTATCTTGTAATGAATAATAGCTTGATCCTGCCATTGATTATCAGTCTATCAGATCTTTACATCTTTAATTAAAATCAAAGAATCAAATCGAGGAGGTCAATGCAACACTATTGTAAGTGCCTATATTTATATAGGCACTTACAATAGTGTTGCACTGACCCATCGATTAATGACACACTCAAAGTTGAACAAAGGTCATTCTTTTACAATCTGTAGATCCTCACAAAAACTATTGATTTATTGGTGTTTAATGCCGTTTTTTTCAACTTCAATGGTCATATCGTGCAGCTGGAGCAACTAACTGTAGATTTCTGGTATATCTCTCAGCAGCACTACCATAATATCCAATCTGAGCCTCCATCTGCTCTCTTATAAATATAGATGAATTACACCAATTGGTGAAAGACAAATGACTTTTGTCAAATGTCAGAATGGATACTGAACAAGCAGGGGTTGGAACTCACGACTCCAGGGTTGACAGACACAGACTTTACCGACTTAGCTATCCAGGATCGACTTTTGTGCAACATGAATTCCTCTAGTTTATGAATTAATTAGAAAGCATTACAGATAATTCAAATTGCACAAATATCTTGATTTTGAGAGAGTCATCCCTACCTCCAAAATAGGCTTAGCTTAGCCCCCAAAGTTGGGAAAATATAGGGAAAATCCAATTTAGCAAGCACCCCCCCCCCCCCCCCCCCCCCCGAAAATTGAGACACTGGGGCTTTAGCCTACCCAATATAAAATTGCTTCCTACAGGCCTGACAGGACCTTGTGAATGAGATTCATATGTGCTACCAACTGTGCTAAAGCCGCGGCCCACTTTCAAATTGGACAGTCTATTTTTTTTCCTTTTAAAAAGGGTCAAGTGGCAGTTGTACAGATACTACAAAATGTCAAAGGTTTGCTCTAATGTAAGTGATGACATGGGGTAGACATGAAAATAACTTGACATTTCAAAAAGTTGAGTCTTTAACAAGTAGGGTTGAAACAAGTGCATTGTGCAGAGTAACCAAGGGAACAGCAGCTTTCCAAATGAAACTGTTGAAACTTTAACCGTTTGAGAAAGGTTTAATTGAAACCCACCCCAACTCAGTAACCCATTATCAGCAACATTGTAGACTTGAACAAATTCAAAGATTGCGAAGAAAACAATTTCAAGTGAATGAAATTTTACATTTTCAAAAAAATTATGAAGAAATTGCTTGCCACAAGCAATTTCTTCATTTTCCACCATGTTTTCCAAAGCCTTATCTTGAGGGGCGTCAAAAGGCATTTTATATGTTGGAGTGGGTTGATTGCTCAAGAATGGGTTCACACCTTCATACTTGCCTTGTGAAATGCTAATCAATGTAACGAGGTGCTAGACACTGGACCCTGCCTAAACAGACCATTAATATTCAAAGGCATATCCACTAGAATGTGGCACCAACAGAGAATAACCATTATCACCATATGAGGAAATGAACCAAAGGTCTTGAAAAAGGGCCCTAATCGTATGAGAGATCAAAATGAATGTAGATCAAAATGAATGTAGATCAAAATGAATGTAGATCAGCATAAGCATAGCAAACATAGACTTTGATATCTTTCTCCTCTTCATGACCTTTGGTGACTGTAAGACAGCATAATCAGTCAAAATCTGTCTGCAATTAGAGGGACAGCTACAAATAAGAGGGGTTTTAGACTTCTTTTTATTCAAAACCCTATGTTGTGGGTACTTATTGGATTTATCTCAAGAAGACAACTCAAATGAGTACAAAAACACAGGGTTTGATGAACAGAAAATAAATATTGCATTTTGAAAAACAATTACTCCCCCCTTCCTTATATTAGAGCTATGTTTTAACTGAAATAGCCTCAAAATCACATCAATGTTTTAAGGTAATGCATTCCTACTAAGATTCACTCAACATGGAAATTTTTGTGCGAGGTTCTTAAAATTTGTTAAATCCATACCTATTTTGGCAAGGTTGTAAACATTCAACGGTGGGACGTTCCACTATCGCATGTCTACGACGACGTCAAAATAATTCAAACGTTGTGTTAATCTCATTAGGGGTAGACTACCTTAACCCATTACCATATGACTAAACTTTAGACTGGTCCAAATTGAAAGAAATTGCAGATGACATTTTCAAGTTGATGAAATTCAAATTTTTTTCAACTTTTTGGTTCGAAAACATTGTGGGAAATGAAGAAATTGCTTGTCACAAGCAATTTCTTCATTTTCCTCGATGTTTTCCAACGCCTTTTGCTTTTGGGGAGTCAAAAAGAGTAATTGTGTTGTACTGGGTTAACTGCCCTGCGTTCAGTACGACAAAATATTAGAAGCTACCGATTTTTTCACTAACAAGTCTTACTGAACGCTCTGCTATCGTTAGCTGAATAAATATGGCCGCCCCCATAGTCTGGGTTCCCTCCTTCTTTTCGCAGTAAGGAAAGTAGGGAACCAAACTAGCCGCCATTTTTGTTTGCTTTGGCACACCACCTTCAAATCTGTGAGCCAAATGGTGCGAACCATAAGAGTAAACAGGTCGTTCAGTAGAAAACTGTTACGTATCGGTAGCTCAATGAGCTAACGTTTTGTCTTACTGAACGCAGGGCTGAATTAGCCACAAAATCAAAACACTTACCTAGTGGACAGCAGCCCAGGAGCGAGACTAAAGCTAATGTCGGTGATGGACGAGGTATCATTTTGTTGCGATGTGTTCAGCAGGGGCGAGGTCACCAGGACAACCGTGGCAGGTGTAGTAGTATCAGCAGTAGACTGGGTCTTTACGAAGAGACTGTGAGAAACAGCGGGTTGTTTGATTGGCTGTCCCCCCTTAACTTCCATGGCGTCATCCAACACAGTGCTCAACTTCTTTACTGTCTGTCTGAGTATCCGTCTTTATACTTTTGTTTGTTATTTGATTGTCAGATCTGGAAAATACAGTAAATAATATTTCATTTTTCATCCAAATCCTTGTGTAGCTCATGATAAATGACCTGGCAGAGCATCTCTAGCGATTAGCTAGAGATGCTCTGCTAGGTCATTTTCCCTTCATGAGCTATAACTACCGCTTTACACAAGCTGCATTTAAAAATATTTGAATTAAGAGCAATGATAGAGTGTTTGTCCTTTTCTGAACAATAAAATTTAAGCATCCTTCAGATTCAAAGCAGTTGCAGATGACAAAAACAAGAGTTGTCCGCGGACAACGTAGCTCGCCTATACGAGAGCTTGTCACAAAAAAAAAGTCCAAGGTCAAAGATCAAGGTCATTGAGTCAAAGGTCATGGTCTCAAGGTCATGGTATGTAGTATCCATATGTGAAATATCAAGGCTCTATCTATAATAGTGCATGAGATATAGGCCAGGTTAAAGTTTTTGAAAAGTAGGTCAAACTCCAAGGTCAAGGTCACTAGGTCAAAGGTCATGGTACCAAATGAAAGGTCTTGCTGAGAAGTATCCATGTGTGAAGTATCAAGGCTGTAAAAATGGCCGAGATATAGGACAGGTTAATGTTTTTTAAAAGTAGGTCAAACTCCAAGGTCAAGGTCAGTAGGTCAAAGGTCATGGTCCTAAATGAAAGGTCTTGGCAGGAGGTATCCATGTGTGAAGTATCAAGGCTGTATCTCAAATAGTGCCTGAGATATAAACCAGGTTAAAGTTTTTGAAGACGTGACACCGACGCTGACGCCAACGCCGACACTAGGGCTGTGACATTAGCTCCCCGGACATAAAGTCCCGGCTCGCTAAGTCATCAATAATAGAAAATTATTTATTCAAAGCACTAGAAGCATTAAGGGAGACTGAAAAAAACAAGAGCCGTCATAGACGGATTATGCTCCCCGAATAAGTGTTTGTCACACAAAAAAAAAATCTATCATACATTAAGCCCCCTTTTCCCATGACAGATTTTTTGTACACACATTATTTGTAGAATATGGTCTAGAACATCTTATTTATCACAGAAGTATGAAATTTCATTAAATTCTGCCCATT
The DNA here is from genome assembly GCA_963680895.1 of Fragum sueziense. Taxonomy (NCBI): domain Eukaryota; kingdom Metazoa; phylum Mollusca; class Bivalvia; order Cardiida; family Cardiidae; genus Fragum; species Fragum sueziense. Next base: position 38,825,329 of record OY804597.1, read on the forward strand.
AGATGAAGAGAAATTAGAGAAAAACTAATTTTTGCATTAAGGCCCCTTTTTCCGTGACGCAGCCTCAAATTAAGAAACAGAGAAATAGGTCTCTAGGTATTTCCCAGGGAGTTGACATGTGAAGTTTCATTGAATTTGGTCCAAGGATTGCTGAGATCTGGTTGTGGACGGATGGACGGAAGGAAGGACGGACAGACAGCGTGGCGACTATATGCTCCAAAATTTATTCGGGGAGCACAAAAACATTGTGATCGGGAAGAAGAGTACTGCTGCTTTGAAACCTTAACCCTTTCCCAAACGACAAAATGTTAGGGTGGTCCATTCTGAAAACTACTGCAGACGACATAATAAATCATATCAAATAGAGAAAATATGTATGTTATAGCCCAGAAAATATTGAGGCAAAAGAAGAAAGTGCTGATTATCAGCACTTTCTTCTTTTGCTTCAATGTTTTGCCAAGCTTTTTCCCTTAGGGACGTCAAAACCCGGTCTTGTTTGGGAAAGGGTTAAAGCTTCCGAATTTGTGTCTCTATCATGAAGACTCATCCACATTTTGTGCAATTTCAAGAAAATAGAAAATCCTTGTTTCCAAATCAATGGATGTTGAATTATTACAACTTATTTTAACAAAGTAAAATATTAAGAGTAAACTGCTTACAGAACTTTTTAACCCTTTCCCAAACAAGACCTGGTTTCGACGTCCCTAATAGAAACAGCTTGGTAAAACATTGAGGCAAAAGAAGAAACTGCTGATAACCAGCAGTTTCTCCTTTTGCCTCAATATTTTCTGTGCCATATTTTACCCAAATTTATCTTTAACAACACTCATTTTGCCATCTGCATCAGCTTTCAAATTGGACCATCCTAAATTTTTGTCATTTGGGAAAGGGTTAAAGGAGGCCTTGAAATTGAAAAAGAAAAAAAATCAAATCCATTAACAAACAACATAAAATCAAACTATATTCCACCTCTTACGAAATACCTCTTACAATTTTTCGCATTAGGAAAAAGTCCAAACCCGAAGCCTAATGACATCCATTAACCCTTTCCCAAACAAAACCTGGTTTTAAACTTTAGGCGTCCTTAGTTACAGATTCCTAGAACAGCATCGAGGCAAAAGAAGTAAATGCTGATAACCTGCATTTTACGTGTTTGCCTCAGATTTTTCTGTGATACTATGTACATATAATGCAACTTTTTGTTATCTTAGTCTATTTGCAGCAGCATTAGATTTTGGAAAGAGTTAAAAAGTTACTTAAATCATTTTTGCTCATCGCAGGAAAAAAATTCTTGTCTTGGAGAAGTAATCTAGCCTTGACATTAGCGTAACCCATATAAATCCTGGAAATCACGGGCATTGCAATAAATGTCGCATGCAAGGCCTCTTTAACCCTTTCCCAAACGACAAAATCTTAGCGTGATCCACTTCAAAAACTGCCATAGATGACAAAGTTGAAGTCATTAAAGATAGAAATTGTGTAAAATTTGGCATAGAAAATATTGAGACAAAAGGAGAAACTGCTGGTTATCAGCAGTTTCTTCTTTTGTTTCAATGTTTTCCCAAGCCTTTTCTATTAGGGACGTCAAAACCAGGTCTTGTTTGGGAAAGGGTTAACCCAATTGGAATCTGATGTATTCACGCGAGTTTGGAATGACTGATGGAGCAAAGCCGTTATCGCAATCATCACCATAAGAGACAATGCCGATAAAACACAAATAATCAATTTCATTTTTCACGAGCTGCTTCCTTTCATTTCCATCCCTAAATAAATATTCAACGGAAATTACTTCCCGTGAAGGAGCCGCAAACACGTTTTGATGACATCATAAATACCATCAACACCTGAATCAGCTGTGGAAAAAAGTGGTATCTAATTACTTAGCCCTTTCCCAAACAACACCTGAATTTGATGTCCCTAATTGAATTAGTCTGGGAGTTGGAAACACACAAAGGTAAAAGAAGATAATGCTGATACCCTCAATTTTCTTCTATTGTCTCAGTATTTCAGAATTTTCTGTAACATATAGTAACCAAATTGTATCAGAACAAATTTGTCTTCTGAAACAGAATCCACAAGAAACAGTATATTTTTTTTGTTGTTTGGGAAGAGATTAATCCATTACAGTACAGGGACGCCTTTTGACTCCCTCACAACAAAGGGCTTGGGAAAACCTTGTGGAAAATGAAGAAATTGCTTGTGACAAGCAATTTCTTCTTTTTCCACAAGGTTTTCTAAAATAAGGGGGGGAAAGATTTTTGAAATTTTATCAATGTGAAATTGTTGTCTGCAGGATTTTTGAATTTGGACAAGTCTAAAATTTTGCCGTCTGGTTATGGGTTAAGAGCGTCTGATTAGTTACTGAAAACAAAAATTCAAAATCGTCAAATCCAAATTGCGATTCTTACATTAAATCCTGTTGTTGTGAGTACTCAATAATTTTGAATCCTCTTGATTAGACAATGCAATGAGTACCAACAACAGGATTTGTAAGAGAAACAACATGCTAGTAGGTTAATGCCCTCTTCTGTTATCCGCTCCTAGGGTGTAGCAGCTCTTCTTATTGATTTCTATTAGGCCATTTATATAAACAAGGGCATTCTGACCTTAACCAGGGAAAAAATGTCCTAACCTTAACTAATCAGACAAAAAATATCTCAGACTGATGCATCCACACTTAACTCCATGTAGTCCACCCCTGATGAGATTCATGTGACTTCGGAATTTTTCAAGCAACGCCATTGACATTGGTTCCATATCAGAACCAGTGCTTCTAAAATATTTTGAAAATCTACTTGTCCACGGACAAGTGTTGATTCAAAATTGACTTGTCCGTATCAAAAATTTACTTGTCCGTACAAAACCTATATACTTTTAAATTGCTTCATTTGTTTATTGCATATCTATCATGACTGTCTAATTATTGGCTACAACAAAATTTGTACATTTAACCGTCAGTAATTACATTGTTTGAAAAAAATGTGAGAAAAAGAAAAGAAAACACTTTTTATTATAACCAGATTTTTCAGTTTTCACTTGTACAAGGACAACCTAGCTTTCAAAATCTGCTTATCCGTACAGATAAACAGACAAGTCGGACATTTCGGGCAACTTATTTCAGAAGCACTGAGAACCTAGAACGTTATAAACATTCTGCGTCGGAGCGTTCCACCGCTGAATGTTTATGACATAGCCCAAATAATTCCAACATAGCTTAAATCTGATTAGGTTTGGACTACTCATTTCTACCTTCAAACCACCAGCAAACGGTCATAAGCCCAGCCCAGTTACAATCTTGAAATACATGCCAAAAGTGGCATTGTTTCATCTGATTACAACACACACACACCCAATCTGTAGGTTGGATGGGATTTACTATTGTAATTTGCAATTTCCATTTCCCAGCGGCAACTGGTGAACCTGACCAACTGTTTTAATTAATTCTGCACTAATGTACACCTAATCTGAGACCGAAACCACTCAATCTGAATGGCCAGTTCCTCCATTTGTCAAGAAAACGGAAAACAGATAGTAAATTATCCCAATTACTCATCTTTTCCATGCTCAGACACAAAGTCACACAATTTAAATTTTAGTTTCCGATAGTTATTCCTTTTGAATCAATTTACATTACAAGTGACTAATATCAAAATATGCAGCACTTACAAAGTTATAAGGGCCTTTACACAATGATCTGCACACACAATGCACTATTCTGTCTCTAACCCTTTCCAAAATCGTAAAATTTTAGACTGCTCCAAATTCAAAGACATTGCAGACAACAATTTCAAGTAAACGAAATTTGACATTTTTGGTATTTTTGGATAGAAAACATTGTCTGAAATGAAGAAAGTCCTTGTCACAAGCAATTTCTCCATTTTCTGCAATGTTTTCAAAGGCCTTATCATCGTTTGGGCACCAAAAAGCGTCATTGTGTGGTAAAAGGTTTAGTTACATGATAGCATGAGGCGATATTTTAGCGTACAATCTGACAAAGCATATATTTTAAACCTGTCTATGATTGGTCAATCTTTGAACCAAATCCAAGCCTGTGTACATACATATTTAACGCTTAATGCTCAACAATAATTGTCAAGTGCATAGATCTACTATTCTGCATTACTAATAATTGTACTAATATATATAGCATTCCAACGATAACGTGATGTTTACAAACAAAGCATAAACTCGGCCTACAGGTAAGAAAGACTTGTTATATACGATTAAAATCTTATATTTTACACTGAGTTATATAGACATACTCGATAGCGCAGTGGATAGAACACCGGCGCTTCGTCCATTTTCTTTTAGCAAACGTGGGTTCGAGTCTCATAGGACGATGGGTAATTACATATTTTGTTTTACAAATATATTTTGTTTTATCATTTTAGAAAAAACAAGATTAGAAGAAAGCAGACTCTTTATGAGTTTTATATAGATTTATAAGATAATTTCGTAAAATCGCCAATTTCAGTCTGGAAAATTTTAAAATTTGAGCAGTCTAAATGTTTGCCGTTTGGCGACAGTAAGAGTTCCACACCTTTATTACTTAATTTATGTTTTGTAATGTATTGCATCTTTATAATATATTGTGAATAAAAAATATTTAATCCATCTCCACATAATGACGCTTTTAGACAGCCCACAAAATAAAAGATTATGACTTTTTTCATTTATTTATTCGAAAAAATGAAACTGCTTGTCATAAGCATGTTTTCATTTCACATACTATTTCCTACATAGAAAAGCATAAAAATGTGAAGCTCATTTAAGATCTACTTGCAATTGCAGCATTTTTAAATTTCATTCAGCCTATTTTTACGTTTGACAATGGTTTACACTTGTACATTGAAAATAAAGAATACATATCTATTTACAAATGTGGAAGGAACAAAAACAAAAAAAGGAAAACGCAAATAAGGGAAAATAATAATAAAAAATACACGGATACGTGTGGAATCGAACCCACACATTTAAAAATGAGTTCCTTTCCCATGATCTAGCGCCAACTGTCTAACCATTTGACCACAGACACAGGTATTTGAGCGAAGTCATATTTAAAATAAAACCATTGTTTTCACTGCGATAATTGCGATAATTGTGTTTTGATCTGTCTAACCTTTTATTATCAAATGGGTATGGTCTATATTTTTGGCGGGAACCTAATTATCGTTGGAGCACTATACCTTATTATTTATAATTGTTTGACATTTCACTGGGTCACTGTTACACTATTGTGAGTGCCTGAAATTCTACATGTGAACTTGCAAAGATTTGCACGTATTCTCCAGTCTAGAATTCATTACTCCTTTTTTCTATATGCAACTCTGCATAACACTGCATTAAGATGATGCTGATGATCTATTATTCGCAGTACAAAGAACTTCACATTAAACATGCAGACAGCCAGACAGTCAATGTACTAAATTGACAAATAGCTACCGTCAATCAAAATAATGATTTAACCCTTTCCCAAATAGCCCAATTTTAGACTGTTCCAATTCAAAAGCTGTTGTAGATGACAAGAGAAATGATAGCAAAGGTACGGTTTGTGTATATATAATAAAACATTTCTTTTGTCTCAATGTTTTCCCAAGCCCATTCTATCAAGGATGTCAAAACCAGGCCCCGATTTCTCGAAAAAACTTAAGTATGTAATCATGAGTTCATGCTCAACTTCAATTGAATACCAATCAACATTGATTGGTATTGAATTGAAGTCCACGTGGATTTCGTGTGATTTGAGCACGGTGCTCAAATTTGAGTCTGAGAACGTACTTAAGTTTTTTCGAGAAACCGGGGCCAGGTCTTGTTTGGGAAGGGGGGCCATAGATCTAAATGGACAATTCTGTTTCATCTATCCCAAACATTGAAATATTAATAATCTATTTGTCTAAATGATACAAAATCAACAAAAGATTTCACCAATTACCAAATGCCAAAATTTTAGGCTGGCCAAAATTCAAAGATCTTGCAGTGGCAAATTCAAGTGAAAGAGATTTTACTGATTTTGGTCTTTTGTGGGGGAAAATATTGAGGAAAATGAAGGAAAATATTGAGGAAAATGAAGAAATTGCCTGTCACAAGACTAAGTATCTTCATCTTCCACAATGTTTTCCAAAGCTTTTATCTTTAGCAGGTGTCCAAAGGACTTGTTATGTGGGAATGGGTTAAAAATTGGTGACTGTAGAAAGGATAAGTCTGCATGGAACACCAGTAAGTTTCAGCCTTTTCTTTATTCTCAATATTTTCGAAACCTTTTGTGACAAGCAATTTCTTCATTTCCCACAATGTTTTCTATACAAAAAGGCGTAATATTTCAAAATTTCATTACATTGTAAATGTCGTCTGCAACTTATTTCAATTTGGACAAGCTTAAAATTTTGTTGTTTGGTAATTGCATGGTTGATACATGAAAGAAATACCTTTACGCCATTTAAAACATGATAAAATAAGCAATTTTAAAAAATTTCCTACCTACACCTACCGTACATAAAGAGTTGTGGATGACTTAGCACATTATCCTACTATACTAAATTCAGTAACAGTGAAAAAGATATCAAAAACTATCAACTTACAAGGTCAAATTCTCTTTATTATATAAATTTCACTCTTTTTAGGCATGCTCCTTGCTCAGAGTCAGGGCTAAACAGCATGTGAACACCAGATGAGCAGTCATTACAAAACTAAGAGCATACAGGCCAAGATCATATAAAACGCCGTTATAGCATTTGAGACCAATATGGATCCAGATCAGCCTGCATGTATGCTTACACATGTATGTTCTGATTGAGATCCATGATGATAATGATCTCTAACAAGTTCTTCATGACCTGTTGTAATTCAATTTGTGTAACAGAATGAAATGTGCCATCATCAGATTGTACTTTGACTTAAGGTAGAATACCTGTAATGTGGCCTTTTGTAGATTCATAAACAAGAGCTGTCCGAAGACAGTGCGCTCGACTTTCTAAGTTGCTTAGTATAAAGGGGGCATAACCAGAGCTCCAGATAATTTTTTGAGGCAAGGGGTATTTACCCCTCAGAATTTTTTCCAATGCGTATTTCCAGATAATTTTTTGAGACAGGGCGTATTTACGTTCTTGTTCGGGAAAGGACTAAAATAAACAGGAACATCCGACTGGAACGACCCACTTTTATTTTCGGGTTCGAGGCCATCTAACCGCGGTATGTTTCTGACCATCGAGGTTTTTCTCTGAACAAGATTACCATTGTGTGCTATCTTTGCCTGTAGGGCCATTTCAGAACGAATATTGGCAAAAATCGCCTAAAGTTACGATCTGCTCAGCAGTGGATTTACTCGTTTGCTGGTTTGAAAAGAAAACAAACACCTTCGAGTTACCATTTACGATTTACGGATTGACGCAATGGTCTGTTAAATCGGGTAACGATTTGCTTTCACGGACTGTGGAAGATAACCGATTGATTGAAATTCGAACAAATACAACACTCCGCATCATTCGGTAGATCTACGGAATAGCCGATTGTCGCTCGGCTGGTCACAGTGGTGACGTAATTTGTATTCCCCAATTATTCAAGACTGTAATTGGCTGATTAAAGTTGTTATGTAAGAGATATCGGATAGCTGACTGCCGTAACCTATTTTTTACAGACAAAAAGTTTGTGTTGATTGTTGGAATTTCCTAGTGTATGTTTTTTCTCGACATTTTCCGATCTTGATACGCTAACTGGCAATTATCAAATGCGTTTTCATTATTTTGATTGCGTATTTGTACGCATTTTTATAAAAGTTAATGCGTATTCAGACCAAATCAATGCGTATTTTACGCAAATACGCATCCTATCTGGAGCTCTGGGCATAACTCCAAATATAGTGGAGCCAGGGTCATGGGCCCTGGTAGTAAGGTAGAGGGTGTGATGGTGAATAAGTATTCAGAGTTTGGGTTGAATCCCTTTGATAGTATGGAAGTCATTGATGTTTGAAAAAACTTTAACCTTTGTTGCAACACCAACGCCGACGCCCGGGTGACAGTATAAGCTCTCATTTTCTTCGAAAAGTCGAGCTAAAAATCAGATCTTTTCGAGTGACGTCATTGCGTATCTGAAACTAATCAGATACAGTCATAAACATTCGGTGGTGGAAAGTCCACCGTAGAAAGTTTTCAAATCGCTCCAATAATTCCGACGTCGCGCGAATCTCATTAGTGGCAGACTACTTTAAGCACATGCTGATCTGCAAATATCTTCGTATCAAATGCAGGGCTTCCCCTGGCAATTTCAGACTTGGCGCCAGCAAAATCGCCAATTGGAATTTTTTGGGGCCAATTGGAGCCAGTTGGTGCCATGAAAGGAGCCAATGAGAAAAAAGAAAAAAAACATATATAGAAAAAAATTAACCCACGTACGAGTAATTGCATGCCATAGGCTAGTTATCAACTCTCAACTTGTTCACAATAAGCTAACATAATGTTAAGACATTTTATTTGCATCAAACTCACAAAGATAAATGAAGATCTGTAGAATAAAGGCTTTTTTTGGTAGATTGGATGCGGTTTTCCAGGATTTTCAAAGTTTTTTACGGAATTTAACCCCCCCCCCCCCAACTGACTTAAATTGTTAGTGCCCCCCCCCCCCTTCTCCACGAGCGCACGCACATTCATACTCGTTGAAATTAATGTTTGTAGTACATTTATTTACATTATTTTTAATTGTTTTGGAGAAATTCTGAGAATCCTATAACTGATCATCACTGACTTTATGTCATGCCTTTCGACCGCTAATTCATTTTTCAAATCGAATATACTATACTGGGACCGAAAATTACGATGTAGGCCTAAGTGCGTGATCATACTTTTAAGTTCAGGACCCATTACAGAAAACGATGATACACCCAATCTTAGGCTAAATTTGATACAGTTTACAGATTAGAACTTAAAAAATCTGGCTCGTAAGTTCCAAGTGAAAACAAGGAATGAATCCTTTTTGTTCATAAAAACATTTCGGACTCGTAGCCCAAATCGGATTCTGACAAAAGCTTTACCTCGTGTTTTAATCATATCCATCGGAAAAAAAGAATATATTTTCAAGTGCCGCTTATTATGCGATAGAAAACAAATTCCACTCTGACTCATTGTGTAATTGATTTGTGAGCCAACACGAAAGTCAGGTCCTTTTCGGGTTAAGAAGATCGTAACGATACGACGTTTTAGTCACTCATTTTTTATATGACGTCACTCCTCCGAGATCAAATAAATGCCGCCGACACATGGCCAGTATTTTTCCAGTCTCTACAAAAATGTGTCGTCTTTATAGGGGAATTTGTGTAAACAATTGAGAATACAATTTGTCGGATTAACACCAGGTAAACGGTCGGAATAAATTTACGGTGACTAAAATTTTCTTCTTGAAGTTTCTCCCTCGTCTCGGCAACCATCGGCAAGCCACGCGACCAAGAAATTTTCACACCGATTAACAGTTTTAAACCGGAAACCGGAAATGACGCATGCGCAGAAAAATCGCGAGTAAGAAATCCACTCGCGTATATAATTACAATAGCGAGAGAACCATCAGTGACAAAATTAAACATTTTCTCTGTTTAAATGACATAATAATTTTACCCAAACATTTTTTGTTGTTGTATGATGATCGGAAATACTGATTTAGTGCATGAAATATTATGACACGCAAAATAATTACGAGAAAAAGAGAAATAGTTTCCAGCTAACGGGCCCTTAGAACTATCTTACATTTGCCATGAAGTGCGAGTGAACCAATCGTGATAAATAAAGCATTTTCTCTATTTATTTGACATAATAATTTTACCAAAACAATTTTTTGTTGTTGTACGATGACCAAAAATGCTGATTTGATGCATGGAATATTATGACACGCAAAATAATTACGAGAAAGGGAGAAATTGTTTCCAGCTCACGGGCCTTTAGAACTAGATCTCCGATCTCAATACAAAATATACTTACTTTTCTTTCAAACCATTGAAAAGGAAAATTAAATCCAAACGACTTTAATTTCACATTTTGTTAACCCATTAGCATGTACTGAAAGAGACACATTTCGTTAATCCAATCTCAACACAGATGGTTATGACACATGTGACCTCTTGAAAGCACCGGGCACATAATGAACACGATTACCGCACCTTTTTCATCTTTACCCGAAGGATATACACCCTTTAAATCTTTGATCTGTGTCACATGGATTGGCTACAATAATTTTCAGACAAATCATAAAACATACATTAGAAAATTTCTGGAATATCCAGCAACCGTATTTACTTGTTTGAAACCTAAAAAAAATCGACTTACATTAATATAAACAAGAGATGTTTGTAAAACATATATGCCCCCTTCAAGTGCCTACATTTGATGTAGGTCAAAGTCCAAGGTCAAGTTAACAAGGTCCAAGGTCATGGTCTAATATGAAAGGTCTTGGTAGGAGGTGTCTATGTGTGAAATATCAAGGCTGTATATGTAAAAGTAAAATGAAATACAGGCCAGATTAAAGTTTTTAAAAGTAGGCCAAATGCCAAGGTCAAGGTCGTGGTCAAATGTGAAAAGTCTTGGTTGGAGGTGTCCATGTGTGAAATATCAAGGCTGTAGGTGTAAAAGGACATGATATATATGCCTGGTTTAAGTTTCTTTAAAAGTAGGTCAAACTCCAAGGTCAAGGTTGCAATATTCAAGGTCATTGTCAAATGTTAAAGGTCTTGGTATGGGGTGTCTATGTGTGAAATGTCAAGGCTGTAGGTGTAATAGGACATAAGATAAAGGCTAGGTTAAAGATTTCTAAAAGTATGTAAAAATCAAAGGTCAAGGTCACACAGTCCAAGGTCATGGTCAAATGTGAAAGGTCTTGGTAGGAGGTGTCCATGTGTAAAATATTGAGGCTGTATAGGTAACAGGACATGAGATATATGCACAGTTTAAGTTTTTTATAAGTAGGTCAAACTCCAAGGTCAAGGTCCAAGGTCATGTTCACACGTGAAATGTCTTGGTTGGAAGTGACCATGTGTGAAATATCAAGGCTATATGTGTAAAATGACATAAAATATAGGCCAGGTTAATGTATTATAAAAGTAGGTCAAACACCAAGGTCAAGGTCAAAAGGTCCAAGGTCATGGTCAAATATGAAAGGTCTTGGTAGGAGGTGTCCATGTGTAAGATATCGAGACTGTATAGGTAACAGGACATGAGATATAGGCCTAGTTTAAGTTTTTTAAAGTAGGTCAAACTTTAAGGTCAAGGTCCAAGGTCATGGTCAAATGTGAAATGTCTTGGTTGGAAGTGACCATGTGTGAAATATCAATGCTGTATGTGTAAAATGACATAAAATATAGGCCAGGTTAATGAATTATAAAAGTAGGTCAAACACTAAGGTCAAGGTCACAAGGTCCAAAGTCATGGTCAAATGTGAAAGGTCTCGGTTGTAGGTGTCCATGTGTCAAATATCAAGGCTGTATGTGTAAAAGGACATGATATATCATCTAGGTTAAAGTTTTATAAAAGTAGGTAAAAGTCCAAGGTCAAGGTCACGAGGTCCAGGGTCATTGTCAAATGTGAAAGGTCTTGGTAGGATGTGTCCATGTGTGAAATATCAAGGCTGTATGTGTAATAGCACATGAGATATAGGCCCAGTTTATTTTTTTTAAAAGTAGGTCAAACTCCAAGGTCAGGGTCACAAGGTCCAAGGTCATAGTCATATGTGATAGGTCTTAGTCGGAGGTTTCCATGTGTCAAATATCAAGGCTGTATGTGTAAAAGGACATGATATATCGGCCAGGTTAAAGTTTTTAAAATGTAGGTCAAACTCCAATGTCAAGGTCACAAGGTCCAAGGTCATGGTCAATTGTAAAAGGTCTTGGTAGGAGGTGTCCATGTGTGAAATATCAAGGCTGTATGTGTAATAGGTCATGAGATATATGCCCGGTTTATTTTTCTTTAAAGTAGGTCAAACTCCAAGGTCAAGGTCACAAGGTCCAAGGTCATGGTCAAATGTGAATGATGTTGATAGGAGGTATCTATGTGTGAGATATCAAGTCTGTATGTGTAAAAATACATGAGATATAGGCAAGGTTAAGAATTAAGTGTAAAAATCAACAAAGGGCAATAACTCCAAGAAGTTGATCGGAAAGGTTACGGTTCTTGTGCACTGCACCTCTCCATAATGAGATCTATCCACCTGTAAAGTTTCATGATTCTGCCTTACATACTTTTTGAGTTCTGCTCCGGACAAGAATCAAGTTTGAAAATCAACAAAGGGCAATAACTCCAAAAATATGATCAGCAGAGTTACGGTTCTTGTGCACTGCACCTCTCCATAATGAGATCTATCCACCTGTAAAGTTTCATGATTCTACCTTACATACTTTTTGAGTTATGCTCCGGACAAGAATCAAGTTTGAAAATCAACAAAGGGCAATAACTCCAAAAATTTGATCGGCAGAGTTACGGTTCTTGTGCACTGCACCTCTCCATGATGAGATCTATCCACCTGTGAAGTTTCATGATTCTACCTTTAATACTTTTCGAGTTATGCTCCGGACAAGGTTTGGTCTACGGACAGACCGACCGACCGACCGACCGACCTTCCGACCGACCGACCGACCGACCGACCGACCGACCGACCGACCGACCGACCGACACTTGCAAATCAATATACCCCCATTTTCTTCGAAAGGGGGCATAATTAGTAGTTAAAATATTAGACATCTTATCTAATAGCGCATCACTAGTAATCAATGATTAGGGTAGGTAGATGCAGATTTTGATTTATTTTCTTTAATGAAATATACTCCCCGTCATAAGAAAGTAGCCACTTGTCTAATGCAAAAGGTCGTCAATTTTAGAATTAGTCGCGAACGTATCGAAATGAATACAAAACGTTGACAGCCTCGGTAGCGCAGTGGTTAGCGCACTGGACTTGAAGCCCGGAGGTTCCAGGTTCAAACCCCACCGGGGTGAGGTGTGTCTTTGGGCAAGACACTTAATTGTCACCGCCTCAGTCTACCCAGCTGTGAATGGGTAGCAGTGAGGTAATTTCGAGTTTCTCACTGCCTCTCTTCTCGTAGATGGTTTAATGAGTGGCTGTGATGTAATTTCGAGTTTGTCACAGCCTCTCATAGGAGTTGTTGTAATTGCATCTGTAAATATGGTGGTGGGATGGTGCATTTACAAGAACTGGTGTAGGGTATGATAAGTAACGCCGTTAGGCGGTTCTCCGCAAAGTCATCGGAGGAATTTACAAAAATAGATAGATAGATAGATAGATAGACAAGGTAAGTAAAAATGCTTTCACGAAAGTACCGAAAACAGTCGAATTATGCTATTAGCTAAGGTAGCTTGGTGGTAGTTCCAGGAAATCCGTAACTGATACGGAACACACTACTGAAATTCACGGCCATATATAGGGCTAGAAAATAGACAAAAATGAATAAGGATATGCGTTTATGATACTGTTTTTATTCAACATGCTTAGTGACCAATAAGTCATTTTCATTACACCCAAGACCCTTGGAAAATGGCGGTTTCCGGTTTTAGCCCAACCAACCCTAATTTCCTCTAAGATGCTCCATTCATTGTAACTTTGTTTCTGTTTGGTCTTCAGCAAGTTCCTAATTCGGAAAATCTTTCCCTTCACTTTATTCACCAACCACTTCCGGTTATTATTAAACATTTGATAACGGAATGATTTTCTGTAAGATTGAAATGGGACTTTTGTTTGTGTTTCAACAGCGTCAACATATTCAGAAAATGACAGCTGTAAGTAAACAAAACTTAACTTTGTACCCTAAAATATTGTTTTGAGTCAATATTACAACTAAACATGTTTCCGGACATGTTGAAAGCATATAACCATTGAGATGTAAAAAGTAACCTTGGGAATGCGTATGAATGTGTAAAAATAAAAAGACATAAAGAATTGTAAAAAATATGGCTTTTTGAAAAGTGGCTACTTTCTTATGACGGTGAGTATATTTTACGGGCCGAATTCAGAACTGAGGTTGAAAACAGCCCTTTTATATCATAAACATTATCAAGACAGCCGTTTTCTAACCTTAACATCATCATTCCTTTTATTAAGAATATCAAAATTTGTTGCAGACATGCAATTTATTTTAGCTTTATGATTATTTACTACATTGAAAAAAAAGAGAGAACAACAACATTTTATGTAAATTTCAAAACAATTTAAACACTTTTTATGGAACTTTGCGAAGAAAAGGAAATATTTGTACTTTTGTTGATTCGATTGGAACAGTCCCCAATCTTCTACCACGTCATAGTTAGTGACCTTCAATTAAGTTGTTTGGCAAAGGATTAACGGTTTGACGATTGACATGTTATTCCAATTAATTTGATACAATATTTTAATTCTCCCGACAAAGAGACAAGACCATTTCAAATGACAGTATGCCACTATCAGAATGAGATTATGGGAAATTGCAATCACCTGTCAACACGTGATCTAATTAACACAACAAATCACAATCTGATATCATATATTTGGTAATTTTATGGCAAATTACGTACCTACTTTAAAGTGAGATAGATGTGGTGCTTTTTATTTTAGATGTTTTCGTATTTGATTGAATTATATTTGGGAAATATTGTATGCGAACAGGTAGGACAAAAATGATTGAATTAATGACCAAACGCATTAATAATTTTTGCTCTTGAACGCACTCGCATATAAAAACATTTTTTCACGACCTACAAGATAAAGACGTTTGAAAATATTGTGGAAATGAAGAAGTTGCATGTGATAAGCAATTTATTCATTTTCCAAAGCATTTTCTAGTTTCCCGATAGACCGATATGAGATCTCCATGTTTATCTAGAGATTTTTTCCCAAAGCAGGTTTTTAAAGTTAGAAACAACAAATATCTTTATTTTCTATTCACATTCTCAGAATCAATCTAATAAATATCATGACTTGTGATCATTGCATGTCAAATCACGCTTTTCCACTCTCCCAAACTTTGGCCATTCAAGCTAGGTAGCTTGCACCATTCCCTCAGTTATCCAAAGCAAATCCTGTTTAGGACATCAAAACTAGACGTTTTTTGGGGAAAGGATTTATTTAAAGGATGCATGTATACAACAAGAACACAATAAGCAAATACACCTATAGGAATAATATCAGAGAGCAGCCCCAAATTGGGGATCCTGACATAATCAATGGAAGTTAATTATCACAGCAGGGAAAGATAGATAAAGTACCAATCACTCTGGTCACTAATTAAGACAGCTTGGAGACGGGGATACTGCGAAAAGTCAAGATAATGTTTGTGATCAATTAGTATTTATCATTTATTGTATGCATAAATCAACAGCAAAGACTTTGAACTTATTAAAAAAAATAATAAAAAATCAACCATTTCTGAAACAGCAAAACTTTAGGTTGATCCAATATAAATATAAAGTCCTAAAGTACTTGAGTCGCTCCACAGGCCTAAATTTCTTGTTTCATCAGTTTTCTGAGTTTTGACTAAATCCAAACTAAGTTATTCAAAACTTGTGGTTGTTGGAGAACAAGCAGAGTAAAAGAACAGCAATGTGGTCAATTCAAAAAGAAAATAATAAGTATAAAGTATAAATAATTGACTAATATCTTAGGGATGTTAGAGTGATATTAAAGTCGAAGATTAAAATGTTGTTAGATTTAAAGGCATATAATTCATGATGAGAGATTCTGGTCAAGCTGAAAATCACACACAGGAAAGAGTTTATAGTCACCAACATTCTGTCCAAAGTTTGCCTTGATTGGTAAATATTTGTGACTATATATTCTACCTGAGCGTTATTTTCAGTTTGATCGAAGTCTCATGTCATGAGTTATGTGTCCTTGAATTTGACAAACTTGACAGTTTTCACTTCGTTTTAACTATAACAACCATAAATATTAACCAATCAAGACAAAACTTACACAGAATAATGTTTACTATTCGCAGGTCTGGGCTTATCCAACTTGGAGAAATTGTTAAATATTTTTTTTAAAAAAATCAACCATTGGTCCAATTTGTATCAAATTTGTCTGGGATGTTTTTTGAGTAACTGTTTTCACTGTGCCATGACAATAGCCGGCTGGCCTGATGGCCAGTGGAGCTAAAAACTGATGCAGAATACAAATTTTGCATGTTGAATACTACATAGAATATATGTAGGGTACATCGCATAGAAAATGTTTTGGCAAAAGAAGAAATGCTGACTATTAGTGTTTTTTTCCTCGGCGGTTTCCAAATCCTTTTCATTTAGGGACGTCAAGACCAGTTCTTCTTTGAGAAATGTTAAAAAAAAAAAAAAAAAACAGTGTGGATATTCATGCTTGTCCTTTTGAAATTTAAGTATGCATTTAGATCTAAATAGTTGCGGACCCAAAAATATTTTGCAGTATAGCAAGTTAATAACATACAGACAGGCTAAGCAAAGTATAATTCGAGTTTTCTCTGATGAAATTCGCTCTTTGATATGTTCTTGTCGCTCATTGACATGAGAGCGCACTACCGTTCAAAAACAGAGGAAAGAAGGTCATTGTAAACAATGGCTGTTCGGGTGAGGGTTGTTGCAAAACATGGCCTATAAACCTTTTAGAAAAACTCGTTGGTCTTAAATTTTTCAACAGATATGACAATAGAATGGTTCATTGATCAGTATCAAAAGGCGTTTTAAGGATAGCGATCAAGATCGGTCGGTGAACAAAGCACCATAACTTGTGTCAAACTTTCCTTTGTTTTTGAATGGTAGTGCGCTCTGATGTAAATGAGCGACATTAAAATATGAAAGAGCAAAATTCATCAGAGAAAACACGGATAAGTATAGCAGATTTTGATCATGGATAGGATAACAAATTTCAGCATGCAAGGGACCAGGGTCAGACTATCTATACCTGTGTACCATATGGTGGTGACCACATACTGTTGTAAGCAGGCATAATCTAATTATCATACTGCCAGAAAAGAAGCACATGCTGTGATTTTATAGCCTCTTGATTATCTTTTATGAACTGCAGGGTCAGAGCTTCCCAAGTCAAAATCTGATATTGTGCACAGGGGTGAATAACCGATATCAAATACGGGTTTCTAACTTTCATGTAGCCCGTAAAGCTAACGTTCTGGGCGGGTGCCGTGTTAGAAAACAAATAATTATTGGGATATTTCCGATAATTACGGATTAAAACCTAAACCCGCATTGGCCATTTCCAACTTTGTTATTTGTTTTGATGAATCACGGCTGTATTTTCCTTTTAATCAGCCAGAAAACGTCCTTTGAAGCGCTATTTTACGCTACGCGTATATGACATTATAGTGGATGAAGAAATTTTACTCGTACTTTTCCGGGAGGTATTTTACGGCTCGCGCATGCGCACTTCAAAACTGTCAGTTGGTGTATTGAAACTGTTATGAATAAACAAGGTGTCATAATATTGCGGACATACTGCTATCTCGGATAATTGGTTATCAATTATCGATTTTTGTCTATCGATTACTGACCAGCGCCGATACACGCGACTGTCATAACTTTTTAACCTTTATGTGAACGGAATACACGTCGTAAATTACTTGTCGCCAGTAAAATCGCCAACGAGCGAATTTTGTCGCCAGATTTTTTATTTTGTCGCAATTGGCGCCAGTGGCGATCGACAGCGGGAGCCCTGAAATGCTGTAAACTACTGATTCATTTTCCAGATCCCAGCTCATATGCATCTACAATAGTTTCACACTGACCCTACAGAGTGATTCTTGTATCTCCAAGGGCCATCATTGATGACCAACTATGCTGAAATGTTCTTTGTAAGATACACTTCTCTCCCATCCCGGGTGATCCCCTGCTTTCATCAGGGTTCGACACTAAGGGGAGTCAGCGAGTCCGAGACTCCCTAAAAATTGGTGGGACTCCGTGATTTTCAACTTAGGGAGTCCGGCTGACTCCTTAAAAATTCTGCCGAAGATTTATTTATGACAAGAAAGCTGGTAGCTCTAGATAACAGGATCTAGTATCCTGAATTTATATTTAGTTTTCTGTGCAGACATGAGAATGACATTGGCTAGTGTATTGACTTTTTCAATTGACCGCGGAATGACCTGCATCATTTGCATACTTATTTGGACGAGTTTATCCGATAAAAGGTATGACGGGATTATTCAGATAACTTGCACGAGATTTTGTACTCTCAAAGCGTTGGGTGAATGTCGACTGCTCGATAGCTCAACTGGTAGAGTAATTGGTTTAGAGAGTCAGATGACCGGTGTTCGAATCCTCACTGAACCATAATACCGATATATTATTTTTATCTTTTTTTTCTTAATTTGGTAATTCGGTACATCTCCTACTCCATCGTTGGTGACATGAAGACGCCATTGGCATTCGAGCTCCTTCCTCATTTAATGACAAGTCATGATTTTTCTGATCCCAGTGGCTTCTGGACAAAGTTTTGTCTATATAGGTGGAAGATGACTTTCTGTTGTAGTTCTACTGCTATTTCACAAATTAACTTGGTACATTTGACACTATTTCTTTTGTTCTTTGTCCAAAGGTCTGTGGCTTCTTTGTGAGATTATGATTATAATAGATTCACTATTAAACGAGAATAATTTCAGTTGTTTTGTTTTAGATTAATTCAATTGTCATTATTCTCGTTCAATAGTGACTATTTTATACTTATTGGGCAAAAGCATAGAATATCGTGACCCTTATAGTTCCAATATGATAATATGCATGGGAAAAGTAAAATAGAAGTCCTTCGGAAAGGTAAAAGAAAGAATCTTGCTCGGGTCTTGAACCTGGGTCCAGCTGGTTTCAAAGCCACCGCGCACCCAATTGAGCTAACAAGACTGTTGAAACTATACGATACACTACAAAGTGTCAACGTATTATTCTTCGATAATTACGTGTTCAACCTGATTTACCCGTTTTCAAATGTGCAATTATTTAAATGAGGTAGGTCATTCCGGGGTCAATATAAATTTATAATACATGCATGCAACATAAAATATTTGCTTCTTTTTCGGACTCCTTTATTTTCCACTGGACTCCCTAAGTTCTCTTGATGGGAGTCTAGCGGACTCCTTGGTTGGGAAAGTTAGTGTCTAACCCTGTTTCATCTTTACTTTTTTGAGGTATGCCATCCATTATTTGGAACTAAACATCTCATGCAACTTCCGATGTCATGTGTGGCAACGGAAATTGACGAGGGTATACCTCCTCAATTTTTGGGCATCATCCATAGCAAAAGAAATTGACGAGAGTTATTATCGCCAATTTCCATTGCCACAGATGACGTCAAAAGTTGTTCAGTTTTGCGGACTTCAGAAAAGGTCTCTTTAACCCTTTCCCAAACAAGACCTGGTTTTGGTGTCCCTAACAGAAAAGGTTTGGGAAAACATTGAAACAAAAGAAGAAACTGCTGATAACCAGCAGTTTCTCCTTTTGTCTCAATATTTTCTATGCCATATTTTACACAAATTCTATCTTTAATAACTTCCATTTTGTCATTTGTGGCAGTTTTTGAAGTGGATAACCCTAAAATTTTGCCGTTTGGGAAAGGGTTAAGCATGATGAGTCATAAATACTTCAACTTGACTTTAAGTTAAACCCAATCTTTTCATTCATCCTCAACAGAGGCTTTCAAGCCCTGGGGCCTGTATTATCAACGATCGTACGATTTTCAAAATCGCAGATGTTGCCATCGCGATCTACGATGTCGTATGATATTTCTTAAGACTGTTTTATCAAAGATCGATTGCAGATCAATCTGTGATCAAAATCGAACATACGATCATTGATAATACGTGCACCTGACCTTTCAGTAGCATTGCACCTAGACAGACCCCATGTCTCTTCATTTACATTAGGCTAAGGGGAAAAGTTTGGTTACAAGGACATAATCATATCAGAGGTCGAGAAAAGATTGTCCAATTCAATAGGAATGTCACATAAGGATACATGTACTTGGCTTCAAACTTTTCTGTTTAAATCTTATTTATTAAACTTGACATTGCAGCATGAAAAGTGTTCATTGAAAAGGATTAAATGTAATATAATGATTTATCAGCATAGAGGACATATAAATATAAATGAAAAGGATACTTTTAACCCTTTCCCAAACAAGACCTGGTTTTGACGTCCCCAGTTAGAAATGGCTTGGGAAAACATTGACACAAAAGAAGAAACTGCTGATAACCAGCAGTTTCTCCTTTTGTCTCAATAATTTCTGTGCCATCTTTTACACAAATCATATCTTTCATAAAATCCATTATGTCATATTTTACGGTTTTTCCAGTGGATCACCATAAAATTTTGTAATTTGGGAAAGGGTTAAGCAAAGCATCTGCAACTTTCACAGGGTGTCCGATCACGTAGAAATGTACGTGAATCACGTAATTTGAACGAAAATCACGTACTACTTTCTCACCCCAAAGGTCTAAGAACGTACGCGAAATGAACCCACATCAATTACAAAAATAAGATGACAATTATCCCCATTATTTACGAAAGAAAAAAGAAGTTTGATAGCCGAGTAATAAAACCGAAACTGCCAAATTCGGTCATTCTGATCCCTCTAATTTTTCCGCTAATTGTAGTTGGCCAAGATATTGCGTTTTTGGGGATCTATTCAACCAAACGCTGTATCATTGTGAGCGTCTGCATGATCATGGCATCTACTAAACAAACTGGATTTTTTTTTAACTTCGATCGGTCTTTGATTTCAATCAGAATCAACATAAATATAGGCGAAACGACGAAGAAAACACTCAGTAAGGACCATCATCCATTGTTGAATCTAAAATCAAAATTCATGGCTCTGCCAGTTCGACTGGCTTTGTTCCGACGGAGAAAAGGGAACGATGTAGATATTTATTATTAGAGGCTCAGCTGAAAACGGAAACTGCTTCATAGAACTTACTTTGACATCTGAAAAGATTTCAATCTTTATAACTTTTCAAATTTGATTGATTTGTAATTAAAAGAAAAAATGCTGAACAAAATGCCTCCACCCTTTCCCAATCAATACCTAGAGTGAATAACTGTTTAGATTTAGTGTTAATTTTCTTGTACCCCCAATTTATTTTTTGTACCCCCAACTTTAACCACCAAGAGGTACAAAAACCCCCAGTCAAAATTTTCAGTGGACACACTGCTTTCAATGTAAGCTAACTGCAAGAGAAGCTGACTGCCAACAAGCCGGTATTCTAACGCTTTCCCAAGCGACAAAATTTTAGGGTAGTCCTATTTAAAAACTGCTACAGAAGCAAGATGAATGCTGCATAAGAAAGGTTTTGTGTACAAAATAGCTCTGAAAATATTGAGGCAAAAGAAGAAAATGCTGATTATCATTGATGGACAAATAAAGACAAAGGTGCTAGTGTATGAAGAAAATGTTGACGCTGTCCCAGAGTTTTGCTACCTTGGGGATATGCTCTATGCAGGAAGAGGCTGTGAACAGTTTGCCGGTGTGATTAACTATGGCCAAGTTTAGCGTATAGTTTAACTTCACATTTAAGCTATTGAATGTTGTAAGAACTTTTTTCTTCAAAAGTTACTTTGAACACATTTATTTCTCATCTATTTGGAAGTAAGTTTCTTCAACTTATTTTAATCCCTGCTGATTGAGTTTCCTGGAAATCCACCAGTACACGTGCCAAATATGTGGGCCAATGAGAAGCAGATAACAACCTCAGCCCTACTCAGCTACCAGGGATTAAACTTGGCACCTCTTAGTCACACAGCCAACGCTATACCTCTCGACTCTGGATACCTGACAATATTGTTTAATAAGCCCTTTTTATTTTCGTGTCAATGCAACAAAGTTTTATGTAGAAATTACTTTCAATTAAAGTGAAATTTAATTTTCAATCAGAGACTGCCAACCCACATTATTCTATACTAAAGTAAGACTTGAATTTTTAGTTGGCAGAAAAAAAAATTAAGAACAATTCCCTTTGTCACTTTTAAGGTATGATCTTATTCAAAGCCTTATACAATAGATCTATATACATTTTCCAATTGTTTGTCTTGCTCCAAAGAATCAAGAGCATCATCAAGTTTGTGGCTATGATTACAGTGTTTACTTAATAATGAACAATGCAGAGATGAACAATGTGCTCTTACAAAAAAGTGTACAGTCCAATGTACATGTGCATACTGTCTACAGTGTCTTTAAATTTGGACAAGTCTAAAAATAAAATTTCGTTCAGTAATGCATGTAAACCTGCACTTGATAATCACGTGTAATAGGCGTGCAAAATAAAAATTGACACCGTTTAGCATTGCATAATCAGATCGATCAAATAATGGTAGAATTTGAAAACTTCATTAAATGCACATACGTCTACATTAATGAAATTGTTTGTTTTATCTAGCATTAGGTTTAAATGAATAGTTTACATTTTTTCTTGTGCCTGCCAAGGATTCAATAAAAAGTGGTGTTGGACTTCATTGAGGTAAATTGACAGAATGAGAGCAGTTTCGCCGGTTCTATCATGCGTAATTCATGAATGATAAAATGCAAAATGTTTGCAAAGTAACAAAATCGAATGACAATCACTATGTTACCTAATGTTTGGTCTGCTATCCGTATAAATTTGTCCGTAAATAGATCTCCATTAACATTACATCCGGGCATCAAAAATATTTAGGTAATGTTAAAACCCGGTGACTATAATCCGGTACCAATTTCTGAATGGAATATACAGCAATGAAAAACTACTCACGTGTTTCGATTTCTTCAACCTCGCTGGCTACTTTGACTCAACAATGAAACTTCCGCTATGGATGCGTTTCCAGGAAAACACACTCCGCAATGCAACAGTTTTCTCCGAATCAAGCCTTTAAAGCAATTTCCCATAGATGACCTCTAGTAGGCCTTTAGAAATGAGGTTTTTCCTAGGACGCCAGAGATGGACAGCGCTGAGTGATCGCTTGGTTTAATCAATAACCATTGGGTTTATGTAATCCGTTTTTTAATGTAACGCACATATCGTTTTTGTAGACCTTATTTATTTTCTGATTAAGTGAAAATAACAATAAGATACAGAATATGATATCTACATAGGCCTATAAGTCAATTTATATATAGATTTATAAATAAAAAAAATATTCTGTTTTCTATTATCCTTAGATTGAAGAAAATATCCTTTTCAAATATCATACCTTCTGATCTCTACAGTCAACGCTTCCTTGTAAAACTCCAACATTGCAATCGGTAGGGATAACGTGTCTCTTTTGCCGAGTTTTGCGTAACTTGGAGAGAAGATCTTAGAATAGGCCCTTATGTTGAATATAAAGCAAAATGAACAAAATTTAAGAAATTGAGACTAATTAAAGCTCCTTTATGCATAAAAGTTATTTTTCATTGACAAATATAGTCCTTTTGTCAATAACATCACCCAATTTTAGATAAAAGTCATACAGCTAATTTAGGCCTAGTTTTAAACGTATAACAAATACATGTATCAGTATGTAGATATATACTCTACATCATAATATGTGTGTTCAAATACCGTTATGATTGATATGATGTTGCAAACCTGTAATAAGTCTGATAGACTTTATACATTAAAACGCCTTTTACGGCTTTTGAAAGTCTAGTTGGCATTCAATCTTCCACAAACGGAAGTGAACAGTTTTTAAGGTAAACGGAAACACATAACCCACGTTTGGTGAAGAAGAAAGATATCTTTTGAGATTGTGCCATGGAATGAAAATATAATCTACGGGTCATGTGAGCGCAAGGTACATACCAATGCCGCGTTACTATTAACATGGAATTATTTCCGTAGCCAAGCGAAGTTTCAAGACAAAATTGTTTCCCAATGCATATCAAATATGCTAGTCTGGTGTCAGACTCTGAATATTTATGTTATGTCTAAAAAAATCAAGACACACAACCGTGAACAACCTTCAGAATTATAGTAAATTATCTTTCCTTGGTCTGAATATTCAGAGTCTGGGAAACTCTCTCTAGCCACCAACCGAAATTTAGGTTCCTAGACATTCCTTAGATCATATAAAATTTGGTCGCAACAGGTGGTTCATATTCCAGACATCACTTTGTAAGATAATCCGACACATAGCAGTACTTCACATCTTGATAACATAATAAGCTGATCAGATTTATGACTGCAGTTTTTTAATCCTTTCTCAAAGAAGACTTGATTTTCACCTACCTAATCGAAAAGACATTGAAAATATTGAGCCACTCAAAGAAAATTCTAATCATCATCATTTTCTCTTTTTGCTTTAATATTTTTCCGTATATTATTGTACACAAAATCAAGTTTTATCAGCAAACCTTCTTTCGTGTTTAGACTGGGCAGCCCTTAGATGTTGCCGTTTTTGGAAAGGGTTGATCCTCTACAACACTTACTTGCTGCTGCTGCTGCTGCTTTATAACAAACACCTCGTAACTGCATCTTAAAACAAATTGCAGTTACAAGGTAACATTTTAGAATTGTCCAATCCAAAAAACGAAAGAAGGGTTGTTGATAGAGATTGAATTTGTGGATAATAATAAACGGAAAAGGTATTGAGGAAAAAGGAGAAAATGATGATAATCAGAATTTTCTTATTTTGGCTCTATATTTTCAATGTCTTTTCGATTAGGTAGGTGAAAATCAAGTCTTCTTTGAAAAAGAATTAAAAGACTGCAGTTATAAATCTTGGCAGCTTATTGTGTTATCAAGCTGTGGATTAGGGCCTACTGCTTGGTGTCAGATATTATCTTAAGGTCGGATTACCTTACAAAGGGATTTCCTCAGTCTGTTAAGAACGACACAGAGCAACAATTTTCTATGTACCTTATTTTCATATTTCTCAATACAAATGATGTTATTCTTAACAGACTGACATCAGTCTACAAATATGCCTACCAATTGATTGCATAGCAATTCACATTCCATGAAAATAACCCTTTGAATTATAAACAGTGTTTTCCTCGGAACATTTTTTTTTTCAAACAATAAAACGTGAAAGATTTATTATTTCAAAGATACATTCACATTTTTTTAAGTGATTGTATTCTCTCTCTAGAAAAAATCGGTCGTCATTAACAATACTGTACCGGTTTATGTCAGCCTATTCTATGCATGTCAAGGTCAGGATTTCCCAATGTGAGTAAAGAACTATATATAACCCAGCAGTATAATGCAAATATTATCTAACCATTGCACCCAATACATATCCCGCGATTCTCATGGTAACGTTTTTAAAGTTTCCTTCGTCCTATGTAGGCCTAATGCACCAATGTTACTATATTTGTAAACGGGATACTTTGAATTATGTAATTTTAAGTCGACATTAACCAATCAAAATGTTTTTAGAACCTACGCCATAGGCTACCAGACGTCTAATAGTTCTCACCCTCGCCGTCTTTTAGAATTGTTGCAGTAAATGAGTTAACTAACCTAACCAATAATTGATCGACTGAAATATTTTCCATAGCTCCATGACAAAAAAGTTCTTTGAAATAGATTTGCATAAGTATATATTTTTGTTTATATGTAGGACCTATATAGATCTACAAGATGTTTTAAAACTTTTGGTAATTTTAAACAAAAGAACTGGTAGATATTCTAAAACAGTGTGCTAAATGTGTTAACTAACCAATCATTGATTGACTGAACTTTTTTCAATAGCTCCATGACATAAAAAGTTCTTTGAAATAGATCTGCATAGGCCTAAGTCTATATTACTGTTTCTAAGGTGTAAGACCTAAGATACTTTTTAAAACATTTGGTTATTTAAAAAAAGAACAGATAAAACTTCATTGAAATCATTAATAATAGAATCGAATTGTATCTTAATCCGCCGTGATGCAGTGTAATCTTAGCTAATTATAAACGTGGACAATTTAATGCAGTCCACCCCTAATGAGATTCGCACGACGTCGGAATTATTCGGGCGACGTCGAAAACATTCGTCGGTGGAACTTTCCACCGCCGAATGTTTACGACCGCGCCCGAATAGGTTCGGATACGTAACGACGCCGCTCGAAAAAAAACAATCAAAGTACTGAAAGTACTGTCAGTCAGCGAGGAATGAAATACTTGTTCTACGTCACGCTGCACGCACCGTTCAATGTCGTGCTTTCTGTAGATTATTCCAGCTGGCTTTGTATACATGACACAATTCTTAGGCCCTAGCACGGAACCATGAGGAACACTTTTTTTTTTCATTAATATTGATAATATTTTGATAAAACACCATTCATCAGCACAGATTGATCTTTAAATTTGACTTCTCCCAGGCAAACGAAACGGCTCACCCGACCGCCACCAACCCACCCACCAACCCACCCACCACCGACTCCCGCGAGATCTGCCCTTGCATACTCACTTCTCTTGACTTAAACACAGAGCTTAATAGTTTGAGCCTCATCATTCCCTTCTTTTAGACGAGAATTATAATAATAAAAAAACTCTGAAAACCTTCTTTTTGTTATTTTCCCTCAATGCTTTATGTTTAGAAAACGCATGTTCCAGCAGTAACACCAAATTTTCTTTTTTCAATATTTCTTTGTCTGCAGCTGCTGTCGAATCAGTCGTGAATTTTGTTGTTTAACCCTTTCCCAAACAAGACCTGGGTTTGACGTCCCTGGGAAAACATTGAAACAAAAGAAAGAACTGCTGATAACCAGCCGTTTCTCCTTTTGTCTCAATATTTTCTTTATCATATTTTACACAAATCATATCTTTAATAACATCCATTTTGTCATTTGTGACAGTTTTTGAAGTGGGTCACCCTAAAATTTTGCCGTTTGGGAAAGGGTTAAGGGACCATGCTTCAGTTATTCGGAACACTCGGTCTTTTCTGTAGAAAGGTCTTGGTGGGACCTGTCTATTTGTGAAATATCAAGACTGTATCTTATACAGTTCATAAGGTATGTAGACCGATACGTTTTTATCTAGATGACCGACGTCGCCGTCGACGCCAACAATGACCCATTCGACACTGTGATGAAACATTACCTCTGCGAGAATAAATTACGCGCCAACAAAAGTGTTTAAGCCGTCGGTTTGTTTAAGGAAGGGTAACAATTCTACACAGTAGCTTTTTCAGTCAATACCAAAGTTTGAAAGTTATGCGTGAATTTCTCATTTTAAATAATTTTCAGACTTTATGAATTTTAGAAATAAAAGTTCAATATTTCAGAACAGTGTGAAGCATTTACTATGAAATTTCATAGCCTTTTTATCAAATGGTGGTAGTCGGCACGCGTAAATTTTGAACGCATTCTGTAGATTCGTTAAAAATATTTACAAAGATCTGAGTGACACGTTAGCAGTTTTCCGAATTGATATTCAGTGACGAATATGCTGTTTGTAAACAAAGCTCAAATTGGATCGGTCTTCAGCGGCAGATCCAGGATTTCTGTGATGCGTGTTCAAGCATACAAATAGGGGGTTCTTTTTCCTATTAATACGCAATTTTGACTGATTTCTGTATGAAAATTAAATATCAAGGCTACAGAGGGACATTTACAGAGGGGCATTCGTATGAACCCCCGAATCCGCTCTGGATCCGCAACTGGCCCTAAATTCAATGATTTTGTGAAATAATTTTCAAATCTACTGTAAATTTCTAATACAGTAAACATAGCGTAAAGCGAAGTCGGCATTTTTCAACATGTAAGTAAAGTAAAGAAAAGGTGGTTTATAGTCTCAAATTTACGAACAAGGTCCATATTCGCTCGACTTTTACACTTTACTCCACGATCATCGAGCTTCAAGTCGGCTTTTAACAGCCGGCGCCTGCAGCAGCCACAGCACATCGGCTTTCAACTCTCCTGTGTACCCATTTATACACCTGGGTGAAGAGGAGCAACTAGGGGTAACTTTTTTGCTCAAAAAAATTCAAGTGACCTAGGCGGGATTTGAACCCAGGACCTCTCGATCCCTAAGCCTGCGTCTTACCACTAGCCCACGGCGCCCACTTGCGCAATAATACAATAATTTTGACCAGTCTAGAACTATTTTCTCAAGCGGATTGATTATTGGTTTTTGGTGTTGTGAGGTAATCGTCGAAAAACTTGAACAATTTGTATATTATATTCTGTGTACTAAAGCCAGCGAGGCTGAGAGCCTCGCTGACTAAAAAAAAAACAGATGTTTTATGAAAATCAAAATGGCCACATTACGTGTATTCTACCCTAGTAACATCAATCATATACCGCGACTTTCAGTACCATTTTGGTATGGCGCGCAAATAGCATAAACTGTGTCGTTACAGTATGAACTAACATGACATGCTAATGATTGGTGTGATATAGAAGAAAAATGATCTCCAAAATAAACACAGAAGTTTTGTGGACATATCCATACATACATATATAGCATTCCAACGATAATGTGATGTTTACAAACAAAAAATGACCTCGGCCTACAGGTAAGAAAGACTTGTTATATACGATTAAAATATTCTATTTTACGCTGCTTCATGTATACATACTCGATAGCTCAGTGGATACAGCACCGGCGCTGCGTCCATTTTCTTTTAGCAAACGTGGGTTCGAATCTCATACAGAACGATGGGTAATTGTATTTTATTTTACAAATATATTTTGTTTTATCATTTTAGAAAAAAAAGGATGAGAAGAAAGCAGACTCTTTATGATTTTATACAGATTTATAAGATAATATCGGAAAATCACATACATAATGTGCTATATAGTGGGTTTATGGCCTAAGACAACATTCAAGCCATGAAACATAAAAGATTCGTTTGGCAATGGTTTATATTGAAAATAAAGAATATATCTATTTACAAATGTGAAAGGAACAAAAACAAAAAAGTAAAACGCAAATAAGGGAAAAAAATACACGGCTGTGTGTGGAATCGAACCCACACATTTAAAAAAGAACTCCTTTGATAAGGTCAAGCGCCAACTGTTTAACCATTTGGTAGGGTGACTATATAGGCATATAGATAGGTGGGGTAGGACTCCTCTGTTAACAAGACATGTCATATATCAAAAGTTTTGTAAGGGTCTCTAGTTTTCAAAACTGCCTGGATCATTGATTGATCCCTGTGGCATTCCGAGAAATCCAAGATGGCCGCCAAGATGGCCGCTGTTTTTTTGAAAATTTCCAGTTTCTTCAAAATAGGAGAATACTAGTCATTAAAATAGAAATAATGTTTTTTGATTGGTATTTTCTTACAGCCTTATAATAGTATATTAATTCTGAGTCATCAATTCAACCCATATTAACAACTGATAAGGTTATTTCAAGGTCAAACAATGGAAAAAGCACAAAAAATGACATTTTTCTTTATTTTTAATGTTAAATTCAAGAAGCAGTATTAGAATATACAATTATTTGATATAACATTGTAACACTAAGTAAAGGTATTGTATTTTCTTCATTTCTATATCCTTGCACACACACATAATGCCTAATTTACATCGTTTATATACATGACTCAAATTATCCCACCCACCAATTTTACAAAGGGCAAAGAATGGGTTACGTGCAAAAAAGGCTCGAAATTGCTCAAAGAATAGATTTTCTCTAAATTCTGTGAATTGATAGGGTTACATAATATCTTTAATTTGTAGGTGTAAACAATCTAATTAGGCCTTACTTTGGAAGATAATGGCTAACAAAAAGGGTGGGGTAAATTGACACGAGAAGCAGATTTTTTCTTTGAAGTTAAATAACTTTTTCTGTATACATCAGATCGAAATGAAATTTTGCAGGTACTTTCAATGTACTAAGGACAGAAGATTTTTGGAATCATTAAACATGTATCTCAGTTTGTTGATTTTATGTATTCGTCCTTCTGTCAATCTCAGATTTTGCTTATTTTTTATGTGCTAACTTTACGAAGCTTTCTCTACAACCTTTATTTTTTTATGGATTGATATGATATTTTGTGATCCTGATCCTAAAGGATGTAACTAAATAGGTGCAAACATTTTGTCATATCGGTTGCAAAGAACCAAAGTTATTTAACCTTGGCCTTCAAAGGTTATTCAAAAATAAAAAAAAATCAGATTTTGAGCTAAAATTTATCACGAAAATTGGTATATGAAGTGAATTGTAAACAAATAAAGTTATTTTCATAATATCTTAGTTGTAATTACTTAGTTCAGTTGAAAATTCACGATTGATACTGACTTTTACGCACATAATAACAAGGATTTTTGAAGGGGCAAGTGGACAAGGTCCTTTTCAGTAGTCATTATTGTTCTGAATGTCAAGGTCAAGGTCTACTGTGAAATTAGCATTGAACAAACTGAGAACAGCAAGAATATTATACATGTGACTTTATTTATTGAAATATATTTTATAAGCCCATTTTTATATCATGATATAGCTGAAAATTATAAAAAGTGACTTTTTGGAATGACCTTTGAAGGTCAAGGTCAAATAACTTTGGTTCTATACAATAGATTTAACCCAAAGTTTGCATTTATTTAGTTACATCATATAGGATCATGTCCGCAAGATATCATGTCAATTCAAACATAAGTAAAAGCTGTAGAGATAGTTTCGTAAAGTTAGTACATCAAAACTAGGCAAAATCTGAGATTGACAGAAGGACCAATACAGAAAATCAACATACCAATATACATGATTAATGATTCCAAAAATCTTCTGTTCCTAGTACATTGAAAGTACACACAAAATTTCAATTCGATCTGACCCATACAGAAAAATAATTTAACTTCAAAGTAAAAATTTGCTTCTCATGTCAATTTACCCCACCCACTTTGTTAGCCATTATCTCCAAGAATAAGCCATAATCAGATTTTTTAGCTCGACTTTTCGAAGAAAATGAGAGCTTATACTGTCACCCGGGCGTCGGCGTCGGCGTTGCAACAAAGGTTAAAGTTTGTTCAAACATCAATGCCTTCTATACTATCAAAGCGATCAAAAGTCGAGCACGCTGTCTGCGGACAGCCCTTGTTACACATACAAATTAAAGATATTATGTAACCCTATCAATTCACAAAATTTAAAGAAAATTTATTTTTTGAACCCTTGTTGTAACCCATCCTTTACAATTACTAAAATACGCTACTTTGATGGAACCTGGCACGGATTTTGCTTTATATGAACATATTAAACAAGTCTAAATATAATATTGAGGCAAAGATTGCCTGATAAAGGAAAATGTAAATAACTTCTGCATTGAAAAATATAAGCAATATTTAGACTTTTCGTTTATATTGTGGGGGCATCAAATATTGTGTATCAAATTCAAAACCATGAAAAGGATGTTTGTTGGTGTTTAGTGTGTGTTAGATTATTGTAGCTGTTATAGTGGTATAGATCCACACGCAAAAATTGACAGTGACGTAGTTTTGTGTTTACTGTTTCTAAACCAATAAACTCTTCTCATTTGTACCGTTTACAATGTGCACGTGATAAATGAACAGGTTGATTGGTTGTAAACGATAAACACAAAACTACGTCACTGTCAATTTTTGCTTGTGGATTTATACCATCAACATTGAGACTCAACTGTACTTTTAACTATTGACTGTCCTGCGTGAGAGGGATGTTGTGATTACATCTAACGGTAAACGCCTTCTTAAAACCACGACGTTTACATACCTGGTTTATAGTGCTACCATCAACATTGAGACTCAATTGTACTTTTAACTATTGACTGTCCTGCGTGAGAGGGGTGTTGTGATTACATCTAACGGTAAACGCCTTCTTAAAACCACGACGCTTACATACCTGGTTTACCTGTTCAGTTTGACTCGTCTGTCCAGAGGTCTTGGTTTATTTATACTTTGATACTAAAAATTGATATAACTTTTAAACTCATATCTTAAAAACATACTGCTGTAGTACAAAAATTGAGCACATTGAAATATCTTAGTGCCTAAAAGTACTCACTTCTGATGAAAAGTCTAAATGTTATACAGAGTAGTGATTTTTTGGGAAGTTGCACTTATGAAAGAGACAGTGCAATAGTAAGGGTTGATAGGGCTAATCCCCAAAATGAAATGGATTAATCATCCCCATCAGTAACATCAGCTAGTGTCGTCAATGTGAATAAATTATTACACCAGTCCTCGCCGTCCATAGAACCTTCACACACACAAGCTTTGGTGCATGGCTGCTCATTTTTGGAACAAGGGCAATTCACCCTGCAGACATTACTACATTTACAAACAAGGTCACTAAGAAGCTCTGGTGGAGCAGCAGGCTGTGCCATCATCAGGGGTACGTACATTCCGGTGGTTTGATCAATTTCATAACCAAACTCTATTGGATCAGGCAGTACAACATTCTCGATTAGAGCAGATCTCCAGATCATAAATTCAGAATTGGTATAAGCAGCGAAGGAGGTGAAGGGATAGACTGTCATCAGTTGGGGGAAGTTTCCGAGGTTTAGTTTTAGACCTTTCGACAACCATTGATGATCTGAGGGAATTCACTGATACACATGTGCTACTGCCATACAACAACCCAATAAATGTGACTGCTGCTGATTTAACTCTGTGTTAGGCGACGACTTGCTCCCAGATCAGTGAATTTAGAAGAATGATTTTTCATACTCTAAAATGCCTTCTCTTTCCAATTCCAAAGAATGAAGAACATGCATCACAACCAGTGATACAATAAACAGGCAATAAGACCCTGGACTACAGATAACTGCTCATGTATGAAATGGACTGGAATATATCTTGTCATATCTGTATAGACAGCTTTTCTTCCAGTTCTGAAGTAAATCCTGTCCATTCGAAATGCCTGAAAATTATGTAAAAGTAGAACTAATACGTCTGTATCTGGACTGAAAACAACAGCTTTTGAAACACCTGCAGACTTCGCATACATCAAGTGTAGCAGAAGTCTAGTGTCAGCCTCTTCCTGGTTTGACAAACTATGGTAATAAATGGCATGAGAACAGACTCTGAAGACATGGTCACCTATTTCACCTGAAATGTAGATTTCTTGATTGTCGGACAACATATCCTGACAATTCTCTGTCAGGTATTGTGAGTACATCTTTGTTAGTTCTGCTACTGCTCAATAGCTTTTTCCAGCCAGGAATTGGCATTTTGTATTGCATTACAACTGGTGTAGAAACAGAAATCTTTTCTCCCTGTCGTCTACGAGCTGTACCTTTCAAACTATTTGGGATGTATCTACCAAAAACAACATGCACACATGAAATACTACCGTTACTGTGGAAAAGAATGTACCCTCAAAATTTAGACACCATGTCTTTGACTCCTGGAGTAGGCTGCAACATTTGGACCACAAACATACCATCAAACAGAATACAATCTGGTAATTCAATACTACTTACACTACATGGACACCCAGAAATATTCTCAAGTTTATCTAAAAAATCAGATTTTTGTTAGACAGCATAACACCATCGTCAGTAAACAAACCAAGTGGAACTGTGGAATTTTCAAATGATAAGACCCTCTGTAAAGGTACCTTCTTAAAAGCATTGATGGCAAATAGCCGCAAATACATTTCTTCTCCATTAGGGAGTTCAGTATCACATGCAGATACCATAACATCTTCATGATAACAAGATCTTATAAACTTTGTACGGCAAACTTTATGATAGCACAATTCTGACTGACCGGAACATATTTCAGCTTCCTTTGAAACTATACTTTGTGATATTTCGTCACTCTGTAATTTGCAAATATTCAGCAAATTTTAAAATTTATTTGGATTTAATGTTGTCTTTGTACCAGAAAACTTTTCAAAGCAGAAACAGCAAGTTGTGGGGCTGATGTCCAAGCGCCTGCGCTTTGAACTCTTTCCAATAGCAGGCTCTGTCATCTAACTGAAAGGGACAAATTAAACGGGGTGGAATTTACCTAAACACCAGTGTTTAACAGTTTGTATAGAAAACAAAGGATTTTTTAATAATTTTGGTAATGGGCTTATTTAGAAAAGGTTTACAACATAAAAATAAAATTATTTAAATGTTATGCATGTGTAAGTTTCAGTGCAAAAAGATGTACAAACTAAAAAAATAAGAAGTATTGACAGACAAGGTCAGGTGACGAACAGTGTCATTTTGACAGATTTGAATATTCAGTATTTTAGTAACAAAACACGTAATAAATGATAATGTAGTTGTTCTATTGTGTAGAAAATGATTTAAAGTAATGTTTACATTTAAGTTATAAACATTGTTAATTTCACTTTAGAAATTATTGTTTGAATTGTCTATTGTTTACATTTGAAATCTGGAGCCAAACAAACTTCAAGGTGCGAGGGTAAAAAATACCTCGTGTAATTGATCCTACCACTTCTAATAATAAAATTTATTACCCAATGTTTTATTTTTTATGGCTCTCTTAATAATATTTATGCTATTATAATGTAATAGGAAGTTATACTTATCAATTAAAATCATCTTATAAGTAATACAGGAAATCTTCCATTTTCAGTTAAAAAAAAACAGCGAATTCAGACAATTGACAGCTATTATGAAATGTTCAATTAAATAGATATTCCATGATTTTTTTTTGATTAAAACCAGGAATATCTATTGTACAGACTTTATTTTACTTTATGATACGAAATAAAATTGAAAAATTTTAACCATCTCTGAATTATTGACAATGTAAGTCACTATAATAGGCATTTTTACCATAAATTTTACATTTTTAGCATTAAAAAACATATTTTTGGTAAAATAAATTTGATTTTTTTTATTTTATTATAAACAATAATCATCCTTCTACTAGAAAAAATAAAGAAAAAGAACCAATTGCAATATTCATTAGACATGCCTTGGTTTATAAAGTATGTGGAAGGAAAGTTCCAGATGGCCGCCATATTGGCGGCCATCTTGGATTTCTCAGAACGCCACCTGGATCAGCAAATGATCCAGGCAGTTTTGAAAACTACAGACCCTTACGAATATTTTGGTATATAACATGTCTTGTTAGCAGAGGTGTCCAACCTACTCCAAAAATAGAGGACTTTTTACTCAATAATCACCCTACCAATTAGACCACAAACACATGTAATTTCAGGAAGTCATACTTACAATATTATCATTATTTTCATTGCGATAATTGTGATAGATCTAATTGTGTTTAGATCTGTGTAACCTTTCATTATCAAATGGGTATGGTCTATATTTTTGGCGGGAATCTGATTATCGTTGGAGGACTATACTTAAAGTGTAGCACATTAAGTATATAGTTTAGATAAAAAGTATAGTTGCAGCGATATCCGGAACCTTGACAAATCGTTATCTTTCAAAAATACGAGAGCTGATACAAATGTTCGGATACGATTGACAAAACAATTACAGGGGAATACAACGGTTTTCATGAAATTAAAATGCAGTTAATTACTATTTGCCTAAGAATTACCGAGATTTTACATAAAGTGGACCCGTATTCTTTTGCATTCAATTTCATAGAAGTGTCAATACGAGACGCAATAGGATTCGGTTTTTCGTTTAAACAAATACGTCATCGTCACGCCTCACTGGTCTAAAAATAGATTGGGAATCATCTATCGTACAAATACAAAATATATGGCTGTGAATCTCGCGTTCAGTTTTTCCACGATCAACTCGCTGAAGATGACGTTCTAAGATGCGGATCAGGTGGATTGCCGTAATCATTTGTTGAGAAACATTAGAATTAAGAGTTTAGAAGGTTGCTGCACTGTCGTGTACTTTTTAAGATAGGTAACTATGAAATAACTAGTTGACAAGTAATGTTTACACATACGGTCCTGCCTTACATTCGCCGTGCCGCTCGTGCGTACTCGCTTACCCTTTCCAAAACGCCAAATGTCATGTTGGGCCAAATTGAAAAAAGTCTGCAGATGACAAAACGGGTGTGAATACTTTTAGTGTTTTATGTCCGAGAAAATATCAAGGCAAAAGTAGAATGATCATCAATATCCAAAGAAGTTATTCACACTCATTTTGTTTGCTGTGCAGGTCTTTTCAATTTGGTCGATCATCATTTTCTTCATTTGTCTCAATGTTTTCCCAATACTTTTCTGTTGGGGACGTCAAAATCGGTCTTGTTTAGGAAAGGATTTATCTGGAAAAAACATAGAATTTGTCGCTGAATGTGATTTGATACCCCCATAGGCTTTCACTAGGCCTACAACAGAGGGCAATAACTCATAAAATACGCAAGGTAGAGTTATGTTCATTGTACGTTGCACTCCTCCTTGGTGAGATCTATCTACCCGCGAAGTTTCATGATCAT
Organism: Fragum sueziense; assembly: GCA_963680895.1. Taxonomy (NCBI): domain Eukaryota; kingdom Metazoa; phylum Mollusca; class Bivalvia; order Cardiida; family Cardiidae; genus Fragum; species Fragum sueziense. Next base: position 38,861,500 of record OY804597.1, read on the forward strand.
AGCTACTTTACTTTTAGACTTTTCGATGTTTTTTCTGGTTAAGCTGCTGAGGAATCTGAAGAAAAAACGTTTGTCATTTCTGGTCTGTCTCCGTATCTGGAATCAATGTTGCATGTTGAATATGCGCAATGTTTCGTAGTTTTAGTTCCCGCCTGCATTATCTATGATCGACTAATATCTCGCTTGAAAATGATAATTTTTCGCTAACACTGTTACGAAAAAATTGTCCGATTCATGACCGATAAACAAAATATTAGACTGGTACCCGACAAACGTTGTTGAGGGATTTCCCATCAGAAATCTATTTTTAGCACACGAGCCCGCGAAAATCATTCCTTATTCACGCATTCACAAATACACACTTTTATAAGTGCACTCTTATAATTTATAAGATCACATCAGAATATACAAGTGCGATTGTATTCTTTTTTATACATGCACATGTATATTTATAATATCATCTCAGAATATACAAGTGCACTTCTATTTTTTCATATGTGCACTCGTATTTGACGTCCATAATAGAAAAGGCTTGGGAAAATATTTGACAAAGGAAGAAATTGCTGATTAACAACAGTTTCTCCTTTTGCCTCAATATTTTATGCATGTTTTACGTTTTGTTTTGTTTTTTTTTTTGTTTTTTTTTTGTTTTTTTTTTTTTTTTTTTTTTTTTCAAATCGAACGCTGCTGCAGATGACAAAATAGATGGTGGTAAAGATTAGATTTGTGTACAAAAGAGTGTGTTAAATATTGAGACAACAATTTCTAGTGATAGAAATCTCAGGGCCTATCTGTTTCGTCTTCTGGGGTAAAAAACATTGTGAGAAATGGAGAAATTGCTTGTCGCAAGCAATTTCTTAATTTTCCACAATGTTTTCTAAAGCCTAAATCTTACGGGGCATCAAAAGATGTCACTGTGTGGTAATGGGTTTTTATATGGAAATGATAATACATTAAGATTTCGTCATTCTTTTGTTCAATACTGCCCCCAGGTCCTGTGATCTATGTCTACAGGGTAGCTTCTTACAGGAAAAAAATTATTAAATTGATTATTTGGCCTTGCCGCGGATCCATGATTTCTGAGAAGCGGGTTCGATCATACAAGCAAAGTACTAAAAGTACTGATGGAGAGCATATTTGACACAACATAAAATCATCAAACTGTGACAATATTGCATGGTTACATAATTGGGAACATCCTATGCGACCTCCATGCAAATCCACTCGTTAACGTAGGCTGAGTTGTATTAACAAGACATTTTAAAGGGCGACGGTAACAGATGGTCTAATTGCAAAAAATGATTTTTTTTGAAAAAATATGCAAAACTTTTGTGTTGACCACCTCGGGATGGTTAATAATATGCGATTCGGACAGAGATTGAGCCGAAATTACAAGACAGATAGCTGAATTTAGGGAGAATCCAAACATAAATTCAACCCCGTCTCAGATGGGGTTAGAATTATTTTTAAATTGTTGCGCATGCGCATACAGCGCGGACCATGATTCAAACGAGATTCATACTTGATTTTCAATATGACGTCATCATGTATGATGTGACGTCATTTAAGAAAGTCGCATGCCCCACTGTTTTGACCTACTTTCGACATTGCTTCATGATTTTGGTATCAAATTGCGAAAAAATGAGTCGTTGCTTCAATAGTTTGTCGTAATCATTTAATCAGGTCATATAAAGCTTAAAAAGTGTACATTTCGTTTGTATTTGACAATTTTTGGGTCCAAATCTGGGAAATAGTAGCTTTAACCGAACAGCAAAATTCTAAACTGGTCCGAATTCAAAGATGTTGCAAACAAGAAATTTAAAGTGAACGCAACTTTAGTTGTTTCTGTCTTTTTATATACATGTAGAAAACATTGTGGGTTATGAAGAACCAAACGACAACTTTTTAAGATGGTCCAATTCAAAGGCTGCTGCAGACGGCAAAGTTTTTTTTTGGTTTAGAATTGGGCACGATATAGTTCAGAAAATAATGAGGCAAAAGGAGAAAACGATGACTATCAACATTTTCTTCTTTTGTCGCAATGTTTTCCAAAACGTTCTCTTATAGATACGTAAAACGAAGTTTTGTTTGGGAAAGGGGAAATTCAAACCAATCCATTCATAAGTGTATGAAAATTGGTTGTTTATAAAGAGATTTACTCTGATGCCCCTTTTATCCATGACGTAACATATACTTTCACCAAACGGGACAAACTTTGCAATACATGTGTACACTCAGATAGACACCTCAATTTACTAGTAAGTAAATTTCAATCCTTGGAATGTTGTACTATTTAATCTTATTTTATTTTTTTACCGTTTGCATTGTCCAAAATTTAGGCATCATTACTTGCCTGCTAGACTGGTACCCGCATTCGTGTAAACTAAATCCATAGTAGATTTCAGGGGCGGGAACCAGACTAGACCCAGTTTTGAATGGCAAATTACTACACTGATCTCTTTTCTATTTAAACCTCATTTACTAGAAATTTTTATATAGGCCTAGATCATGCACGCATACAGATACAAGCTTAGCTGTTTGTTTGTGCGTATTTCCCCCCGCTTATCGAGGCACCACTAGCTGAACTAGTGTATGGTAACTAATCTACATGTCACTAGTGCTCTATATACAGTGAATAACTTTGAACATAGACAAACTTTTTCTAACTCGAAACATTTTTACAAGTGGAAGAGAAGAGGCAGTGATTTTTACCTCACTGCTACCCACTTCAAACAGCTGGGTAAACTGAGGCTGACATTCAAGTGTCTTACCCAAAGACACAACTTCCCCGAGCGGGGCTCGAACTCGTATATAGGCTACCCACCGGGCTACAAATCGGGTGCGCTATCCACTGCGCCACCGAGGCTGTTTATTGTATATAATGATATGTTTGATTGTACAGAATTGTTATTTAGTTATTTTTGTCTTGTTTGGGAAGAACTATTTTCAAAGAGTAAAGTTCTTTAGTTAAGTTGTGTGGTTTGCAAAGTACATTGGAAGGTAAAGCTACTATTTCTCAGATTTGGACCCAAAAATTGTCAAATACAAACGAAATGTACACTTTTTAAGCTTTATATGACCTGATTAAATGATTACGAGAAATTATTGAAGCAACGACTCATTTTTTCGCAATTTGATACCAAATTCATGAAGCGATGTCGAAAGTAGGTCAAAACAGTAGGACATGCGACTTTCTTAAATGACGTCACAACATACATGATGACGTCATATTGAAATTTAAGTATGAATCTCGTTTGAATCATGGTCCGCGCTGTATGCGCATGCGCAACAATTTTAAAATAATTCTAACCCCATCAGTGATGGGGTTGAATTTAGGCTTGGATTCTCCCTAACTTCAGCTATCTGTCTTGTAATTTCGGCTCATTCTCTGTCTGAATCGCATATTATTAACCATCCCGAGGTGGTCAACACAAAAGTTTTGCATATTTTTTCAAAAAATTTCATTTTTTGCAATTAGACCATCTGTTACCGTCGCCCTTTAAGAGAGCTATGCTCTTCAAAAATGGGGGTGTCGTTTTCGTAACTTGTTACACAAATCTGGGTAAATTCCTACTTGAATATGAAATAATCATGATTCATATTAAATGGACATGTTTTACTATATATAATTAGATAGTCAAATTTCGTTGAAGAGTGATCCCAAAAATGATACTAGTGCACGAATAGAAATTATCAAATTTCTAGTCTAAAGCGTACCCGTCTAAAAAGCCTTTTGGCTACAAAGATTTCACAAATGCAAGCGTTTAGAGTCCATGACGTCGTTGATAAGATAACATTTTTGCATAACGTTTTTGCAGCGATCAGCTTTATCCACGGTTTCTTGTGCAATTAGTCAGTTTCACATTGAAAAATAATATAGGTAAATTCCTCTGAACATAAATTTAAAGGTATCTCAATGATTCAATCGCCAATTTATTATTTAGCAATATTGACCAAGCGACATGCAGTGTATTGAAGCAGCTAAAAAGGCATCAAAAGCCTTAGGTTTTATTAAGAGAACTTTCTCACATTATGACAGTAAAAGTTTTTCGGTACTGTACAAGACCTACATTCGACCAAATATGGAATTTGCAGTGCAGGCCTGGAACCCCTATCTTAGGAAGGACATAGACTGCTTGGAAAAAATACAGCGTAGAGCTACGAAACTTGTATCGTGGATTGACCGGTTTTCGATACCCTTACGGTTCTGGATAAAGGATGAGGAACATCAGGGTTTACCCAACAAATTCAAGCTAAATCACAAAAATATTACCAATTTAGTCTCCAAAAATCTTATTTTCGTAGATATTTATCAAAATAGAGTTGGAAAAACAATGACCTTAAAAAACAAGGTAAAACGGGTCATTTCTTGTAAAGTTGACCTATTTTCGATACCTTTTATATCTTTATTGTTGAAGAGTATTTATCTACAGTTTGGCTAAAAACGTATGCAACATGCAAAATGGATGACAACTTGGTGTATACAAATGAAATAATTTCATAAATGCCTACGGTTACTTGCGATTTTTAACTCATTACCGAGCATCATAATTTTGGACCAAATCATAAACCAAAAAAGTTGCAGACAACAATCTTTTGCTTATGAAATTGATTTTTTCTTATTTTTTGTACAAACATTGTGGATAAAGAAGAAACTGCATGCTAAAAGCAATTATTCATTTTCAGTAATGTCCCACAGAGTTTTGTTGTTGTTGTTTTTGAAAGAAGAAAACAAATGAAAAGAAGTGAAAATATTAAGAAAAAAAGAAAATTCAAGTAAGATACCATCACTTTTGAAACACCCTGTACCTACCCAACCACTGGCGTCACATGACTGTCATGTGACTTTTTGAAGCAGACGAATGTGCTAGATCATTGGTTGGTAGTTAAATGTTAGTTTTTGGATCGTTTTAAATACTTTTTTCGTATTTTCTGTGGATAAAGAAAAAGTAATAGTGTAAAAGGCATATTATTTTCCGAAAATAATAAATTAGTGATTACTTGCTTGTTTTTCAAGCATTTCTGGTGAAAATTCCGTTGAGCGAAGAACTAATGATACCCGTCCAAAAAATGAAAACAATGACGTCATACATCATCCAGTTTACTGAGCATGCGCAAAAACCATAGAGTCACGATTTCAGGTACGTATCGAATACAGGTTGAACTACGATAGCCTGGGAACATGCGTACTCGCGGTACTTATCGCAAAAAATGTAAAACCGGAAAGCCATCAACAAAATCACAAAAAATCTTTTTATATTTTTTTAACTCTAACTGTCACGCATCATCCTGTAAAACAACCAAGATGCTCCGTTTATTACTGATTTGACAGCAACGGATTCATTCATGCAAGGCGCATCGCCGCCATTTTGGATTTGTGTTATGGGATCTCGCGTTATTTGTTTATTTTTTCGTGGCGGGAAGCGCGAGCTCGTGTCACGTGATCAAAATATTTGACAACTTTTTTGTCAATTCCAGACGAGCGTAGATCTGTCAAAATCGAATGGACTTTTATTGATTATGCCATGGAAAATGTGTTTTGATTGATCGGGGTACAAAAAGGCAGGTGGAGCTTCTATTAATTTGCACATGGACACCTTTTTCATCGATAACTCACTTTCAGAGGGAAAATATTTGGAAAATAGTCGTGAACAGTGAAGCGTGGACTTGTACGTCAGAGTTTATCCTGGGAAAACACCCGATAGTAGGCGTGGCCGTTTGTTTTCTTGCAAAATACCGTTTACCGCGAGATCCCATGTACTGCGAGTACACATGAAGCGAGTATACCGGAATTAAGGAATTTAAACTACAATGACAGACTAAAAGCATTAAACTTAACAACTTTAGAAGAGAGACGCACAAGAGGAGACTTTGAAATAGAAACTTTCAAGATTGTAACTGGAAAAGAGAATGTCGACTGTGAAAAGTTCTTTACATTTAGAGATAACTCGAATACAAGAGGAAATTCTATGAAAATATACAAACCAAGACTTGAGAAATGTGTTTTACAAAGAGTGAACTTCTTTACCGTGCGAGTAATCAATGCTTGGAATTGCCTACCAGATCAAGTAATATCAGCGCCAGGAGTTAACGCGTTCAAGAATCGTCTGGACCGATACAACCGAATTAGACATGGGGCACAAGAGGCAACCGCCTAACTCAAAACCCCCATCATCCTAAAGTAAAGTAAAGTAAAGACAGTCATTCATTCGCACCATTTTGATTTTTTCTGTGCAAAAACATTGTTGATTTTGTATTTTTAATGATAATGAGCATGCCAATAAACGCTTACTAGCTGCGATATCTTAGCCACTATCTGGAAAATGAATGTTGGTTTCTTTTGTCTCGTTGTTTTCTCAAGCCCTCCCTAAAGAGAACTAGTTGCAATAATGTAACCGAAACCTTTTTTGAATTTTGATCTGGGTTTCAGTTACAATTCCTTCCTATTCGTTGCAATGGAGCAGGTGCTGGAATGATTCATTCGAGCAAGTTTAGCATAGTCAAACTTCAAAATAAAGCTATGGAGTGTAGTAAGAATGTTACCTGACAACAGGTTAACTGTTTTTCTGTCAATCCAGCATAGTTTTATGTTGAAATCACTTTCAAATAAAGTTCAACTCAATTTTGAAGCAGAATACCCACCCATTTTATTCTACTGAGACTTGAATTTACCATTGGAAGAAATAATTGATAACAATTCTTGTTGATACTTTTTAACTGAATTTGTGCCATGGAATATCTTTTTATAGGATACACATCTGATTAGATATGTTAGTATTCAAAAATTTATGCAAGAAAAAGGGTTTTCTACTCTTTTGTCTTGCTCCACAAGAAGGAATAGGGTGGACTCGTAGCCACAAACCAATACCCATCATCAAGTTTGTGGCTACGATATCGCAGCTATAAAGAGAACATGAAAACCAGGTCTTGTTTGGGAATGAGTGAATAAATTTGATATTCATAATTGATTAGTGACTCTAATAGTGAGGTTGCCATCAAATTCACCAACTGACAAATTTCGTTGCCAGACCTTTATTCTGTTCGATTGGTTTCGGCCCTGGACCAGATCGCACTTTTTCATTGCAGTAAAAGTTCGCAGAGGGCGATATTTCTTGGCCTTGGGGGTGGGCTGGGATCATGAGAATCTAATGATTTATTTGGTGTGACCTAAATTAAATTTTCCTGTTATTTCAGGTTTGGATGAGTTAGTTCACTTCAAAAGTCATCCTTTCCTAGACATGATGTCAATGGTACAACCTCAGGCTTCCAAGAGCTGGTGGACCCTTCTCTGTGATTGTGTGAAGAATGGTAAATGTTGTATACTGATTTGGGTTATAACGAAAAACATTTCATTAATAAGATTTACGATCAAAAGAAGCTGAAATAAAATATGGACTTAAAATGTTCTTTTAAGTAAATCCAGATTAAATAAATGAAAATTATTTAAAAAAGAATTAGGTAAAGATAAATAGACATATAGACATAGACATATCTTTGTTTTTTTAATTAAACATAGTTTTTCTTCCATGCATATAATATACAAATGTTAATCAAGGTCTTAACAAATATATACATTGAAAAGAAAACATTGAAATGCAGAGAGTAAAGTGCTAAACATACATCTAGCATTTTTTCTCATGACTAGAGCCAGGATCTGGAAAATGGAATAAAGCTGGACTTGACTTTGACGACCACATTTTAGCATTACTACCCAGGGTTTTCAATAAGATTTGAAGTAGGAGGCTGAAGAGGAACTGCAGGAGGCTGGGGGGTCCTTGCCTCAGCAGGGGTCAAAGGGGTAGCACTGCTTGTCAAACGATTCTAGGCGGCAGAAATTTGATATTAGGCGGTCAATTTGGCCGCCTGCCGCCTCTTAATGAAAACCCTGACTACCATTAAATTGTTATTGTTGTAGATGATATACCAGCCTTGAAGAATGTGTTGAGGGAGAACCCTGCAGCCCAGAACCAGGATGCTGGTACCAGGGATAAAATATTGGCAGAAAGTCCTCTACATTTGGCCATCATCAATGTAAGTTATCTGATATTTTGTCTCTTAACCCATAATTTATACCAGATGGAAATATTTTGGGCTCTTCCAATTTGAAAGCAGCTGTAGACAACAAAATTGATGTTGGTAAAGGATTTTTTGTAAAATGTAGTATAGAAAATATTGAGGCAAAAGGAGAAAATGCTGATTATCAGCATTTTCTTCTTTTGCCTCAATATTTTCCAAAATCCTTTTTGGGTTAGGGATGTCAAAACAAGGTCTTGTTTGGGAAAGTGTTAAGAGCTACAGGCAGGAGGGGTATAGACTTTTCAAAATGCAAACTATTTTATAGCTCATGGTAAATGACCTGGCAGAGCATCCATTGCTGTTAGCTAGAGATGCTCTGCCAGGTCATTTATCACCAGCTATAATATCCATCAAACTCTATGTTGGTGGTACTCATTGGAATCCTCTACCAAAGACAATTCAAATGAGTTCACACGACATACCTTGTAGATCTGTAATAACAAATTAAGAGTGTCTTTACCCATTCTTATATGTTGCTCAGGTGTCCCTTTAATTTACTGTGTAGCTCGGGAAGTATGTATGAAAATGAAAGATGCTAGAGGAGTAATTATCTTGATCATATACCAAAAAACGAAAGCATAAATGGGTCCAAATAGGGGGAAAAAGATAATGGTTACTAAGTCTTGGTATAATAATCATTCGAACATGTTGCAGGTTCCAAAATAAACATAACCAAACCAGAAAATTGTAATGCTTTGGCTGTCAATTTATTACGGAAATTACATGTAAATGGAAGTGTTTTGGGCTCTTGTAACAACTAGAATGTCACTTTGATCAGTCTTATACTGTTGATGCATAGGAAATCACAAAGAAAAGTGAAATGTGCTGTAGTATGACTGAAAGGAAAATGTTGAAAATGACATAAAATCAGGTACTAACAAACTTATAGCTATATTTGTGTTACTCTCTTATGAACAGAGCACATTATCTCTACATTCCATTTCGATAGAATGAGCTCTGTTCTCGCAGGGTCATTTCACGTCTAATCTTGGGGCCTTGGCGGGATTTCAGTATCCAATCGTTGGCGATACACAACAAAACAATTCAAAAATCTGATACAAACTTTCATTGGCTGACGCTTCAAATTACCGGCTTCAGCCAAAAATAGACGCGACGTAATGTATACGTAATCAAACCAGATCAAACTGAATGATTTTGATTCGATAATTCAAATGTTACCGGCTTCAGCCAAAAATAGAAGCGACGTAATGTATACGTAATGATCATGCAAGATAAAACTAAATGATTTTGATTCAATAATTCAAATGGTGTGCTATAATTAGATTATGACGACCAAATAGGCTGTTGGCGTACCGAAAACTGCAGAGGTCATATTTGATGGTTTAATCAATAGAGCTCGGGAATGGAGAGTATATTGGTGTATATTTACAGAATCAAGAAGAGATATTTGACATACTGCTGTCCAATGATCTGGATGTGTCAGTTACAAATCTGTATGGAGAAACACCTTTACATGTGGCTTGTAGGACGGGAAATACAGGTACGTGTAAAATTGCAATACTGGGAACATAAGTGTTACATCAAAGTCAAACTTTGTGATAAGGTGAACTAAACATAAAGTGCTGTTAAATAAAGGACAAATGATTTTGTATTTTTAACTTTATACAAACTGAACTGTACTTTCTGATAATATCCATCATTAGTAGTAAATTGAAAACATCCAATTAGCAAAAGTAGAGAAAACTGCAGCTTATATTCATTTTTGCCTGCTCCCTGATCCGTTTTTCTTTGCAGAGCTGTCAATCAGAACTAGTAAAATTTTCTGTTGTTTTGGAAAGTGTTTTAACTGTTAACTTAATTTTTTTGACATTATTTCTCGGTTCTTGTTGCAGATATAATGAAGAAGCTATTGGCAGCCGGTGCAAAACTAGATGACAAAGATTGTGGAGAATGCACTCCGTTGTTTCATGCTATATATAGCTCACAAGCAGGAGCAGTAGATGTTCTTGTTAAAGGTATATTGCCGCTTTTCAACAAAAACTTTGTAACTGCAGCTTGTTTTAAGCTGCAGTTACCAGGGTCTCATTGAAAAGCAGCAATATTTTACATGTCAAAATACTTGTTAGATTCTGAGTTTATTTGTTACTGCTGCAGGTGTTCCTATAGATATAAAATGGTATAGGGGTAGGTACCAGGGGCCTGTATTATCAACGATCTTACATCTAACTTTCGTGTAATCATTTGTAACAACAAATCTGATTGGCCCAATCTGATTTCTCGTGCAATCAGATGTTTTTTTACAGTTTACACAAAAATGTTGTTGTAAGATAGTTGATAATACAGGCCCTTGGAGACTAGATTTTCTCACGCCAAACATCCAGCTCCTCTGTAACATGTGGAACTATGCTAATGAAACAGCACTCAGTCTTGCAACAGTCAATCCAGGTTCGTCTTAACTGTAAATCTTCCAAGAGAAGTAAAAAATTCATTTTATCCCTTTAACCCTTTCCCAAACAAGACCTGATTTTGACGTCCCTAAGAGAATGGGCTTGGGAAAACATTGAAACAAAAGAAGAAACTGCTGATAACCAGCAGTTTCTCCTTTTGTCTCAATATTTTCTGTGCCATATTTTACACAAATCTTATCTTTAAAATCATCCATTTTGTCATTTGTGTTAGTTTTTGAAGTGGATCACCCTATAAAATTGCCGTTTGGGAAAGGGTTAAGTTTGTTAGCTCAAAGGTTTGAGGAATTCAAATTATGTTACTGGTAATGAATTTTCCAGTTTTGTTTCTGAAAAGGAACAGTTTGGTGGTACACATACTCTTTCATTCATTTGAATCTTTGTCCACAGAATACTTAAATGGCTTTTATGTTTCATGCATGTATCCCTTGTGAATATACCTCTTCTCTGATATCAAGAACAATAATTTTGGTATATGCCAATAGTGTCCCAAACAATAGCTCTTTTTGATTCTCTTTATAGTAAGAGCTTTGAAAACATTGAGGCAGAAGAAGAAAATGCTGATATCCAGCATTTCCTCATTTTGTCTCAATATTTACTGTGTTGTATTGTTCATGAAGCTTATCTTCATCAATATTAATTTTGTGGTCTGCAGTAAGTTCAAATTTTGATAGTCTTACATTTTGCAGCATGGGAAAGGGATAAGAGATTATTAGTGCTTTACACAAATCTTTTTTCTCTTTTTAGCTGGTTGTGACTTGGATACTCTGAATGAAGAACTTTTATCTCCACTGGATCATGCCATATTCTACAATCAAAGGGAGATAATCACCTTGTTATTGAGTGGAGGATGTGCTATAGAAAAAACTATGGGTATGGTGTACTATCCAGGCCATTATTCCAACTCTATCTTATTTTCCCTTTGGGCGAACAGTGACATTGAAAATGTGAAAGTTTTGATAAACTCTGGATATCATATTCCATATTCTTTGTTGACAAATTTGCTACAAGTTGCCAAGTTATTAGACTGGGACGATTGTTTATTGAAGGAAGTTGCTGACATTATACGAGAACCTTTGTCACTAAAATCTGCCTGCAGAATTGTTGTACGGAGACATTTAACAGAAGTGAAACAGTTCAATCAGAAGCCAATTCAAGTATTAGTGAAATCGTTACCGCTACCAGAAATTTTGAAAGATTTTATCAGCATGTTGTAACATTTAGCTTAATATTTTATAACAAACATATTACCTCATTCAATTATAAAGTTATTGATCATTGAATATTGTTTATTCTTATGAGTTATGACCCTGGAATGGGTCTATCCTTTCCAAAACAAGATATAGTTTTGATTTCCCGACTTCGATATATCGAGACAAAAAAAAGAAAATGCTTATAGCCTGATCACCAGCATATTCTCCTTTTGACTCAATATTTTTATGCTATGTTTTGCAAAAGTCTTGTCTTAACCTTTTACCAGATGATAAATATTTGGACAACTTCTTTTTACCGAGCTGGGACTAAATGTCAGGGTAGCTAATGTCACAGCCCTAGTGTCGGCGTCACGTTGTGTCTTCAAAAACTTTAACCTGGTCTATATCTCAGGCACTAATACAGATACAGCCTTTATACTTCACACATGGATACATCCTGCCTTTCATTTTGGACCATGACCTTTGACCTAGTGACCTTAACCTTTGACCTACTTTAAAAAATCTTTAACCTGGCTTATATCTCATGCACTATTACAGATAGAGCCTTGATATTTCACATATGGATACCTCATGTCATGACCTTGACCGTGAGATCATTGCCTTTAACCTAGTGACCTTTGACCTTGAACTTCTTTTTTGTGACAAGCTCTTTTATAGGCGAGCTATGTTGTCTGCAGACAACTCTTGTTGAAAGAAGCTGCCGACAACTAAAAGAATTAAGTTAAATATAGGACTCGTGCACAATAAAGCACAAGAATTTGAAACAAAGGGAGACAATATCAGCATTTTCTGCTTTTTCCTCGATGCTTTTACAAGTCTTTCTATCAGGTATGCCAAAGCCATTTCTTGCTTGGGAAAGGTTTTATCAATACACATGTTGATGTCTGTATCAACCTTAAAATTATTACTTTTAGCTGTTTGGGAAAGGGTAACTAAACAATACCAGCTTTATACATAGCAACTTGTATCTTGAAAGTTGCCCCACTAATTTCTTAACAATTTAACTGTTTACCCTATTCCAGACAATACCTGGTTTTAATATTTCCAATAAAAGAAGTTTATCTCATTCCCAAATGACAAAAATTAGGGTGTTTCCAAATTCAAAAATATTGCAGACGACGAATTCAAGCGAATGAAATTCAAAATTTGTTGCTCATTTTGGGTAGAAATCATTGTGGGAAATGAAGAAATTGCTTGTCACAAGCAATTTCTTCAGTTTCCACTATGTTTTCCAAAGCCATTACCTTGTGGGGAGTCAAAAAGAGTCAGTGTGTGGTAATGGGTTATGACAACATTGAAGCAAAAAAAGACATTTTCTCCTTTTCACTAAATATTCTGTACGCTACTGTGAATACAAATTCTATAATTATAGAAGTTAATTTTGCTGTCTTCAGCAGCTTCATAGTTGGAGCTATGTGAAATTTTGTGGTTTGAGAAAGAGTTGAGACAAATGTTTTAAGGCATTCCATCCATCATTAGATATCAAATACATCTTGAAACTTTGTTATTATCTATATCTATGGGAATTTTAGAGGTAACCTTTATTCTTTTTAAGTTTTTGAAAATCTAATTATTTTTTGTCAAGTTCGGTTGTCATGGATAAAGGCTAAATTACACAATGCGTTTTGTATCTAATTGTGAAGGGAGAAATTATGGATAAAGAAGCCACATTATTGTTATTGTTAGATATGTTTGAAAAAGGGTTACATAGTTGTCAAAATCTATCATTGTCAATAAAAGGTTTCATGTTCATTTGAAATTCAACATGATAATGCATGACATCAAGAAAATACTGACCAGCATTTTCTCCCTCTGCTTCAACAGGGTGTCCACAGTTTGAGCAAAGCAAAATTCCCTGACTTTTCCCTGACTAAAATCAAATTTCCCTGACTTTTGTTTACCATATTTTGCACATTAATTTTAGGGATGGTAACAAGTACATATTTTACTAATAGAGTACTCGGTCACCCTTCCGATCGAGTACTCGGATAGAAGCATCGTCTTCTGGTTATAGTATCAGTGTTTTCCGACATGTACATATAATATTGCGATTTATGCAGCATATCTTCGGTAAATTTGTCTCTTTAGATGATATTTAATCAGTGCTTTATTTGAGAAAAACGGAGGATTGTTAAATAAATTGTGAAAATTACAGAAAGTGTCAAAATCTTTCCATTAAACTCGTAAAAAAGTATATAAAAAAAGAAATCCGCAAAGTTGTTGTTATTTATCTCCAAATTAATCCGTAATATTTATAAAAGTTGTGAAATATACAAAGGTCACTATATACATTAGGGGATGCTTTGTTAGACTTTCTTGAATTTATGTGCCTGCAATCGGGAATGAGATGATTTTTCTTTGGGTAACTAATAGCAATAGAATGAAATCTAAACATTAATCCAAAAATCGGCTAATGAATATTGGATTAACCAATCAAGTCAAAGGTAAATCTTACGGACGTCCAATTAAAAAGCACCTCCGAAATCAGATTAAAGAGCGTCGAAGGAGCGAAAATTTATGACATTGTTTGACAGCGAGAACAATAGTTGTTGGCAGTTGATTGCAAATTAGGACAATATCGAGGGATTAGATAATCGGCAGACGACCAGGTGTTACATACTCTACCCTTTACAGGGTACAGTGTTGGAAAATAGCGATCGATATATTCAGAAAACTTGAAACTGGAGACAAAGTTTCATTTTTCTATTGAAATTATTTTCTTTCCGATTACTCGATTAGTGAAATTGGTAATCGATACTCGAACGTTCGATCGAGTACTCGATTGATCGAGTACTCGTTCCCATCCCTAATTAATTTATGAAAATGTTGGCCTCCTCTTCCGCGCTAGTCCCTTCAGTTTCTTCTCAAAGAACAATTTTGGATAATGAATACTACTTATCACATTATTATTAATGTTGTTGTTATTGTCAGTATTATCATTATAGCCAATCATGAAGAAACTGCCTCAGCCTTTATTTTTTTCATCTTTTTAGCTCCACTGGCCTTTCAGGCCAGCGGGCTATTGTCATGGCGGTGTGTCCGTCGTGCGTCCGTCCGTAAACTTTTTCTTTAAAAATCTTCTTCTCAGAAACTACTAGATGGATTTCAAACAAACTTCACAGGAATGATCATTGGGTGACCCTCTCTCAGATTCCTTCAAAGAATTTGGATTGAATCAGAATCACCTGAGTTATCTGCCCTTGAATGTCAAAAATAGCTGGTTTTGACTTAATTTGTACTCTAAAATCTACAAATATTGATCAATCATGACAAAACTTTGAATGAATGATGGTGACTATAAGATCTTGCCTGGGTATAATTTTCAGCTTGATCTGAATATTACATCATGAGTTATGTGCCCTTGAAATTGACAAAATTGCCATTTTCGGCTCTATTTTGACTTTGTTTTCACTCTAGCAACTACAAATATTGACCAATCAAGACAAACTTACAAAAGAATGTTGGTGACTATAAGATCTTGCCTTGGTATATTTTTCAGCTTGGTCTGAATTTTACATCATGAGTTATGTGCCCTTGAAATTGACAAAATTGGCATTTTCGGCTCTCCTTTGACTCTGTTTTCACTCTAGCAACTACAAATATTGACTAATCAAGACAAAACTTGTATAGAATATTGGTTATCGTAAGATCTTGCCTTGACTTAATTTTCAGCTTGATCTGAATTTTATACCATGAGTTATGTGCCCTTGAAATTGACAAACTTGCCATTTCTGGCTCTATTTTGACTTTGTTTTCACTCTAGCAACTACAGATATCGATCAATCAGGACAAAACTAGTACAGAATGTTGGTGACTATAAGATCTTGCCTTGGTATAATTTTCAGCTTGATCTAAATTTTAGATCATGAGCTATGTGCCCTTGAAATTGACAAATTGCCATTTTCGGCTTTATTTTCTCTTTGACAACCAATAGTATTTACTAATCAATACAGAATTTTCACAGAATCCTACTGACCATACGATCCTATTTGCTTGTAATTTTCAGCTTGGTCATGCATTTGCTTGTTTGTGCAGCCTGAACCTTTGAAATTGCATTTAACGAGACAAACAGTCAGGCCTGTGGAGCGCTTCCAGACCGCCAGGGCTGTCTAGTTTTATCATTCATACACCAATTATTTCAAAATTTCAACTTTTCCCTGGCTTTTGCTTAAACTGTAAAATTCCCTGACCAATTCCAAAATTCCCTGACCTTGAAAAAATATTTTTTTCCCCGACTATTTCCCTGACCGTGGACACCCTGTTCAATACCTTTTGTATTTGTTATACACAACTTCTTTCTTTATCAATGTCTATTTTGTTGTCTGCAGCAGCTTTCATATAGGAACAGTCTAACTTTTGCCATTTATAAATGAATTAAATCTGAACAGCTTTTAAATTGAAAGCTTTAGGGTTTGGCAGTCTATGCTTTATTACATATACAAATATCTTTGTTGATTAAAACTTTATTTTGTGCCAATCAGTTGTATGAATTCTTTCAAGAAATAAAAAGATACCAAAATGTTTAAAATCTTTTCAGTATCAATATCTAACCTAGAAATCCATAATAAACAAGATGTGTTTGTGAAACACCAATGCCCCTGAAATGGCCATTTTTCTCAAATGTTAAGTTTTTGTGTAAAGAGTTGATAAGGGTTAACAGATGATCTCGAGGAAGGTCAAATTGCATGGAACAGATAGATCTATATCATTGAAAGGAAGTTGCATACCAAATTTGAGCTTTGTATGTCAAATACTTTTGGAGAAAAGGCAAATGTTAAGTTTTTGGACGGACAGACAGACAGAAGGACACGAGTTGAACAATATACCCCCGATCTCTAGATACAGGTGCATAAAAATAATGGTAATTTGCATCAATGTTTTGTATGCAGAATCTTACAGATTTTCCATGACATTGTCATCTGCAATAACCTTCAACTTGGAGTCTGGACCAATTTAGCCCATTACCAGACAACACACTTTTGGACTATTCCAATTTGATAGATGTTGCAGACGACAAATTCAAGTTGATTAAAATATAAAAATCTTTCAATTTTGGGTTAGAAAACATTGTGGAAAATTAAGAAATTGCTTGTCACAAGCAATTTCTTCATTAATGTTTTCCCAAGCATTTTCTGATTATGGAGTCAAAAGGCGTCACTGTGCAGTAATGGGTTAAAAAAGAATGGCATATAAAAGGGATAAGAAATACTCTTCAAGTTACCGAATCTTGTCATTAGAAATAATGATTGATAGAGCCACTTTTGACAGTATTTCAGTCATATGGTGTTGGGAAAAGACTTAACCATGGATTCTGGATAATCGTAAACCTATTTGGGTGAACAGCTGGAGGCTTTGAAAGGATGCTGTAGAAATCCTAGTGACAGAAACAACAGTAATGTATGGTTAGGTGTTCCAGCTGCTGCCATATCGCCATTTAAAGAGGCGTTAAATCTCATTCAATTAATAACCATAGATTCATGTTACTTCACAGTGCATAATCATGTGATACAATAAATTTAGAAAATCTTAAATAACTTTCTTAATACGAGACTGATTTGAATTTGGTTTGAAGCAGAGAAGTTGGGCAGACATCAGGTTTTAGATGGTTGTAGTTGATTTTTGAAAAATCAGCTGATAAAAAAGTTATTGAAGATGGCCCAATAAGATCTTCAATAACTTTTATCAGTTGATTTTTCAAAAATCCACAATGTTCAGCTTATTCCTGTCATTTTCCCACCTCTGCTTGAAACTGAATTCAAATTGGTCAAGTATTAACAAAAATATTGAAAATTATCGGAAATTCTAAGTCACATGATTATCCATCGCGTGTCTTGTTGTATCACTACCTCCACAACATCCTGAGGGAGCTATCCTGCACATAGGCTTACTGTACAATTATCCATCTGTTTCCATTCCTGGCCGCAGCAAATACCCTTACTGACAAAAATGTTACCTTTCAATGGTTTGATATAGTGAACCTATGTGGGGGAGCAGCTGGAGGCTCAATAAGGGTGTTGTGGTAGTACTGGTATGAGAAGCGACAGGAATCTATGGTTAGGTGCTCCAGCCGCCGCGATATGACCTTAGTAGTTGAAAACGGAGTAAAACCCCAACAAAACCACCTATTTAGAAGAAGACAAAGATCCAAAAGGATATTCGCTGTTGCTGTGGACCCCTTTGGCCCATTACATGGTGGCAATAGCTGTACTCAGGCAAACAAAGTTTAGTGAGGTATACTGGAATTGACCAAACGCCAATCGACAGATCGCTCCGCCCAACACAGAATTTAATACAAACAATTGACATGTGTTCGTTTATAGGGAACGATTTTATCTAGTTATTCGTGAAGTAAATTCGGAAGAAAAAAATAGTATTTCGTAGGTGTTGTTATAAAATTTCGTAACTACGGCTTAAGCCGTAGTTACGAGATTTTGTAACAACACTAACGGTTTATCAAAACATACGGTAAACCTAGTCTATTGTTAGCACAAAATTCTTTGCAATTGGCATGTCAATTGTTTTGATTGTCAGTCGATAAATCGATACAATAACACGTGCAACGAAGAACAATTGGGGCATGACATTTTTCTGATCGCCCATTGGCTAATCGATGTTTTTGATTGACAGTCGGCGTTAATTGGCTGGTTGGTCGGTCTATCAGCAAAACAAACTTCATGCCTTTCTTCATAATTTCTAGGTTCTTTTTGGAAAAAATGATTAACAAATAATATGAATTTGATCTTTTATTTGCACCTAGCAATTAATTACATCTCATGTAAATAAATAAGTTATAAAAATTAAAAAAGAAATGAGCAAAGCACAATGTAAATCTATAAAGACGCATCTTCTCTGATGTTAAAAAAATACAACCATTTGATTGATTGCTTGGAACTAAAAAAGTAAATTTATATCCCTTCACATGTATATTTTATCCTGTTGCCGCTGAATTTAATCCATTGCCATATGGCAACATTTAACCCTTTCCCAAACGGCAAAATTTTAGGGTGATCCACTGCAAAAACTGATACAAATGACAAAATGGAAGTTATTTAAGATAGAGTTTGTGTATATTATGGCATAGAAAATATTGAGACAAAAGGAGAAACTGCTGGTTATCAGCAGTTTCTTCTTTTGTCTCAATGTTTTCCCAAGCCAATTCTATTACGGACGTCAAAACCAGGTCTTGTTTGGGAAAGGGTTAAGACTAGTCCAAATTCAAAGATGTTGCAGATAATTATTTCAAGTCTCAAGTGAATAAAATTTTACTTTATTACGTCTTTCTGGGTATGAAATATTGTGGGAAATGAAGAAATTGCTTGTCACAAGCAATTTCTTCATTTTCCATGATGTTTTCTAATGCTTGGGCGTCCAAAGGTGCTGTTGTATGGGAAAGGGTTAATTTTGTTTTCAACAAATAGCTTATTTAACCCTTTCCCAAACAAGACCGGGTTTTGACGTCCCTAATAGAAAAGGCTTGGGAAAACATTGAGACAAAAGAAGAAACTGCTGATAACCAGCAGTTTCTCCTTTTGTCTCAATATTTTCTATGCTACACTTTACACAAAGTCTATCTTTGATAACTTCCATTTTGTCATTTGTGGCAGTTTTTGAAGACGGTCACCTTAAAATTTTGCCATTTGGGAAAGGGTTAAGAGACATTTCTATCATCTTGTCAAGATGTTGCCAGAACATTCAGGTACAAATCAGGTGAAGTAGGCCAAAACCAGACTGCAACTCTTTGCATCCTGATCTAAGTCAATATAGCCTTCCAAAGCTGTGGCTACAACAGAAATATGACATGAAAAGGATAAAATATACATATTGAATACATTCATTGAATTTTTAATTTAACCCACTTCCAGACAGCAAAATTTTAGACTCAAATTTAAAGATGTTGCTGACGACAATTTCAAGTGAGAGACATTTTACATTTTAGGTCTTTCTGTCACAATTTCTTTATTTTCCACAATGTTTTCCTAACCTTTTATCTTGATAGGCATCAAAAGGGGTCACTGTGTGGTTATGGGATAAGTCTTAAAATACAGTACACTGGGGCCTGTTTCATCAAA
Source organism: Fragum sueziense (assembly GCA_963680895.1). Lineage (NCBI taxonomy): Eukaryota > Metazoa > Mollusca > Bivalvia > Cardiida > Cardiidae > Fragum > Fragum sueziense. Next base: position 38,881,285 of record OY804597.1, read on the forward strand.
ACGTTTAAGACGTATTTTTGACTTACCGACGACTTACGACAAGTTTAGGGTAAGAAACACGTATCACCATTCTTTCAAAAGCTGGGTTATGCTATTGTTGTTTTAAGCAATTTTTAAGACATTGGTAAGTCAAAAATACGACTTAAATAATTTGATGAAACAGGACCCTGGGCTCTTTTGTTTCTTAGGAAATGCAAGTGCAGTCTGATTGTATTCTGCACTGCTTGCTAGTGTAAATTCTGCATAATGACAATAGTTAAATTCAATCCTTTCCCAAACAAGACCTGGCCCCGGTTTCTCGAAAAAACTTAAGTATGTTCTCATGCTCAAATCTGAGCATCGTGCTCAAATCGCACGAAATCTACGTGAACTTTAATCGAATACCCTTCAACGTTGGAGAGTATCCCTTTGAAGTTGAGCATGGTCTCATGAGAATATACTTAACGTTCTGGAACCATAATGGATTTCGGTTATTATCGCCTATGATCGGGTATTTACGACACTCGGTTATTTCCGTGAAACGCAATTCGGAAAGATTCGATTTTGTTCTCAAATCGGTTTACTTTCTCGTAAATATTAATATATATCGGCCGTGTAAGCTATTTAAAGTGTATTTTTCTGCATAGATAGAGATAATTCTCGTATTTTTCGTTGTTAGTAGCATAAAAAATGCTTAAATATTATCGTTCTGAACACTCTGGTGATTAAACGTATATTAAACGTACATTCATTCCATTAGAATAGGAAATACATGAAAAATACTTTTTCATGTTGTATTCTATAAATAGCAACAAAAAAGAAAGTGAAAGTACAGCGAAATAGGGAACGATTTTATCCAGTTAATCGTGACGTTATTTCGGACATACAATAGTAATTCGTTGGAGCTGTTATGAAATCTCGTAGCTACGGCTTTAATCAGGCCGTAGTTACGATATTTTATGACAACACTGACGGTTTATCAAAACATAACTTTAAACCCAGTCTATTGTTAGCACAAAATCCATTGCTATTCACATGAATTTTCCGTGATTTGTTCAAGTTCAACATTTCCTTTCATAGATATTTTGATATTTTCAGTAATTTTGGGGTTATCAAGGCTTTAAACGGTAAAAGGCATCGACAGTGGTGACTAACAGATTTACGTCAACTATTTTTGATCGTAAAATTACGGAAAAACACTTAGGAAATTCTAATCTTAGCTGCGAACATGTTTTGTAAAACGCACTTACGCAAACAATTTGAACTTCCGTTCAAATCTACGAAAATAATGTGCGTAATTTCGTTGATAAAACGGGGCCCAGATCACTGGTAGAAATAACAGAAAACACTAAGAGAAATGAAGAAATAACTGTTTCAATAGGCATACAATTGTTATGAATTTACTGATTTGGTTATAAAGAGCAAAGGACTGATGTATCCTTCTCTTAACAAGTCTGGTTTTGACGTCCATTGTAGAAAAAATTTGAGAAAACATTGAGAGAAAAGAAGAGGTTGTTGATTATCATCAATGTGTTATCATCAATGTGTCCCTTTTCCTCAGTGTTTTCTGTTCGTTTGGACTGGTACAGTTTTGTTGTTTTTTTTTTAGGGGGGGTGGGCTATGTATGCACCAATACACTTGATTGATTCAAGATCTATACGAATAAATGCTGAAGACCAGCATTTGATATAGTATCAATATTGCGTCTTCTGATTACAGTCCAGTCACAATATAATGACACATGTTTACAAATTTTACAGTAATAAACAAAAGGTATTCCTTGTTAATTTTCAGTTCAACGTTGCATGTCTTGGTTCAAATCTTGAAGGTGTAAGGGACCTGCAAGATTCGAACCATCACATGCAAATTTACAGTAGTTATGACTTTGCTATTGCGTTTTTTGCAAGGGTAAATTTTGTAAATATGTGCCATAATTTCGTTATTAAAGGTATGTAAAGACCCGGTAATCAAAGATACAAGTTCGTGTAAGATTAGCTTAATTTGATTAAAAAGGGTGTTCTTATACAGTAGTACATGAGACCAATTTCAACCCTCTTCCACCCCACGAATCTTATATCACGGCGGGGAATCACCGGACATAATATTTTCGATATTTTTCAACAATTCTGTCAAAAGATGGCCGATTTGAAAAGAAGAATTTAAGCAGAGACAGCGGGAACACTCCATGATTTTGCTGAATGCCAAGGATAATCTTTGAAAAATCAGCTGATATGAAAGTTATTGACGACCAACCAAAACTTAATCTGGTCGTCCATAACGTTTTTATCCCTTGATCTGTAAAAGAGTTACCAACCATCTGATATCGGGCATTTTACACTTTTTTCTGTTTCAAACCGATTTCAAATTGGTCAAGCATTTACAAAATTATTGACGATTTTCTGAAATTTAGTGTCACATGATTCCCCACCGAAGTATATAATGCCCTTGTTTTGTTAACAATAGTTTATGTAGTAACTACAGTGAAATCTGGCAATGAATATTTGATAAAAATAAGTTCTTTATATAAGTTACTATAAAAAATAATGTGTTGTTACATTTTACCTTACAATGAATATTTGATGGAATTGAATGACCTATTTTAGATAATTTTGTCCTTGTTTTATGCGCCCCTACTAAGTTTGAATTCATAAAAAAACAAATTAACGGTAACTTTTTCCCATTCTTGTTTTATTTGCACAAGTATAAATTAGAGATAATTTTGGTGTAGGTCTCATACCCTGCCAGTAAATATTACAAAAATTACAGATCAAAGAAAAATATTCATTTTTCTTAAACATGGAAAAAATTCAGTCGCAAAATCATAAACCTTATGTATAATCAAGTGTTTTTTTCTCAATTTTGTTTTTCATAGTTTTGTATTTAGTTTATTTACGTTACATACATATCTGTTGTAGCATACAAGCTGAAAAATGTCAGATATTATCATCTTCTGGGTAAAAAAAATATGAGATTTACGGAGTTGGTGCTTCCCCTTTTCCCGCCTTTTTTGTAAAAGGGGATCAATAACTAAAAAAATATATAAAATTCCAACATATCGGTAAAAATTGTTTTAAGTTTCATTTTACCTCCGTCTTATATCATAGAAATAATATATAACAATACTTTTTGTATTTTCAAAAGTGTCTATTATGGTTCCAGATAGTTAAGTTTTTTTGAGAAACCGGAGCCTGGTTTTGACGTCCCTGATTGAGAAGGTTTGGGAAAACATTGAAACAAAAGAAGAAACTGCTGATATCCAGCACTTTCTCCTTTTGTCTCAATATTTACTATACCATATTTCACACGAAATTCTATCTTTCGTAACTTTCATTTTGTCATTTGTGGCACTTTTTGAAGTGCATCACCCTGATTTTTTTCTGTTTGGGAAAGGGTTAAATAGACATAATATACAACAAGGAAAAATACTATCTATCTTTTGACTAAGAACTAAAATGACTAGGACTAATAAAGTTTGACTTTTCTAAGAATAGTTGTATAAAATATGCATGTCATGATATGGGTTTGTTATGAATTATTTCTTCTTCACTGGCTTGATTGTCATAACATGTCTTCATTTTCGTAAACTCTGATTCTAACATTTACAAGGTTTAAATAGTATAGCAATAAATACAAATATAAAAGATGAAAATACAAACAACCAACATTTTCTTAATATGACTTTCCTTAATGTTTTCTATCCTTTTCAATGATCCTTTCAAGCCTCTAAATACATTTTGCATTTCACAACCCTTTCAATTTGAACCAGTCTGAAACTTCACAGATTATGATCTATGTATTTCCTAAAATAGGTCTGGTTTTGACATCCATTATACAAAAGAATTGGGAAAAATATTGAGACAAAAGAAGAAAATGCTGATAACAGCATTTTCTTCTTTTGCCTCAATATTTTCCATGCTACATTGCACACAAATCCAATATTTATCAACATCCATAAAATGATTTTACGGGCTGCAGCAGCATTTTTTAATTAGACAATCCTATTTTCTTTCCATTTGGATAAGGGTTAATTCAAATGATTTGTTCCCCCTCAGAATCTCCTGAATCTATCTGTGAGTAATCAGGTGGTGGATTATGGGGCCACGGTAGATCTTTGTTCGGAGATGTATTCACGGGGGTTGATTTATCCACTTGCCGCCGTAACGTTGGAACCTGTGGACTGGGGACCTTGTAGACCCTTGCTCTTCTATGGCAGCAGCATAATTATACTATAACATGGAAAGCATGGAGACAAAAGGAAAAAATGCTAATTATCAGCATTTTCTTCTTTTGTCTTCATGTCTTCCATATTTTCTTCATCAGGGACATCTAAACAAAGTGCTTCCTAAACAAGATCGGGTCTTCACATCTCTTTAAGAAATGGCATGGAAAAACATTTAGACAAAAGAAGAAACTGCTGATGACCAGCAGTTTCTCCTTTTGTCTCAATATTTTCTGTGCCATCTTATACACAAATCCAACTTTATCAACATCCATAAGCATCAGCTTTTCAATTAGACAACCCAATCTAATTTTCGTTTGAGAAAAGGTGAATTCAAATGATTTGTTCCCCCTCAGAATCTCCTGAATCTATCTGTGAGTACGCAGGTGGTGGATTATGGGGCCACGGTAGATCTTTGTTCGGAGATGTATTCACGGGGGTTGATTTATCCACTTGCCGCGGTAATGTTGGAACCTGTGGGCTGGGGACTTGCGGTTGAGGACCCTCTCTCTCTGCTATGGCAGCAGTATTCGCAGGTATTGATGGACTAGCACTGTTTGAATTTGGTCCTGAATATTTCAAATCTTTATCTGAAACTGATGGTTGAACATTATTTCTAAATCGCACTTGATCACTTGAAGTAGTTCTCAAATTTTGTCTTTCTTCGGATGAGACAGGGTTGTTCATATTGACTTGCACTGGTTGGAAATTTGATGGATTGTAAAAACGAGCATTTGGATCTCGATTAATCATAGCACCATAGCCAAAAGGCGGAACAACATTGTACATGTGACCTTTTACAGGCGACATTTGATCATCTGTCGTCGTCTCATCCTCTGTCGTGACGGAATAAGACGAATCATCGTTATCGCTTGTGTGATCCGTGGTTGTTGATTCAATGGGTGGCATTGGTCTTGATCGATCCCTGTTTGGTGTGAGTTCTCGAGATCGTAGTCGATCCATGTCTCTGATGGGAGAGTCACGCCCCATACCCATCTTACTACCAGAATATTTCCTCTGTGTAGGTGCAGGGAAGTCAAAGTCATAAACCACATATCTGAAATGCAGGGAAAAGATGAATTTCTTAAAATATGGCAAATTTTAGACAGGGCAAAATTCAAAGGTTTTGAAGATGACAATTTTGATGGTATGGCATTTTTCATTATTAGCATTTTTATGAATAAAACATTGTCGGAAATGAAGAAATTGCTTGTCACAAGCAATTTCTTCATTTCCCACAAAGTTCCCCAAAGTCTTTATCTTTCGGGAGTCAAAAAGCGTCATGATGTTAACCCTTTCCAAAACAAGATCGTAGTCTGTCCATGTCTCTAACTGGAGAATCACGTCCCATACCCATCTTACTGCCGGAATATTTCCTCTGTGTAGGTGCAGGGAAGTCAAAGTCATATACCACATATCTGAAATGCAGGGAAAAGGAGGAGTTTAACCCATTACGGCATGACAAAATTCAAAGATGTTGCAGATGACAATTTAAAGTGGGTGAAATCTTACATCTTACTACCGGAATATTTCCTGTGTGTAGGGGCAGGGAAGTCAAAGTCATATACCACATATCTGAAAAGCAGGGAAAGGTGAAGTTTAATCCATTACCAAACAGCAAAATTTTAGACTGGTTCAAATTCAAAGATGTTGCAGACGAAAAATTCAAGTGAATGAAATTTAAAATTTGTTGGTCTTTTGGGGTAGAAAACATTGTCGTAAATGAAGAAATTGCTTGTCACAAGCAATTTCTTCATTTTTCATTATCTTTTCCTAAGCACTTATTTCGTAGGGAGTCAAAAGAGCCACTGTACTGTAATAAGTTAACCCATTACCAGATGACAAAGTTCAAAGATGTTGCAGATGACAATTTGAAGTGGGTGAAATTTTACATCTTACTGCCAGAATATTTCCTCTGTGTAGGGGCAGGGAAGTCAGTCATAAACCACATATCTGAAATGCAGGGAAAGGTGAAGTTTAACCCATTACTGGGCAACAAAATTCAAAGATGTTGCAGATGACAATTTGACAATTTTACATCTTACTACCGGATTATTTTCTCTGTGTAAGTGCAGGGAAGTCAGCTTTCAAAATGGAACAATCCAATTTTTTGCCATTTGGCAAAGATTTAATTAGTATCAAAAGATAAGGATATTTGAACAGCAAATATGATTTATAGATATGGATCTAGCACAAGAATTAATGTAATACTTTCTAATGCTTTGATTGTACATGGAAATTGTGCTTTTCCTCATTTTAACCCTTACCTAGTATCAGAAGGTGGATTTTCTGTATTGTTGAATTGTGGATAATTATAAACTTTATTCTGTAACAAGTATTGAGACTGCTGATTCCCTGCTGGCTGCTGTGGCATTGGTGTTTGACCCTTTTCTGGTACCCCCTGATTCATGGGTGCCATTGGAAACCAGGGTTCACTTCCTGTCATGTGACTATGATTGCTCAACTGTGGTTGTACGATGTCATGATAGGGTCGTTTAATGTCCCCGGCACCCCCTGCTGGGTGCATGGGGTCCTTGTGAGCATAATAAGGGTCCATAACTCCATGATCAGAACTTGAATGGGAGGAAGCTGGTACATGGAATCCAACTGGGGCATATCTGTTTGCTGGAAATATATAAGTAACAATTCATGTATAATCTTATTGAATCAAACAAATCAAAAAGCTTTCTCTATGAAACAAATGCCCCTGAAACAGCTATTTCTTTGAGAATTAGATCTTGTTTTGATTTTGACTGCTGGGTGATTTTACAAGATACTACTAGATCTATTACTAATTAAAACAAGCAATCAGAATACAGATTGATTTAAAAGGGTTTAACGACATGCTCAACAGCTATGGTCATATCATGGCGGCTGCAGCACCCAACCATGGACTCCTGTTGTTTCTCATACCAGTACTACCATAACATCCTAACTGAGTCTCCAGCTCTGCTGGCCCTTATAATATGTTAATAATATCAAACCATTGGTGGGAGACAAATTTTTCTAAAAGGATATTTGCCGCCACAAGGGACCTCACGAGTAAGAGTCTGATGTGCTACCAACTGCGGCCCTTAGATAACAGAAAATTTCGTGGTGATAAGATTTCATGATATTTAGATATGACCTTGATATAATGAATGACTTTGAACTTGCTTCATAGGTTTGGTATTTTAAGGCAGAAGTGCAAAACATTGTATCTACAGCTTAAACAGGTTATAGTTACAACACTTTGGAGTACAATGAACAAAAAAGAACAATTTTTTGGTTATGTGTGTTACTGCACAATTTAACAAGATGTGTTTGTGAAAAACTAATAACCCCGAAAATGCAAATGTTAAGTTTTCATGTTCTAAAAAGAGTCCAGTGACTGCTAAAATTAAACCCTTCCTCCAACAAGAACACCTTTGTAATAAGCAAGTGTCAAAGTTTCATTATTTTTCAAACTAAACAGTGTTCTTATTTCGTCTTTCAAAATGTCTTTTCTAATCTTTCCCAAAGAAGAAATTTTAAAGACTTCATGTTTGGCGGTATGATGTCAAACTGTAGCAAGTTTGAGATTTCTGACACTGTTAAAGCACAACTTTTCTGTCAAAAAGTGACATTCCACAATGCATTTAAATGTTTTCCAATACATGACAGAGAAAGACATCAGAGAATGGAGACTGTCAACCATAAACACCCATGACAGAAAGAAATGGAGAGGGGAAGTCAAGTCCGCCATGCGTGCAGCGAGCCAGACAACTGGAAGGGACCCCACAGACGCTGGAACAGTCCCACCACCTGCACGGAAATCAAAACTCCAATGATGATGATGATTCTATTGTCACCGCTTTATGACAGAAAAAGTCACACATTTCACCAGTCCTGTGATTGGGGGTGGAGTCAAGTCATTATAATGTCACACATTAGCAATTACAGAAATTATTGACCTTTATTTTTTCGGAAATCAATATTTCTCAAACCAACAAGCAAATTCATTGAATTGATATCCCCCGCCGAATATATTTTCATTGTCAATAAAGTAGCGCGGAAACGAATATAACTCTGTATGTATATGGCTTCAACAGAACGCATATCACTCTGTATGTATATGGCTTCAACAGAACGAATATCACTCTGTATTTATATGGCTAAACAGTCAGGGGAAGTAACTCTAAATTTGAGGGTCGAACCGGGTAACCCCGACGATATGCGTATGTCCTCATTGTAGTAAAGCTGTGTGCCAAGTTTCATTGAAATCCGGTGTATAGTTTTCAAGAAATAGCGCGGAAACGAATATCACTGTATGTATATGGCTTAAACAGTCAGGGGCAGTAACTCTGAATTCGGCGGTCGAACCGGGTAACCCCGATGATATGCGCATGTCCTCATTGTAGTAAAGCTGTGAGCCAAGTTTCATTGAAATCCGGTGTATAGTTTTCAAGAAATAGCATGGAAACGAATATCACTCTGTATGTATATGGCTAAAACAGTCAGGGGCAGTAACTCTATATTCGGCGGTCGAACCGGGTAACCCCGACGATATGCGCATGTCCTCATTGTAGTAAAGCTGTGAGCCAAGTTTCATTGAAATCCAGTCTACAGTTTTCAAGAAATAGCGCGGAAACGAATATCACTCTGTATGTATATGGCTTAAACAATCAGGGGCAGTAACTCTAAATTCGACGGTCGAACCTGGTAACCCCGACGATATGCGCATGTCCTCATTGTAGTGAAGCTGTGAGCCAAGTTTCATTGAAATCCAGTCTATAGTTTTCAAGAAATAGCGCGGAAACGAATATCACTCTGTATGTATATGGCTAAAACAGTCAGGGGCAGTAACTCTAAATTCGGCGGTCGAACCGGGTAACCCCGACGATATGCGCATGTCCACTTTGTAGTGAAGCTGTGTGCCAAGTTTCATTGAAGTCCGGTCTACAGTTTTCAAGAAATAGCGCGGAAACGAATATCACTCTGTATGTATATGGCTAAAACAGTCAGGGGCAGTAACTCTTAATTCGGCGGTGGAATCGGGTAACCCCGACAATATGCGCATGTCCACTTTGTAGTGAAGCTGTGAGCCAAGTTTCATTGAAATCCAGTCTATAGTATTCAAGAAATAGCGCGGAATAGAATATCACTCTGTATGTATATGGCTAAAACAGTCAGGGGCAGTAACTCTAAATTCGGCGGTCGAACCGGGTAACCCCTACGATATGTGCATGTCCACTTTGTAGTGAAGCTGTGTGCCAAGTTTCATTGAAATCCGGTCTATAGTTTCCAAGAAATAGCGCGGAAACGAATATCACTGTATGTATATGGCTAAAACAGTCAGGGGCAGTAACTCTAAATTCGGCGGTCGAACCGGGTAACCCCGACGATATGCGCATGTCCACTTTGTAGTGAAGCTGTGTGCCAAGTTTCATCGAAATCCGGTCTATAGTTTCCATTAAATAGCGCGGAAACGAATATCACTGTATGTATATGGATAAAACAGTCAGGGGAAGTAACTCTAAATTCGGCGGTCGAACCGGGTAACCCTGACGATATGCGCATGTCCACTTTGTAGTGAAGCTGTGTGCCAAGTTTCATCGAAATCCGGTCTACAGTTTTCAAGAAATAGCGCGGAAACGAATATCACTCTGTATGTATATGGCTTAAACAGTCAGGGGCAGTAACTCTGAATTCAATGGTCAAACCGGGTAACCGCGACGATATGCGCATGTCCTGTTTGTAGTGAAGCTGTGTGCCAAGTTTCATTGAAATCCGGTCTATAGTTTCCAAGAAATAGCGCGGAAACGAATATCACTGTATGTATATGGCTAAAACAGTCAGGGGCAGTAACTCTAAATTCGGCAGTCGAACCGGGTAACCCCGACGATATGCGCATGTCCACTTTGTAGTGAAGCTGTGTGCCAAGTTTCATCGAAATCCGGTCTATAGTTTCCAAGAAATAGCGCGGAAACGAATATCACTGTATGTATATGGATAAAACAGTCAGGGGAAGTAACTCTAAATTTGGCGGTCGAACCGGGTAACCCTGACGATATGCGCATGTCCACTTTGTAGTGAAGCTGTGTGCCAAGATTCATCGAAATCCGGTCTACAGTTTTCAAGAAATAGCGCGGAAACGAATATCACTCTGTATGTATATGGCTTAAACAGTCAGGGGCAGTAACTCTGAATTCAATGGTCAAACCGGGTAACCGCGACGATATGCGCATGTCCTCTTTGTAGTGAAGCTGTGTGCCAAGTTTCATCGAAATCCGGTCTATAGTTTCCAAGAAATAACGCGGAAACGAATGTCGGACGGACGGACGGACAGACGGATGGACGGAAGGACGGATGGACATGGCAAAAACAATATCCCCCCCAAAAAATTGTTTCGGCGGGGGATAAAAACCGATGTAAAAATTGTTCAATTAAACTGTTGAACAAACCAAGTGTAACAGATTGTTTAAGAAATACCGTTTATTTAGTGAATTTCTTCTTATATGCCGTGAAATCAACTGCCTTGCTTGGTACCCTTGAAATTTTCAGCCAGACACACAGACAGACAGAACAAGACACGATTAAAACAATATGCCCCCGATCTTTTGATATGAGGGCATAAAAACATTGAAACTACAGCATAAGCAAGCTTTAGTTGCAACACTTTCAAAAGAAATTTAAGACAACTAATAAGCACTTACTTTGTTGGTTAGGTGTGGTACTACGGTATCTCCTATCTTGTTGGTACTGGTCAGCCATGTCATCTTCGTTCTGTCGTTTTTTGTAACAATACAGTGTCCAGCCCATCACAAACAGTATAGACACTGTACCCACTACCCCACCCACTATCAGGAATGTTCGGTTAACAGCCTTTGGTTCTTCATAGGGTACAGCCACAACTCCGGCATCTAACAACAGATATGATACAAAATTAAAGAAATATCATTTAAATACCCCACCCACTATCAGGAATGTTAGGTTCACAGCCTTCGGTTCTTCATATGGCACAGCCACAACTCCGGCATCTAACAACAGATGTGATACAAAATTAAAGAAATATCATTTAAATACCCCACCCACTATCAGGAATGTTCGGTTAAGGTTTACGAACTGAGAATGAAATGCAGAGCCAGAGGCAAAATTTGAAAAGTGCCATTAATTCCTAAACTGTGGTATATTTTCATTCCAAATACAAACATTAGCATTTTGTATGGTTTAGAATTTTGAATTAATGCATACTTATGGAAATATTTGACAAAAATGTTCAAAATTACCTCCCTTGCATATGAATATAGAGTAAAATAATATTTGTAAATTATTTTCTTCTTGAAGCATAATCTTGAAATCCGGCACGGTGAATCAACTAATGTGAAGTGTATTTACAAGTATGTGTAATTTGATGCATTTCGTATGGCTAGAAAGTGGTGTTTTCATTCTCAGTTCGTAAACCTTAACAGCCTTTGGTTCTTCATAGGGCACAGCCACAACTCCGGCATCTAACAACAGATATGATACAAAATTAAAGAAAAATCATTTAAATACCCCACCCACTATCAGGAATGTTCGGTTAACAGCCTTTGGTTCTTCATAGGGCACAGTCACAACTCCCGCATCTAACAACAGATATGATACAAAATTCAAGAAATATCAATTACCAAAGATCAAACCCAATGTTGTGGATACCCATGGGCCATTAAGATTTCCGTCACTTCCTTTCATCTAGAGTGGCAGGTTACAAAGTTCAAATTCCCCACCCACTATCAGGAATGTTCGGTTAACAGCCTTTGGTTCTTCATAGGGCACAGCTACGACCCCTGCATCTAATGAAAGAGATGATACAAAATTAAAGAAATATCATTTACAAAAGATCAAACCCAATGTTGCGAATACCCATTAAGATTTTCATCATCTCCAGTATAGACACTGTACCCACTACCCCACCCACTATCAGGAATGTTCGGTTGACAGCCTTCGGTTCTTCATAGGGCACAGCTACGACTCCTGCATCTAACAACAGATATGATACAAAATTCAAGAAATATCATTTAAATACCCCACCCACTATCAGGAATGTTCGGTTAACCCTTTCCAAAACAAGACCTGGTTTTGACGTCCCTAGAAGAAAACTCTTGGGAAAACATTGAGACAAAAGAAGAAACTGCTGATAATCAGCAGTTTCTCCTTTTGTCTCAATATTTTCTGTGCCAAATTGTACATGAATCCTTTCCTTTTTAACATGAATTTATTCATCTGGAGCAGCTTTCCAATTGGATCACCACAAAATTTTGTTGTTTGGGAAAGGGTTGACAGTCTTCCGTTCTTCATATGGCACAGCCACAACACCCTCATCTAACGAAAAAGAGGACAAAATATTTGAGAAACATCTCCTAATGAAGCTCAAATCTTATGTCGCTGGTACTCATAAAATTGTGTCGTCTGAACCTGGTCTAATTACACAATTAGAGGAATTTTGATATTCAAGTGTACATAATTCTGGGCCAAGTTCAAAAAGATTGCTCAATATTTGAGGATGCTACAATGCAAGCATTACACAGTGCATGGAAGGATTGCTGTTTGAATTACAGTCGAAACTCGTTGTGTCGACTTTTGTGGGCCGCTGAAAATACTTCGACTTATCCGAAGTTCGACACAAACACCAGCCATAAAAAACCTAAAGTTTTCCCGTAAGCCTTCGGCGGAAGTCGAGGTATGGCTAATATGACGATCTGAATAACTCTTCAGGGATGAGGGTCGTATTTACCTGTGTAGGCCTATATATGTAATTATTGTATGATGTTAAAATATTTCTTGAAAGTAAAATGAAAATGGGAGCTTAAAATGACCCTGTTGTTGACAAAATTTGGGTAACAAGCATCATCTTTTTTTCTCGTGTATTTTTCACGGTTCATGCAATCTCACGGTGAACTGACAGCTGAATGCGATCAGCCCAGTTTTCACACGTTTCGATCAAGAATTTAATCCCTATTGTTCGAAAATGTGTTAATCGCGTCAATTGGGGGTTTGACAGCCCAGACAAAGTGACTTTGCTAATCAATTAACAAGCTGAACAGGTAATTTTAAGGTGGTTTTTTTTTTACCGACCGGCAAAAAAAATCGACTCATCCGAAGTTGACGATTTTCCCAACTCGACATAAACATCGAAATTTATATGAAACAAAGAAGGGACAAAGTTGGGACTTCGAAAACACTTCGACTTATCCGGAAAATCGACTCATCCGATGTCGACACAACGAGTTTCGACTGTATTACAATTAAAGCTGTATAATTCAAAGGCGAGCTTGAAATCTTTAAATTCAGCCTTTCCGAAAAGGCAAAATTTTGGAGTGTTCCAAATCAAAAGCTGATGAAGACAACACAATAGAAGTTGAAAACCAGGATTTTTACAATATAGGCTTGAAAATATTGAAACAAAAGGAGAAAATGCTCATTACCATCATTTTCTTCATTGACATCTAGTGGACCACAGAATGGCTTGACCTCCAGTGTGATGGCGTAGTCTTTGCCTCTATAGTTCTTCGCCTCCGACACAACGACTTTCAGGTCATTCTTACTAGAACACCACATCACTGGTGGGAATGTGTGACAGTCAAATGTCTGTAATGATCAAAATTAATTAGTTTAACCCATTGCCAAACGGCGAAATTGTACACTGGTCCAAATGAAAAGATGTTGCAAAAGAGAATTATAACTGCATGAACTTGTACATTTTATGGTCTTTATGGGTAGAAAATATCGTGGGAAATGAAGAAATTGCTTGTTACAAGCAATTTCTTCATTTTCCACAATGATCTCTAAAGCCATTATCTTGATTGGAGCCAAAAAGAGTCACTGTGTGGTAATCAGTTAATCTTTTCCCACACAATAAGGCTTTTGACATCCTTCAAGACAAATGATTGGGAAAAGTTTGCAGGAAATGAAGAAATTGTTACAAGCAATTTCTTCCCTATCCACAATGTTTTCTAACCCAATATTCAAAGATTTTTGAATTTCGTCAACTTAAAGTCATTGACTTAAACTTTTATTGAGGAATTTCTTTGCTGCGTACACAGTAACTTTCAGGTCATTCTTACTAGAACACCACATCACTGTTGGGAATGTGTGACAGTCAAATGTCTGTAATGATCAAAATTTGTTTGAATTTAAGACAATTTAACAAATATGTAATAATTAGACAAACAGTAAACTTCATACAAAACCCTACATAATAGTGGCTTTTATATAGATACATGTATTTGTCTCAACTTTACTCTTTACATTGAACTCTCTTGACCTAGAGTAGCTTAAAACATCATGATGCACACAATTTTTAATGACCTCCAGACATTCTTCCTTAATATTTTTGCATCAAGGAAATGCATGTAATTCTAAGGGAAGCTTTGAAGTTTTGACATGCACATATTCTTACAAGTTGGAATGGTCTACAAAATCTTGTTTTATGGCACTTTGGTAGTTTTATTATATCTCTTTATGACCAATGCCAACATGAACCTGAATTAATCAGGAATTAACTCAACATAGATATTAACAACAGTTATAATTCAAACAACACAATTTTTACAGTAGCATTACAGCTCTCCAATGCATTATTTGTGAAGATTTTAAATCTGATATATACCAACAGTGTGAAATCATCCATGCCATCAAAATATGTCTTTCTTACACTATAGTTTGCTATTGTGTAATTCTTTCCATAATTTTACATAAAATCAGGTTTCAAAATCAGATACATACTGTGACTGGTGTGTTATCATCTATGCCATCATTATGCCATTCTTACGCTTAGCTAAAGTTTGCTATCCTGTAATTCTTTTCATAAAATTACACAAAATCATGTTTCAAAATCTGATACATATCACTGGTGTGTAATCATATATGCAATCATGGTATGTCATTCTTACACTAAGCAATAACTCTTTCATGTAATTGTTGATAATTTTACAGGAAATGGTGTGTAATCATCTATGCCATCATGATATGCCATTCTTACACTAAAGTTTGCTATCGTGTAATTCTTTTCATAATTTTACATGTAACCGTGTTTTAAAATCTATTACATACCACAGGTGTGTAATCATCTATGTCATCATGATATGCCATTCTTACACTAATCAATAACTATTTCGTGTAATTGTTGATAATTTTCCACTAAATTAAAATTCAAAATCTGATACATACCACAGGTGTGTAATCATCTATGCCATCATGATATGCCATTTCCACATTACAACTGTCCATCGTGTAACTCACAATCTTTACACACAGACTGAGACACGGCTCCATTGTGTCATATCCCCTCATGCCTGACTGGATAAAAGTGAGTGGACAATTCCCACTGTGAACCATTCCGTTAGCAGAGGCCGTAAACACATCTCCTGCCTTGTAGTAATGTGTCTTGGTACAGCTTGTTTCACTATCCATACCCACTGTCAAATAGAAATACAACAAAAATTAAAATTTATAATGTATTTACCAAATGTAAATAATTGAACATAAGATCAGACTGCACATATTATATAGTAATAATATGCAGGCTTATCTTGTTCCATGTTAACTGCTAAATGGGCACAAATGATTCTGATTCAAATTGACATGGGTTACGGATTCAAATTGACATGCATAGGCTTAGCAGCCCGTAAACAAAAATGCAATTGCGTACCCATCTCATTTTTCTTTTAAATGTGGTTTTTGTCTCTATTTCCCTTAAAATAAACACCTGAATTGCCATGAAAATACATACCAAATACCCACCAGGAGCCACGAATGACCGTGGGCAAGGTGGGCATTTGGTATGTATTTCATAAGCATCTACATTAAATTTTTCAAAAAAATTCTGGTAGATGCCCGCAAGACCCACCCTCAGCAGTATGGAGCCCGCCATCAAACCTCCCCTGATACATTAGGCATGGGTTTTGCATACACTTTATTTTCGGCTAGCTACCCCAGTGACATGTGGGTTACAAGATATAGAGTCTAGGAAAGTTTTTCTTTTTTCCGATAGGAAACAATAATTTTATTGGATCTATTAGATATTTAACTTCACACTACATTATTGCGATTTCTCAAAATGTAAAGCTAAAGCTTGTGTGAGTAATCTGCTGCAGCCAGATTAATCTTGTGTACAATACAGAGTGTCCCAAAAAAAACCGGAACCCTAATTCTAAGTCAAATATTTTAAAGCGTAAGCGAAAAATCTAATTATTGAATTTGCAGTACTGAAGATACATCATTTTTGCATTTGTGTTCCAAATGTCACTTAAAAATATACATCGGTTCAAATCAATAATGATACTAAAAAACCGATCTGACATGATATTGATTTTTGCATCTTGTTTGTTCGTGAAAGCGCACTAACTGTCAGCTGTTGAATTCTGTACCGTTGTACGTGTATGTACCGATTATCTCAAAATCTAATAAGTACACGTTCTGTACGTTCAAATTGAGTCCATAGGGTGGTTGTTTAAATTAATTTCAAATTATTACGTGATTCATTTCATATGACTCAGTTTTAACTTTTATTTTCATAAATTACAAGCTTGTTTCCTAAAATTAGTCCGGTCTTAATTTCTTGCATAGTATACATTTCTGTGGACTATGATTTCATTCTTTTTGGTGAATTTTGTGTTATTTGTGTTTTGCATAAAGGTCAGTGTCGGGTCAAATGAAACCCGTAATTCTTTTTAATTGAGCATTGACCGGCATGTTGGTCAGAAATAAAATAAGTGCCTATAAATGTTATTCATGAGTCTGTGATGCACTTTGATATTTTGTTTGTATTCATTTTAGTTACATCACAATATTAACAGTTTATTTATTAGCAAAAAAGATGAAATGAAAATGCACTATTGTGAATACAATGTTTCAAAATCATTTTGTATTGTATTGAATATATTAACCAATTGTATAGTGTCAATTTATCCAATGAGTGTAGGCGCGCGCTGCAAAACGAAAAGATCGATATCGTGTTAAAATGGTTTTTCGGGTATATTCATTTGAATGCCGATATTTTCAAAACTAATTATCATTTTTCAACCAAATTTTAACTGCTAATAGGAAACTGTCGTTGCTATTGCATATGTAAATTTGGTGGAGAAATATTACTTGATACATGAGAAATGTACTTTCAAAAATGGGTTCCGTTTTTTTGGGACACTCTGTAGAGCTCAGAAAATATTGAGGCAAGAGGAGAAAATGCAGGGGCGCGTATTATCAGCGATTTTATGACCACATATTTGTGTAAACTGTGTAAAGAAACATCTGATTGCACGAGAAATTGGTTTGGGCCAATCAGGTATGTTATTACAAGTAATTATGCAAAAATTTAATTGTATGATTGTTCATAAAACGGTTCCTGGTTATCAGCATTTTCTTCTTTTGCCTCAATCTTTTCCGATCCATTTAAATCCTAATAGTAAAATCAAAACTACCCTTTCCCAAACAAGACCTGGATTTGACGTCTCTAATAGAAAAGGCTTGGGAAAACATTGAGACAAAAGAAGAAACTGCTGATAACCAGCAGTTTCTCCTTTTGTCTCAATATTTTCTGTGCTAAATTGTACACCAATCCCTTCCCTTTTATCATCAATTTTGTCATTTACAACAGCTTTTGAATAGGACCACTCCGAACATCTTGTGTTTGGGAAAGGGTTAAACAGAAACAAACTTTTACTTACAAGTGTAATCTCCTCCATGTACTACAGCATGTAAAAGGGAAGTAATCAGCACAAAAACAAAGGGAGGCCATCCTGCTGTAGCCAGACTCATCTTGTATACAATAGAGGGTAGAAAATATAGAGACAAGAGGAGAAAATGCTGGTTATCAGCATTTTCTTCTCTTGCCTCAATATTTTCCAATCCATACCTAATAGGTAAATCAAGACTACTCATGTTAATATATGGAAAGAAATTTTTACTCACATGTGTAATCTCCCCCATGAACAGAACATAAAAGGGAAGTAATCAGCACCAAAACAAAGGGAGGCCATCCTGCTCTAGCCAGACTCATCTGTCTTGTTTTATGTTCCCTGTGGATAGATACAATCTGTAAAAACATCATAATTAACACTAAACTAACAAAAAACACCTCATAAAGATGCTTAACCCTTTCATAAAAATGATGGAATTTCAGACTGCTCCAATGAAAGTTGCAGAGTTGCTGTTGCGTCAAAAGGTTGATACATTCCCGCGTAAATGATCCTTTCTGACGCCACACAAGCTAAAGGTTTTGGAACACATTGTGGGAAATAAAGAAATCACTTGTGACAAGCAATTCCTTCATTTTCTACAGGGTATTCTACTAAGAAAGACCAAAACATGTAAAAATGTCTTTTACTTGAAATTGTCGTCTGCAGCGTCTTTGAATTCAGTTAAGTTTTGTCATCTGGTAATGGGTTAAGCAGCAACAGCATCCTCAAATCTTAACTACAACTTGTCAAATTATAACAATATTTGTCACTTTCTTTTAATTTATGCATTCCCAAATACAAAATCTCATTCAAGTGAATATTTTTTCACACACATGCATATAGAAATCCTACCTCTAATTTGTTAGTTTTTTTCCAGTGTACCCTAGCTATCATACTTCCAAAAATTCAAAATTTGACTTTCAATTAAATAAAATGATTCACAGATTGGACTTTTTAACACTTAATTAACTCTTTCCCTGCCAATGTCGCCTTTTGGCGACCTATTACGAGACTGCCAATGTCGCCTTTTGGCGACTTCAAAACAATAGCTTAATTAGGTCATTCAAGGTCAAGGTCAGGGTCATCTGATCAAACTGCCTGATAAAAAGTATGCTATTCAACAAAATAGTTTATGTGCAATCATTCCTGAGGGTTTCAGGTTAAAATTCATCAAATAATAAGTTTACTATATCATAAACTGATAAGCCCTGTTATGAAGTTTAAAAAAATTGGCAATGGAAATAGCACAATTCCAGGAAATTTGGCAGCGAAAGAGTTAAACAGTTTATTTTCTGTTGTATAGCTATAGTTGGCGTTCCTAATCATTTGTTCCTGAAATGTCCCTGGTCTTTCTTTCACTAGTACAAGGACCATGCATCCAAGTTTATCCATCAGTTGCTCGTCCAATGTAAACAATTTGTATCAAAACTAACCATTGGCAGACCTATGACCTTGGCAAGATCTTTAAGAAATCTGATGGAGATACTGACAACAACTAATCATTTTCTTTAAATTGGCAAGAAATATTGAAGAAAATCCTGGTTTTAAAGGCATTTTAATCTATGTTTTCTGGAAGTATTGTTTTCGTAACATTCCTGAAAGTTTACAAAGGGTTGTATTTCTTGAATGAGTTACTTATTATGTAAACTGCTTTTTAACCCTTTCCCAAACAAGACCTTGTTTTGACATCCCTAATAGAACAGGCTTGTGAAAACATTGAATCAAAAGAAGAAACTGCTGATAACCAGCAGTTTCTACTTTTGTCTCAATATTTTCTATGCCATATTTTACACAAAACATATCTTTTACATTTTTTTGAAGTGGATCACCCTAAAATTTTGTTGTTTGGGAAGGGGTTAAAGGAACTTTAATCTATGTTTTCTGGAAGTATCTTTTTCTTAACATTCCTGAAAGCTTACAGAGGGTTATATTTCTTGAATGAGTTACTTATTATGTAAACTGCTTTTTAACCCTTTCCAAAACAAGACCTTGTTTTGAGGTTCCTAATAGAATAGGCTTAGGAAACATTGAAACAAAAGAAGAAACTGCTGATAACCAACAGTTTCTCCTTTTGTCTCAATATTTTCTATGCCACATTTACACAAATTCTATCTTGAGTCATTGTCATTTATGGCACTTTTTGAAGTGGATCACCCTAAAATTTTGTTGTTTGGGAAAGGATTAACTTTGTAAACTTTGTTCTCATGGAACACTGCCATGGGAATTACACCTGTCTGTTTGGAGCTTCCCTTTCCTTCTTTTTAGCGAAAATATGCAAGAAACATTTTGAACTTGACTATAATGACACAATTTTAGGGTGATCCTCTTCAAAAGCTGCCACAAAGGACAAAATGGAATTTATTAAAGATATCATTTGAGTAAAATATGGTTTCCTAAGCCCTTTCTTTTAGGGACGTCAAAACCAGGTCTTGTTTGGGAAAGAGTTAAAGCCTCTCTTACAACTTGTCGTACATGCTCCTGCATGCGGTCTGCGTCTAAAAAATAGGCATAGTCGTGCTATGCACGCACTTGCAACGTACCATTTTGGTGGACGCAACCAAGACGCAGACTGCATGCAGCAAAGAATTGACCGGACCATTCTTTGAGGCTCTCTTACAACCCGTCATGCGTCCTTATAAATCATGCTTTTTAACTATCTCCAAAGACGCACGTTGGGTTGTAAGAGGGGCTTAAGATTTGGCAAAGAGCTCTTTTTAAGATTTTATAGAAAAGATGTTTATGGCCAATCTGATGGATCAGTACTATAACATTAATTTTCGTTGTCAGTATTATTATGACGGTTTAAAACAAGATGATGTAAGCTTTCACTCAATGACTTTCATCCTAAAACGTGTGACACAACTTTGCAAGTGACACCAAAGCCAAGAACATAGGTTAAAGTTGTTTGTCATTAGAACTAGGTATTGCTTAAGGAAAGATTGATTGATTGATTGGGTTTAACGCCTCTTTCTTCACTATTTTCATATTCTTGGTATTTCTAGTGCTCACTGGTACTACTACAATATCCAATATGAGTCTCCAGCTGCTCTCTCACATAGTTGATTCACACCAATTGGTGAGAGACAAATGACTTTTGTCAAATGTTAGAATGGATACTGGCCCAGCTAAGGTCGAACTCACAACCCTACCTGTAAGAAAAAAAGAGGCGGATTCCGCTTGGAAAACAGGCGTAAATGAGGCGTAAATGAGGCGTAAATGGCAATTTACGCTTGTAACAGTGGCGGAGTTATACTTTACGCCATAGTCACTGTGCAAAGTAGTGGCGTAAATTAGAGGCGTAAAATGAAATGGAGGCGTAATTTTATCATAACAGGCGTAATTTAAAACTTTAATTTTTGAACAGGCGTAATTTTTGGACTTAGCCATTTTAACAAGGCGTAATGGCTGTTTCTTAAAGCGGAAAATAACTTAAACTTTCCAGGGAGACGAAATTTTTGGACTTAGCAATTTTATAATGATGTGATTCCAATATACTAGCCATTTTCATTTTGCACTGCATAAGATATAGGCAAAGAAAAGTCTTTTGTTAAGAAGGTCAAACTCCAAATTCAAGGTCGCAAGGTCAAGTTCAAGATTGATGGTCTTGGTAGGAGGTATGCAAGAGTAAACTATCAAGGCTCCATCTGTAATAGTGATTGAAATATAGGCCAAGTTAAAGTTCTTGTAAAGTATAAGCCTTATGGTAAAGGTCCTAATGCCAAAGGTCATGATCCCAAATGAAAGGTCTTAACAAGTTCTATCCATATGTGAAATATCAAAGCTCTTTATCTCACAGTGTATGAGATGTAGGCCAGGTTAAACAGTAGGTCATACTTCAAGGTCAAGGTCACAAGGTCTTAATTCCTGAATGAAAGTAAATGTCAGGTAGAATCTTTGTGTGAATTATCAAGGCTGTATCTAAACAAGAAATGTTTGTAAAACATATATGCCCCCTCAAGGGCCTACCTTTAATGTAGGTCAAAGTTGAGGTCAAGGTCCAAGGTCATGATCAAATGTAAAGGTCTTGGTAGGAGGTGTCCATGTGTGAAATATCAAGTATGTATGTGTAAAAGCACCTGAAATATAGGCCAGGTTAAAGTTCTTTAAAGTAAGTCAAAAGCCAAGGTCATGGTCAAATGCAAAAGGTCTTGGTAGGAGGTGTCCATGTGTGATATATCAAGGCTGTACAATGTAAAAGGACACGATATAGAGGCCTGGTTAAAGTTTTTACAAAGTAGGTCAAAGGTCAAGGTCACAAGGTCCAAGGTCATGAGCAAATGTGAACAGTCTTGGTGGGAGGTGTCCATGTGTGCAATTTCAAGAATGTATGTGTAAAAGGACATGAGTTAGAGGCTGGGTTAAAATGTTAAAAAAGTAGGTCAAATGCCAAGGTCAAGGTCACAAGGTCATGGTCAAATGTGAAAGACTTTGGTAGGAGGTGTCTATGTGAGAAATATCAAGGCTGTATGTGTAAAAGGGCATGATATATCAGCCAGGTTAAAAAAACTTAAAAGTAGGTCAAACTTCAAGGTCAAGGTCACAAGGTCCAAGGTCATGATTCCAAATGAAAGGTCTTGGCAGGAGGTATCCATGTGTGAAAAATCAAGGCTCTATAAATAATAGTGCATGAGATATAGGCCAGGTTAAAGTTTTTTTAAAAGTAGGTCAAACTCCAAGGTCAAGGTCACTAGGCCAAAGGTCATGGTCCCAAATGAAAGGTACTAGCATGAAGTATCCATGTGTGAAATATTATGACTGTATCTCAAATAGTGCCCGAGATATATAGTTCATAAGATATAGAATTAACTTTGTGAAAATAAGGCCTCCCAGTCTATTTTCTCCCAGTCTATGACCATTTCCTACTTCCTGTTTAGAAAATTGGAGGGAATTTTGCTTCTCTGACTTTTTGCAAAGTTAATGTTTGAGGTATGTATTCAAACATTGATATTTGATGAATCCAGTACATTAAGGGGCTCACTAAATGGTAGGACCAAGTGAGGCAACATTGGTGAGTGTTCTTTTGACTGAATTAAACAAATTCAAATGTTCATTTTTACCATTCCCCACCCACATTTTATGTAGTAAATATCTAGGAGGCGGGATTATAAGGCGGTTTACGCCCGTAATTTCTTAAAAATTCCAAGCGGAATCCGCCTCCTAGCAATTACGCCTGTAAAAAAAATCCGCTTCATTTGCATATTCCGTCTCTAAAAATTCCGGTTAATTAACATTTTACGCCTCTAAATTACGCTTGGTTTACGCTTGGTTTCCGTCTCATTCCTATATTTCTTTAAACAAGCTTACTAGCGGAAAATAAGGCGGATTCCGTCTCATAATTCCGTCTCATTTACGCCTGTTTTACGGGCGTAATTTTTCGTACAGGTAGCTGGATTGACAGACTCTGACATTACTGACTGCATGAGCTATGATGCCTATCCCTGCTCATCATTGCTTAGGAAAGGACAAAACATGGATTCTATGGTTTTTCAATGTTTAACCCTTTCCCAAACGACAAAATTTTAGGGTGATCCACTTCAAAAGCTGCCACAAATGACAAAACGGAAGGTCGTAAAGATAGGATTTGTGTAAAATATGGCACAGAAAATATTGAGACAAAAGGAGAAACTGCTGGTTATCAGCAGTTTCTTCTTTTGTTTCAATGTTTTCCCAAGCCTTTTCTAATAGGGACGTCAAAACCAGGTCTTGTTTGGGAAAGGGTTAACCCTTTCCCAAACGACAAAAATTTAGGATGGTCCAATTTGAAAGTTGCTAAAATCGACAAAATGGACATTGAAAAGGAAAGGATTTTTGTACAATTTAGCAAAGAAAATATTGAGACAAAAGGAGAAACTGCTGGTTATCAGCAGGTTCTTCTTTTGTTTCAATGTTTTCTCAAGACTTTCCTATAAGGGAAGTCAAAACCAGGACTTGTTTGGGAAAGGGTTACATTTCCTGAACAGTAAAATTTAGACTTCCAATTCAAAAGTTGTTTCAAACCACAAAATGGAATGGATGTTGATAAAGATAGGATTTGGGTATAATGAAAACAATAAGGTAAACTAAGAAATTGTTGATTGTGAGCAATTTCTTCTTTTCTCTCAATGTTTTCTATTTCTAAAAGAGATATCAAAATCAGCCTTACCAGGTCTTGTTTGGTAAAGGGTTAAATCTTTAAAATAAATAGATCCTTTAAAATAAAGAGATCCTAACCAGAAGCCATTTCCTGTTACAAGATCACGATCTAATGCATCATAAGCCAAAAAACAAACTGTGCATCTTGCTTCTAACAATAGGAAAAGTGATTTGTTTGCACTACAAAGACGTTTTTAATAGTGGGGCGCATAACTCATATAATCGTTCAGTTTGTGATACAAGCATGAAATTTGGCATATATATAGTTTCAAGTGTATATTTTCAGAAAAAAGTGCTAGCCACTTGAAATTCAATATGGCGGCCATTTTCTGAGATGGCCACCATCTGAGCATTATAGAGCTTCCCTCTGCAATGATATGACACACTAAAACTTATAGAAACTTGCATTTTTCATTTCAAACACGCAGACGTAAATGCCAAATCGTCCCCTTACAGCATAAAGGGGCTATGTGCATTTTTCAAGTTTTCGAGAAAAACGGTTTTAAAGTTCTACAGGTCAGATATCTAATATATTTAAACAATTAACACTTATACAATGTGTATCGATGAATGCTTGAATAAATCATATCTTTCACACATTAAAATGTCATGGTATTAACCCATTACCAAACGACAAAATTTTGGACCATTCCAAAGTCAAAGATATTACAGACGACAATTTCATGTGCATGAAATTTGACATTTTTTGGTGTTTTTGTTTAGAAAATATTGTGGGAAATGAAGAAATTGCTTGTCACAAGCAATTTCTTCATTTTCCACAATGTTTTCCAAAGCCTAAATTTTGAATGGCGTCAAAAGGCGTCACTGTTTGGGAATGGGTTAAGCAGTTATCTGCCCATTTGTCACATAGCACCTTCATGCATGCACAAAATTTAAAATTATTTCGTACATAAAGGTGCTATGTGGCAAATAGCACCTTTATGCATAAATTTTTCCAGGAATATCAAGACGATTTTTAAAGCATAAAAGTGCTATATGCCACATAGCACCTTTATGCATAAATGATTTTCCCGATTGTCTTGAAACAATGGTCACATAGATCATTTTTGCGTTCAAGAAATAATAAATTTTAGTTACCTGCTTTTCATTTCTTTCATACTTATTCCCTTAATTCGACAAATCAATGATTTTGAACGTAAAAAAGTGAAAGTACACCCGGAAGGAAACTTTTGTGTATCTTTCGAATTTTCTACACAACTTAGAAATTCAGAAACATTTTTCACAATTATTATTATGACAATGTTTTCATATTCGTTGGTCCATATTAGTTCCTATCTGATTCGGTTTCATATCAAGTGTCTGAAAAACCTTGGCCTGGCACTTCCTCTAGATTTTAACAGTTTCTTTGTATATAGTGTCCCCTCCTTTTCTACCATGCATATTTTTTTTCAATAGAAGTCTGAAATCGATAATCTGACGAATCCGTTTCAACGCCTTGTAATTATTTCAGCATCTAAGTCGTCTACGGCTTCGTCTTAAAACATTTCCGCGGTTTTTTCTTCTTGATTGTTTTACCAAAACTGCAATTGATTCACCTTCAAAATCTTTTTCTGCGTTTAATGATAGGAATTGGGATCCTGCTGCTAGCGTTTGTTTCGTAAATCATGAGGTCAGTAGTACCATCTGGCCAGTCAGACATCCCTTCGTGATTAAGGAAAGAAAACGATATAAAAATATAAAAAAAAAATATAGGCTTTGGATCTGTATCAGAATTCTTTTTTTGACACGTATTACTTAATGGAGTTATGTTACTTTGTCATAATAATTATATTTTATTTCATATCATAATACTATTTTACTTTTCAAAATTATATAGGAAAACATGAGCATATATTGCAAAAATCATATTATTCAGGCCCGTGGGAACAGGGGGGACTAGTTCCTCTCCAAAAATAGTCCCCTCGCCCCCCACCCCTCCAAAAAAAAAGTTGGCCAAAATTGCCAAATTTTCTTTATTTTACACTGAAAAATCAGTGAAAATCCAATTTAGCCCCCAATATTCAACCAGTCCTATGCTTCCCATGGGCCTTTTATTTAAACACTTGCCTTTGCCCATGCGATTCGTTTTATTTGCACGTTTTTTACTGCAATGAAAGGAAAGGAAGACTGATATTGATTACAAGGTAGTAATGTTAAGTACTTACATTTAAATATTTCATATGTTTCTGTTGAAATCATTCATGAAATAAGCCACAGTCGCTCTTCATTACGATAAACTACTTGATTGTGTGTACATTTAATCAAGAAATGCTAAAATGCGGCATTTTTCCCACACAGTAGGTGTATTTCAACCAATTATGTGTTTATTTATCTAACTAGGGTGCTATGTGAAAGAAGATACTTATGGTTATCTACAAGAATATGCCATTTTTAGTAATGCATAAAGGTGCTATTTGCCAAATAGCCCCTTTATGCAGAAAATGAGTGCACATAGCACCTTTATGCACGAAACGTTTGGGCTATACGCACATAGCACTTAAATGATCTGAGTATTTCATATATTTATTGATAAACTACAGTTCCCAAATTTTTTTCACAGTAAGATATGATGTTAAAGATTCAATTTATGCAAAAAAGTGAAAATTGACCAAAAGTGCACATAGCACCTTTATGCTGTAAGGGGTCGAAATGTAAAAAAAAATATATTTGTGCGTGAGATGGCAACCAAAATCTCATATGGCAGCCATACAATATATAGTCCTTCATTTCTATATGAAAATTGCGAATTTACCACAGGAAAAAATCTTTGATTTGCTTTTTCGACTTATAAGCTCTACTGGCTAATTTCATTAATAAATTTTAAAAAAAATCAATTAACTTGATAACAGATGGCAGCTAACCAAGTCTGTGTAATCATTATTTTCTTACTCTTTTAATCGATTGCTATAGATATCTGCAAATCGTCGGTGCTATGACAAAATGGCGTAACAAATTAGTTACGCCATTTTGTCAATTTTTTTTTTATAAATGCTTTCTACTAAGTATGTAGGAGCGCATATCCTGTCAAAACGGCGTTTTTCTACACCTATTAGAACCCTTTCAATTATCATGTGACAAAATTGCGTAACTCGATTTAGCTGACAAAATGGCGTTATACGTAGACAAATTTACACGAGAGTAATAGTGAGTTACGCAATTTTGCCAGCATATTTTTTAACATTTTTTAAAACGGCAAAAACGTTTTTGGCTCTCCTGAAAAAAATGGTTTTCGAGCAAAATTTCTATTACGCCATTTTGTCATAGCACCGACGAAATGTAATATGTAGTGTATATCAGTTTGGTGAGACAATTAATTAAGTGCTAACCACTTGAAATTCAATACAGCGGCCATTTTCTGAGATGGCCACCATCTGGGCATTATAGATCTTCCCTGTGTAATATGATGCACTAAAACTAATATGAACTTGCATTTTTCATTTCAAACACTCAGAAATAAATGCCAGATGTAAAACAAGAGGACCATGATGGTCCTAAATCGCTCACCTGAATCAAGATGACAAGAGTGAAAATGGCATTTAGGTCAAATTCAAAGGCATCAAACTAAGGGCTTTCTGTTTGGAAACAATTAAGTAATAATTTTGTTTGAATCAATCCTATTAAGTTGGGTATGAATTAGCACAATGGTTGAGGTTATTTTTTTATTTCACAATATATACATAGGGCTAATTTTCAAAGCATACTTATCTGTTAGAGATTGATCATTTATGATATATCATTATAACAAGAGGACCATGATGGTCCTAATTCGCTCACCTGAATCAAGATGACAAGAGTGATAATGGCAATTTTGTCAAATTCAAAGGCATGAAACTTATAAGGACTTTCTGTTTGGAAACAATTAAGTAAAAATTTTGTTCCAATCGATCCTGTAAAGTTGGGTATAAATTATCATAATGGTTGAGTTTTTTTCAATAATTATTTCATTATTTTGCAATATACAACATAAGGCTAATTTTCAAAGCATACTGATCTGTTAAAATTGATTATTTTATGATATTATAAGCAAGATTTGGTATGTGATTAGAAAGTATATAGTAAATGAGGACAAACCATCTGATAAGCTAGGCTTATAATCCCTTCTTATTTGTTTACATAAGATAAAACGGGGCCAGCCAAAGATATTGATAACAGAAATAGATAAGAGAAATAGTAAAAGCTTTCCAAATATCTCCTCTTATCTTCAGCTTCTTGTATTCTGGAAGCCATTCATGAAATTAGGTCTTACACAAAATTTCAAGGTTCTAGGCCAAACAGTTTAGAAAAGTAAGTATCTCCATTACAACCCACAGTACAGTATAATTTTCAATGCACGGAATTTCCCTTACCCTGCCATACCAAAATACTTTTTAAGGAAATAAAAATTACAAGATACAATTTTGAAACGAGTCACTCAAGGAACTTTCCAGCCAGGTTTCTTTCAAATTGGCCCAATGGTTGATTTTTAAAGAATTTTCTGATGATTTCTCTTTTCCGATAAGCCTCTTCCTCCCTGACACGCCCACATTTTTTGACAAATGTAAAAATTTGTGAACAAACTTTGAGAAGAGAGACGCAAGGAACACTCCTTCCAAGTTTGATTAAAATTGGCCATATGGTTGATTTTTAAAGAATTTTCTTCTGATTAATCTAAGTCCGATAAGCCCCTTTCTCCCTGCCACTGCCACATTTTTTGACAAATGTAAAAATTTGTGAACAAATTTTGAAAACAGTGACTTAAAGAACATTCCTGAAAAGTCTGGTTCAATTGGGCCCTATGGTTGATTTTTAAAGAATTTTCTTATGATTTCTCTTAGTCTGATAAGCCCCTTTCTCCCTGCCACGGCCATGTTTTTGACAAATGTAAACAATTGTGAATAAATTGGAAAACAGTGACTCAAGGCACATTCCTACCAAGTCTGCTTCAATTGGGGCCCAATGGTTGATTTTTAAAGAATTTTCTTCTGATTTCTCTAAGCCGATAAGCCCCTTTCTCCCTGCCACGGCCACATTTTTTGACTAATGTAAAAATTTGTGAACAAATTTTGTAAAGAGTGACTAAAGGAACATTCCTGCAAAGTCTTGTTCAATTGGGCCCTATGGTTGATTTTTAAAGAATTTTCTTATGCTTTCTCTAAGTCGATAAGCCCCTTTCTCCCTGCCACGGCCACATTTTTTGACAAATCTAAAAATTTGTGAATAAATTTTGAGAAGAGTGACTCAAGGCACATTCCTGCCAAGTTTGGTTCAAATTGGCCCAATGGTTGATTTTTAAAGAATTTTCTTATGATTTCTCTTAGTCTGATAAGCCCCGCCCTGCCACGCCCACATTTTTTGACGAATCAAAAATCCGCGAACAAGTTTTGAGAAGGGTCACCCAAGGAACATTCCTGCCAAGTTTGGTAAAAATTGGCCCATTGATATAGGAGGAGAAGATGTTTAAAGAAATTGTGAACGGACGGATGGACGGACAGACGGACGGACGACGGACAAAAAGCGACCACAATAGCTCACCTTGAGCACTTCGTGCTCAGGTGAGCTAATAAATTATAAGCACAATTTACAAAATTTGGTCTGTTATTTGAAAAAATATAGGGAAAAATCAATATCTGATAAGCTAAGTTAATCCCTTCTTATTTGTTTGGTACATAAGATAAACATAGGGGCATCCAGAGCAAAAGATAAGAGATATAGATAAGAGAAATAGAAATGACAGTCTAAATTTATTATTTATATCCAAACACTATGTAGAAAGTATTAATCTTTTCAAGAAGATGACTTAAATAATCACCAACAACATAAGGTTTGATAAATATTGAACAAAATGTTGACTTTTGAAAAGCTATTATCTCCTCTTATCTGCAGCATGTATGCATGATTCCCAAAGTAAATTTTGTGAGCAAATTTTGAAAAGAGTGAATCAAGGAACATTCCTGCAAAGTCTGCTTCAATTGGGCCGAATAGTTGATTTTTAAAGAATTTTCTCATGATCTCTTTAAGTCCGATAAGCCCCTTTCTCCCTGCCACATCCATATTTTTTGACAAATGTAAAAACTTGTGAGCAAAAAGAGTGATTCAAGGAACATTTCTGCAAAGTCTGCTTCAATTGGGCCGAATGGTTGATTTTTAAAGAATTTTCTCGTGATTTCTCTATTTCTGATAAGCCCCTTTCTCCCTGCCAAATCCATATTTTTTGACAAATGTAAAAACGTGTAGGCAAATTTTGAAAAGAGTGATTCAAGGAACATTCCTGCAAAGTCTGCTTCAATTGGGCCCAATGATTTATTTTTTAAAGAATTTTCTTATGATTTCTCTAAGTCTGATAAGCCCCTTTCTCCCTGCCACGCCAACATTTTTTGACAAATGTAAGAATTTGTGAACAAATTTTGAAAAGAGTGACTCAAGGCACATTCCTGTCACGTTTGCTTCAAATAGGCCCAATGGTTGATTTTTAAAGAATTTTCTCATGATTTCTCTAAGTCCGATAAGCCCCTTTCGCCCTGCCACGGCCACATTTTTTTACAAATGTAAAAATTTGTGAACAAATTTTGAAAAGAGTGACTCAAGGCACATTCCTGTCACGTTTGCTTTAAATAGGCCCAATGGTTGATTTTTAAAGAATTTTCTCATGATTTCTCTAAGTCCGATAAGCCCCTTTCGCCCTGCCACGGCCACATTTTTTTACAAATGTAAAAATTTGTGAACAAATTTTGAAAAGAGTGATTCAAGGAACATTTCTGCAAAGTCTGCTTCAATTGGGCCGAATGGTTGATTTTTAAAGAATTTTCTTATGATTTCTCTTACTCTGATAAGCCCCTTTCTCCCTGCCACGGCCATGTTTTTTGACAAATGTAAACAATTGTGAATAAATTGGAAAACAGTGACTCAAGGCACATTCCTACCAAGTCTGCTTCAATTGGGGCCCAATGGTTGATTTTTAAAGAATTTTCTTCTGATTTCTCTAAGCGACCACAATAGCTCACCTTGAGCACTTCGTGCTCAGGTGAGCTAATAAATTATAAGCACAATTTACAAAATTTGGTCTGTTATTTGAAAAAATATAGGGAAAAATCAATATCTGATAAGCTAAGTTAATCCCTTCTTATTTGTTTGGTACATAAGATAAACATAGGGGCATCCAGAGCAAAAGATAAGAGATATAGATAAGAGAAATAGAAATGACAGTCTAAATTTATTATTTATATCCAAACACTATGTAGAAAGTATTAATCTTTTCAAGAAGATGACTTAAATAATCACCAACAACATAAGGTTTGATAAATATTGAACAAAATGTTGACTTTTGAAAAGCTATTATCTCCTCTTATCTGCAGCATGTATGCATGATTCCCAAAGTAAATTTTGTGAGCAAATTTTGAAAAGAGTGAATCAAGGAACATTCCTGCAAAGTCTGCTTCAATTGGGCCGAATAGTTGATTTTTAAAGAATTTTCTCATGATCTCTTTAAGTCCGATAAGCCCCTTTCTCCCTGCCACATCCATATTTTTTGACAAATGTAAAAACTTGTGAGCAAAAAGAGTGATTCAAGGAACATTTCTGCAAAGTCTGCTTCAATTGGGCCGAATGGTTGATTTTTAAAGAATTTTCTCGTGATTTCTCTATTTCTGATAAGCCCCTTTCTCCCTGCCAAATCCATATTTTTTGACAAATGTAAAAACGTGTAGGCAAATTTTGAAAAGAGTGATTCAAGGAACATTCCTGCAAAGTCTGCTTCAATTGGGCCCAATGATTTATTTTTTAAAGAATTTTCTTATGATTTCTCTAAGTCTGATAAGCCCCTTTCTCCCTGCCACGCCAACATTTTTTGACAAATGTAAGAATTTGTGAACAAATTTTGAAAAGAGTGACTCAAGGCACATTGATTTTTTCATTGATTTTTAAAGAATTTTCTTATGATTTCTCTAAGTCTGATAAGCCCCTTTCTCCCTGCCACGGCCACATTTTTTTACAAATGTAAAATTTTGTGAACAAATTTTGAAAAGAATGACTCAAGGCACATTCCTGCCAAGTTTGGTTCAAATTGGCCCAATGGTTGATTTTTGAAGAATTTTCTTATGATTTCTCCAAGTCTGATAAGCCCCGCCCTGCCACGCCCACATTTTTTGACGAATCAAAAATCCGCGAACAAGTTTTGAGAAGGGTCACTCAAGGAACATTCCTGCCAAGTTTGGTAAAAATTGGCCCAATGGTATAGGAGAAGAAGATGTTTAAAGAAATTGTGGACGGACAGACGGACGGACGACGGACAAAAAGTGACCACAATAGCTCACCTTGAGCACTTCGTGCTCAGGTGAGCTAAAAAGACAATATTTGTGCTTGAGATGGCAACCAAAATCTCATACGGCTGCCATACAATATAAAGTTCTTCATTTTTTATATGAAAATTGCGATTTTACCACTGGAAAAAGTCTTTGATTTGCTTTTTCGACTTATAAGCCCCACTGGCTTATTTCATTGACGAATTATATAAAATTCGACTAACTTGATAACAGATGGCAGCCAACCAAGTCTGTGAAATCATTATTTTCCTACTCTTTTAACCCTCTCCCAAACAAGACCTGGTTTTGACGTCCCTGGTGGAATAGGCTTGGGAAAATATTGCCACAAAAGAAGAAACTGCTGATGAAAGGCAGTTTCTCCTTTTGTCTCAATATTTTCTATGCCATATTTCACACAAATTCTATCTTAAATAACTTCTGTTGTGTCATCAGCAGCAGCTTTCAAACTAGACCAGTCCAAATTTGGCCGTTAGGGAAAGGGTTAATTGATTGCCATAGCTATCTGCAAATGTAATATGTAGTGTATATCAGTTTGGTGAGACAATTAATTTAGAGCCACAAAACCTACTATAATAAGTATATATATAGTTTCAAGTGTAAATTTTCAGAAAAAAAGTGCTAGCCACTTGAAATTCAATACGGCGGCCATTTTCTGAGATGGCCGCCATCTGGGCATTATAGAGCTTCCCTGTGTAATGATATGATGCACTAAAACTAATATAAACTTGCATTTTTCATTTCAAACACTCAGAAATAAATGCCAGATGTAAAAAAGACAATATTTGTGCTTGAGATGGCAACCAAAATCTCATACGGCTGCCACACAATATAACGTTCTTCATTTTTTATATGAAAATTTCGATTTTACCACTGGAAAAAATCTTTGATTTGCTTTTTCGACTTATAAGCCCCACTGGCTTATTTCATTGACAAATTAAATAAAATTCGACTGACTTGATAACAGATGGCAGCCAACCAAGTCTGTGTTATCATTATTTTCTTACTCTTTTAATCGATTGCTATAGATATCTGCAAATGTACTATGTACTGTATATCAGTTTGGTGAGACAATTAATTTAGAGCCACAGAACCTACCGTAACAAGTAGACTACAAGATTGGGTCCCTCAACAAAGAGAAATGGTATGTACAGGGTGTCCCAATAAAAACGGAACCCATTTTTGAAATTGAATTGCTCAAGTATGAAGTGATATGTCTCCACCTAATTTGTATATGCAATAGAAACGACAGTTTTCTATCAGCAGTTAAAATTTGGTTGAAAAATGTTTATTAGTTTCGAAAATATTGGCATTTAAATGAATGCACCCGGAAAACCATTTTAACACGATATCGATCTTTCCGTTCGCAGCGCGCGCCTACACTTGACTCTTCAAATAAAGTGATATTTAAACATTTTACTTACAATAGTGCATATTTGTTTAATCTTTATCGCTAACAAATAAACTGTTAAAGTAGAGCTGCGGTGTAACCAAAACAAAAAAGTGAATACATACAAAATATCAAAGTGTATCAAAGATTCATAATACATGAAATCATATGCAGTTATTTTATTACTCTACAACATGCCGGTCAGCGCTCAAATGCCAAGCACTTTAACCCTTTCCCAAACAATACCTGGTTTTGACATTCACGAGAGAATTAGCTTGAGAAAGTATTTAGACAAAAGAAGAAAAAAATGGTCACCAGCAGTTTCTCCTTTTGCCTCAATATTTTCTGTGCGGTATTTTACGCAAATTCTGTCTTTATCAGCGTCAATTTTGTCATCAGCAACAGCTTTCAATCCAGTCCAGCCTAACTTTTTGTGGTCTGGGAAAGGGTTAAAAATATTTCAAACAACCAACTTACGAACTCAATTTGAACATGCGGCACTTTTACATTAATAAATTTTGAGAAAGTTGGTACGTACTTGTACAACGGTAAAGAACTTAACAGTTGACCGTCAGTGCGCTTTTACGAACAAACAAGACGCAAAAATCGATTTCGTGTTAAAACGTTTTTTTAGTGTCTTTATTAAATTTCATATAACTTTTGAACCAATACATATTTTGAAGTGAAATTTAGAACACATATGCAAAAATAATGTATCTTTAGTACTGCAAATTCAAAAATTAGACTATATGTTTTCGCTTTAAAATATTTGACTTTGAAATAGGGTTCCGTTTTTTTTTAGACACTCTGTAGAATACAATTGAGATATAGTGTTTGTGGACCCGAGATGGCAATCATCTGGAACAAGTCCCCAGTGATATAGTTTTCAAATTTGATAAGATCCCCACGAGAGATGGCAGCCAACCAGCTTTTTTCAAAGAAGGTCTCTAAAAAATGTAGCAGACGATTTTCATTTTGACAATATGCCTACAAGAGATGGCAGCCAAACCCACTGAGGCTAATTATTGTTTTAACGCCGTCTCAGTTGATTCCTATTTTCAACATCCATGTGTCCGGTGTATTCGTTATTTGGCCAGAATAGTTCTGTAAATCAACAGCCTTTACAAGGAAACTAGCCCTCACCCCATATGGGGTCCCTCGACAACAAGAGATGGTATGTCAAATACAAGCAAGGTTTAGTGCTTATGAACATAGTCATATCAACACTGAAGAAGCTGTACAACATAGATGGCCGCCACTGCTTATTTGTGATTTTAACTTTCATGTGATATTTCACAGATGCAGATATAGTGTGAAGTGCAGAAAAGCCCGGCTTTCTTGAACTTACACCGTCCACTTCAAGTTTTTGCACCCATTCGTAGCCATCTCTCTGCAGCATTACAAAACTGGGTCCAAACAACTCTCCAACATTTATTTTCTTTTGGCAATCCCCATTTCGACCGGCATTAATAATTAGGTTGCTGAAAATTACACAGTCTCTAAATATGGCCAGCTTCGTATGCAGCCTGTTTTGCGCATTGATAAGGTGCTTTTACAATAGGACTAAGTCATGAAGTTTGAAAATTGGACTTTCTCAGAAGCCACGAATTCCATGATATACCGGTATATAACAAGTTAAAAAAGCCACATGACAATTGTAAATCTTTTACAAAACAATTGTTGTATCACATTTTGTTAAGACCTCGTCGAGTTATACAACTCTACTAGGCTGTTTGGGTGATAATTTAACTCTTGAACGACAACACGTACAACTGCGCTGAGTTTTACAAGCAACTTCCCATTGTCCATAGTTTAAACGCATTGATTAAGCTTGTCTCAAATTTTGCGAATCATGCTACGAATGCATAAGAAACGTAGCATCTTTTGCAAATCAGATTCTATAGACCTTTTACAGCTGTCTCCATCTGTAATGGAACCTTGTTTCTGTGCCCGTTTGAGCTTTATATTGTAGATAAAAGACGGTATCTGTTATGATACTTGGCTTATGCAGTGTCAAAATTTTCTCTTTGCCCTCATTATCATCTAATAGAGCTGGATTGAACGAAGTTGGTATATCATTGAAGGCAAGGTATAAAGGAATATCTGTTGCAGTATTAATGTACATTTGTATCCACTAAGATCTCGCTCTCTCTGTAAATTACTCAGAAGAGAAATAAGCAAATCACTAGATTTGTCCTCTTGGTAGGGATAACATTTACTTTACATATTTGTTGATTTGTTTTACAATCATCCATTATTAATGTAAGAAAGACTTCCTTTTTAATCTATCTGGTTTAGAATGCATGAGTTTTCTGATATTTGGTGTGGACGATTCCAAGGATGATTTGACTTACTTAGCGCAAAGCGACTAATCACACGAAAGTGCTTTAACCCTTTCCCAAACGACCAAATTCTAGGGTGATCCACTTCAAAAACTACCACAAATGACGAAATGGAAGTTATTAAAGGTAGAATTCGTGTAAAATATGGCAGAGAAAATGTTGAGACAAAAGTAGAAACTGCTGGTTATCAGCAGTTTCTTCTTTTGCCTCAATGTTTTCCCAAGCATTTTCTAATAAGGACGTCGAAACCAGGTCATGTTTGGGAAAGGGTTAAACCATGTTAATTAAGCTGCTGGTTTTTTTAAGTAATCGACGATAATCGGTATTTAATTATGGAGGCCAATAAGACAGTTAAGATAATACAAAAATGGTCGCCATTTCAATAGCAAAATATAATTATATTCTCTTAGAACAATTTTGTTTGTATCTCATTCATTTTATTAGCTGATACTTAAAGAGAGGGGTTGATATCTTTTTTGTTAAAAGTAATAAGATTTCCTTGAAGAAACTATGAACATTTGAATATTTTGGCGGCCATCTTGGAAAAAGGTAGCCATGTTATAAAGACATCAAGTTGGTTTAATATACTGGTTACAAAAAAGAGGAAAGGTATATAAAAATCCCGACGAAATTCATCACTTGGGATTCATTTCTATTTGATATTTTCATATATAGGCCTAATTAATACATGAGAATGGCGGCCATTTTGAAAGATGGCCACCGGATGCGATTTTCATGTGGCTAAATTGGTTTGTGTTTCATTCCATTATGCTGGTTGAAATTTTATGACAAGGATTGAAAATATCTTATTAAAAAATAATATCTAATTGAAGAAACGGCCATTTTTGGAGTATTTTGGCGGCCATCTCGGATAAACGACCGCAATGTTGTAAAAAAGCCATGCTAGTTTATTAATTAATTACAAAATTGACTATATTGGGACGATTTATTAGAAAAATCTCGGCGGATTTCAGCATTTGGAATGTCTTTCTATCTGATATATAGACTACATTTATCCGAATGGCGGCCATCTTGGAAAATGGCCACCGGATGCGAATTTCAAGTGGCTAGCACTTTTTTCTGATTCAGGGACCCTCAATGACTTACCATACCAAAATTCATGCTTGTATCACAAAGTGAACGATTAGGCCAAATTTTCGGAGTTGTGCGCCCCACTATAAGCCCATTTGGCAAGATGGAACAATCACACATTCTAGAAGGCAAAATCCCTTTGTAAATTATCTTATGATATTCTGTTGTCTGTAATATCCTTCATCAGTCTAGAAATGTGTCATTTATGGAAAAGGGGTTCAATGATCAAATCAAATCATCAGCACCCTATGGCAGGACATAGACAGTATGGTTTTACCATTAACAGAGTATCAGCTTCCTCAAATCATGCAGCTTATGTTAGTGTTGTGGGCTTTTACTGTAAACATTGATGGCTTCATTTCCATACATACCCAGTCACTGAAAACATTGTGGAAATGTGGAAATTTCTCAATTGGGAATGGGTTCAATGATAAAATCAAAGCATCAGCACCCTATGGCAGAACAGTATGGTTTAACCATTATCAGAGTATCAACTTCCTCAAATCATGCAGCTTATGTTAGTGTTGTGGGCTTTTACCGTAAACATTGATGGCTTCATTTCCATACATACCCAGTCACTGAAAACATTGTGGAAATTTATCATTAGGGTAAGGGTTCAATGCTGAAATCAAATCATCAGCACCCTATGGCAGGACAGTATGGTTTAACCATTAACAGAGTATCAACTTCCTCAAATCATGCAGCTTATGTTAGTGCTGTGAGCTTTTACTGTAAACATTGATGGCTTCATCTACAGCTGCTTGTGCAGTACTATAGTAACCCATTACCAAATGGTATTTTTTTTAGCTCGACTTTTTGAAGAAAATAAGAGCTTATACTGTCATCCGGGCGTCTGCGTTGGCGTCGGCGTTGCAACAAAGGTTAAAGTTTTTTCAAACATCAATAACTTTCATACTATCAAAGGGATTCAACCCAAACTTGGAATACTTATTCACCATCACACCCTCTACCTTACTACCAGGGCCCTACTCTCCATTGCCGAGGTCTATTGATTACCATCAAATATGACCTCTGCAATTTTCGGTACGCCAACAGCCTATTTGGTCGTCATAATCTAATTATAGCACACCATTTGAATTATCGAATCAAAATCATACAGTTTGATCTGGTTTGATTACGTATACATTACGTCGCTTCTATTTTTGGATGAAGCCGGTAATTTGAAGCGTCAGCCAATGAAAGCTTGTATCAGCTTTTTAACCCTTTCCCAAACAAGACCGGGTTTTCACGTCCCTAATAGAATAGGCTTGGGAAAACATTGAGGCAAAAGAAGAAACTGCTGATAACCAGCAGTTTCTCCTTTTGCCTCAATATTTTCTTAGTTATATTGTACAAATATCCTTTCTTTTTCAATGTCCATTTTGTTGTCTGCAGTAACTTTCGAATTGAACCACCCTAAAATTTTGTCGTTTGGTAAAGGGTTAAATTGTTTTGGTGTGTATCGCCAACGATTGGATACCGAAATCCCGTCAAGGCCCCGAGATTAGACGTGAAATGACCCCGCGAGAACAGAGCTCATTCTATCGAAATGGAATGTAGAGATAATGTGCTCTGTTCATAAGAGAGTACCAGGGCCCATGACCCTGGCTCCACTATATTTGGAGTTATGCCCCCTTTATACTAAGCAACTTAGAAAGTCGAGCGCGCTGTCTTCGGACAGCTCTTGTTAAATCAAAGATTTTGCTGGATGATGAAACATTCAATACGGACCAGTCTTTCTGGATAGATAACATTGTCTGATTTCACTAGAAATGAAGGAATTGCTTGCAAATAGCAATTTCTTATTTTCTGAACGTCTTCCAAAGCATTTATCTTGCGGGGCATCAAAAAGTCTCATTGTGTGGGAGACATTGTCTTGAATTACATATGTTGGTAATTAATTACTACCATACATGTAAGTAGCGTAAAAAAGGCAGAAAATAACTAGAAATCTATCACTGAAGGTGATAAAATACTCCTGCCACTACATTTGTCCAGACAAGCATTTTTGCCAAAAACAAAGGGCAATAACTCATAATAAGCAAGGTAGTTAATGCTCCTTGTACACTGCACTTCTCCTTTGCGAGATCTATCTACCCATGAAGTTTCACTATCATAGCTACTTTACTTTCAGATACATTCTCTGGACAAGTATTTTGTACATGGATTGACAGACAGACAAATCATGAGATTGACAAACAGACGGATGCAGGCTGATTCCAGTATACCTCCAAAAAGCATTGGATTTGCAGGACCAGGGGTATGTTTACAAAAATGTACATGTATGTACAAATTTGTCAAGAAAACATTACTGGTAAAAGACTCGCGAAGGCTTGTCTGGTAAAGGGTTAATTCTACCACATCCTGCAGGTTAAACATGTCTGTAATCTTGCTAACAAAATTCTGTGGTGCTTCAATTTGAAAGCTGATGCAAACGTCAAATTACGTGAATTATGTGACGACATAGAAAGGATTTAGTACAATATAGCTCAGAAAATATTGAGGCAAAAGGAGAAATTGCTGATTATCAGCAATTTCTTCTTTTGCCTCAATGTTTTACCTAGCCTTCATTAATAGGGATGTTGAAACCAGGTCTTGTTTGGGAAAGGGTTAAACATGTCTGTAATCTTGATAACAAAATGGCTTATCAGCTCTCTGATCTCATTTTACACCTATAGGGTACATGTAAGCTTACAAAATGGTTACAAAATTAGATCATAGGTAAACCTCTCACATTGAGAATTCCAATCTAGATTGATCCAATGAGATGTTTTTAAAATCCCACTCAGTAGCTCAAGTCACTTAAAGACGCAGGGCCAAGATATTTCACCTTGGCTTTCCCAAATATTTTACACATATTTTAAAATCATCAAAGGCTTTGCTTTTTTGCACCAACCATAAACTCCACTTTCACTTAACCCTTTCCCAAACGGCAAATTTTTAGGGCGATCCACTTCAAAAACTGCCACAAATGACAACATGGAAATTATTAAAAATAGAATTTGTGTAAAATATGACATAGAAAATATTGAGACAAAAGGAGAAACTGCTGGTTACCAGCAGTTTCTTCTTTTGTTTCAATGTTTTCCCAAGCATTTTCTATTAGGGAAGTCAAAACGAGGTCTTGTTTGGGAAAGGGTTAATTAACAACATTGGCATGGGAAGAAAAAAAGAACAAAATTTCATGGCAGATATCTATCTTTAAAAAGAGAACCTTTCTTTAATCTGTTCCTTTTTGAAAGCTAATGCAGATGAGAAAATGGATGAATGCAAAGATAGCTCATGTATTGCTACAGCAAATATTGAGGCTTTTTCCTAAGTTATTGCCCGATATGTGAATCCCTATATTAGTTGTCTACACCAGGTTTTGTTGGGGGAAATTGTTAAGCAAAACAAGAGGGCCAAGACGGCCCTTTATCGCCCACCTTAGAGATCATCAAGATGATAATTTTTGTCTCATCTCACATACACAACTTCCAGACAACGTTCATTAAAAAAAACATTTAAACAATGCTGGTAGTAGAGAGTTATTGGAAGTGCAAAATTTACCTTATGGATCTCTGATAAACAGAATTGGAGAAGATTGTATCATTATGAGACAATGCTACATACAAAATTTCAAAAGCCTTACACCAAACAGTTTAGGAGAAAAAGATTGTACAAGATTTCCTTCTTTGTCTCTATATGAAATTTGATACCCACAACATAGGGTCAATTTTCCTTGTATCACAATACTTTAAAGTATTTTGGTAGACGGCCTTGAGATGATTCGTCACACAAAATTTCAATGCTCTAGGTAGGAGTGTAACGATACATCTGACTATCGATATATCGCGATGGTGAGCAAGCCGATAGTACTATATCGATGGTCATGTCAAAAATCGATAACTATCGGCGATAGTGACTTCAAATATCGATAGTTTCGATAGTTGAACAACAGGGTCACAAGATGAAAATATTTTGAATAAAAATACAAACTAGCTTTAAAAAATCTGCGGTCCCTTACGATTGTATACATATGCTTAGCGTCAATTCAATAAATAACATAAATACATGACTCGGAACAAAAGAAGCTTTAACTGGATATTCGAAGGTATTTGATATGAGTACCTTCTTTCTTTACAAAAGAAATAATAAATTCCGAACTCATTTTGATATTCCAACAACAAGCTTCCATTAATTTTCGGTCTTATCGATTTTGTAACTGTAGTGATAATAAGCTCTTGTTACGAGGACCCGTTATTACGTCGCTTTCATTAAGTTATGGATGATGCAAAGCAGTTTTCCTAATTGACTGACAGGTAATTGAACCACATCAAACCCAATAATGTCTAATGAAACACTTAGCTCCGCCCCCGAACTGTACCCGAAAGATTGATTGACATGTAAATGATTAAACACACACGTGACTTTACACATGACGTTTGTGTCGGCCGACTTTTAAGTAGTACTTTCATTTTAAACAAAAAGCATCAATTTTGCTGTCAGCAAATTTCCTTTCATTCTAGAAAAAAGTCAGTTGGGAGAGGGTTTATTCTATAGTTAATATTGCATCTTCTAATCAATAGTTTCTGGACAGTTGATTGACTGTGGTCAAAGTCTCTTCACTAGGAAAGGAGTCAGGAACTTCAGAATAGCCTGTGAATGACATAGCTCTTGTCACAATGTCAGACCCAAGAACATTTGTATCCAGAATTATACCTGAACATTCATGTTACTGCATCAAATCTCTCAAAATTGTCTAATTGTGTAATACCAATATTAGCCTTGGGGAATAAACACCTTTTGTTTAGGTTTCATACTAGGGGAATCACTATTGTACTTCATGTAAAAAGGTGTGAAATTTATGTTTTTGAACCCCAACAACAGTAGCCTTTTTGACTCTCTTCCAAATGATGCAACTCTATTCTTGATGGTTCATACAAAAGTTTTATGAAAAAAATCAAGGGCTTTTTAAGGGTTTTTTCAAGGACTCAAAGTAAAAAATTAAGGGCTTCCACTCCATAATCTCAGATTTCAGGTATGTTGTCGGATTGCATACATGTCAGGTAAAAAATGTAGGTCTGGTACATGAACCATTTGTTACAAGATGGAATGGTAAAGAAAGGCCATAAAAATAAAAGTTTCATAATTTATCTCATCCATTTCTAAGAACAAAGAAATCCAACAGCACAATACCAAACATAAATTCTTGTCAAAAGCCCCATTCAAAAGAAAAGTAGATATTGAGTTGGATATGAAATTCAAGGTTTTTTAAGGACTTTATCCTGTTTTTAAGGGTTTTATAAGGTCCATATCCATTTTCAAGGGTTTTATAAGGCTAAGATCA
Organism: Fragum sueziense; assembly: GCA_963680895.1. NCBI lineage: Eukaryota > Metazoa > Mollusca > Bivalvia > Cardiida > Cardiidae > Fragum > Fragum sueziense. The sequence goes on from OY804597.1 coordinate 38,923,739, forward strand.
AATTCAAGGGTTTTTCAAGACCTGTGCGAACCATGTGACAGAATTTACTTCTTTTCTCTAAATGTTTTCAAAGCAATTCCCATCGGGTATGTTAATACCCGATTTTGTTTGGGAAAGTATAGATCTGTAACACAAACATTTTTTTACTTATCATTAGAAGTGCAAAATTGGGACTTTATCATGCTTCACAGACTAATTGCAATTATAAAAAGATTCTATCTTTGTCTTAACTTTTAAACATGATGTATTTCAATTGACAAATATTATTTTTTCAAGAATTCATGTGGGGGTACTTCCTTAACATTAAAACATTTTTATATCTTAATTTGATTCACATTTTATTGCAAGTAATCGAAAGTAATCGAAAATGTAATCGATGATTACATCAACTTTGAAGCCTGTAATCGATTAAATTATGATTACATGTAATCGAAACTCCCTTCGATTACAGATTACTGTCGATTACTTCAGAATTTGTAATTGATTACAATCGATTACGATTACTGATTACGATTACCCCAACCCTGTTAAGTACACGAGTGAAGGTCACCAAGCGGCTCTCGAACGCATCAAAAGCGCCGCTATTTTGGCTATATTAGGAAACACACTTTTCTCGTCATTTCTTCAAGCAATAACAGCTTAACTACCCAATATTTGTAGCCTAGTTAAACCTTATCGATTTTCAACTCTACGTAAATCATTTTGGCTGTTGATTTTGACGGTTAAATCTTTCCCAAACATTGCAAACAATTAATTGGATAAGTAATGTTACACATGGATTTATTATGACATGGTAGGCCTACTTTTATCAATCCCCGTTAAAATTAAATCTAGTCAAAAGCACTTGTTTTATTCAATCTACGGAAAATATATCAAATAGGATTTTCAGTAAGCTTTCATCTCGGGAAACTTCAAAACAAATATTTGATAGTTGTTTTGGTTTTGTTCGCTTGTCTGTTAAGATTTTTGGTAGGCTATGAATCCTTTTCTTTTAGCGGCGCCAAAAGTGATTCCCAAGATGAATTTGTAGCAAAAGTTAAAAACACGAACTCGCCTGTCAAATGTTTTTGTTGTTTGTTTTTTTCCATAGTAAACAAGATCGCATAATGTGATCTATGCAATATTGAACAATTGAATGTAGCAATTTATTAGACCTTGGAACCATTTTACGATCATATCAGATCTGTTTCTTCTTTGAAGTCTTCCGACATACTGAAAATAAACTCGAATTCTCGGACACTATTCAAAATACTTTCCTAATAGGACAGCAACAAAAAATAACTAATTTTGTTTGATCATTTCCGTATTTTTCCGTACTTGTTTTTTTTTTTTTTTTTTTTTTTTTGTTTTGTTTTAGAATTTTGAGACCCATTTATGGATCCGAATAATTTCGGACGAAACAAAGTCGTTGTCCCTGGCAACATGGCGACTCCAGCGTCTGCATATAATTTATTATAATTCTTACTTTTCCCACATTGTTTTCAAAACCCACAATATGTATGTACACTAAATTTAAGTGGTTCATATAGATCTCGGGAATACCAAGGATTCACCAGTGTAGTTTACAGCTTTAGATTTCGGCACAGAAGTCTATAAATGGGGAAGCAATACCGGCTTTTGTTCTTCAGGCAATAGTATTGCAATAGTATCGCAATAGCAACTGGCGATATCAATACTATCACGATAGTTGTTTCTGCGATACTAATACTATCACGATAGTGGATTTTGGCCTCGATAGTAACCCTTAGCTCTAGGCCAAATGAATCAGGAGAAGATGATTGTACAAGATTTCCTTCTTTGTTTCTGTACGAAATTCGATACCCACAACATAGGGCCAATTTTCATCGTATCACAATAATTTGAAGTATTTTGGTAGAGGGCCTTGAGATGATTCTACTCACAAAATTTCAAAGCTCTAGATCAAACGGTTCAGGAGAAGAAGATTGTACAAAATTTCCCTCTTTGTCTCTATATGAAATTCGATACCCACAACATAGGGCCAATTTTCCTTGTATCAAAATAATTTGAAGTATTTTGGTAAAGGGGCTTGAGACCATGCTACATACAAAATTTCAAGACACTATGCCTTATAGTTTGGGAGGAAAAGATTTTTTAGTGATTGTGGACGGACGGACAGACGGACGGATGACGGACGGTGAGCGATCACAATAGCTCACCCTCAGCACTTCGTGCTAAGGTGAGCTAAAAACAAAGACTATCAAAACAGCAGAAATCAATGGATTTGACAAGAAAGAATCCCTGAAAATGATAATCCTGATTTATATTGACCATTCCACCGACATTCCTTTCATGTGATCCTTTCACAATTTTAAAAGTAACCATTTGAAGATACTGACATACATTGGTAATGACCCATAGACTGTCCTTGTTAAATCTTCTGTTAATATTTGCGAAAGATTTACATAGCATTTCTCTATAAAACAAGAGCCGTCAGAGACGGACAATGCTCCCCGATTAAGGCATTGTCACAATAAATGTATGCCATGCAGAGCTAAGATTAAGCTAACAAACGTTAAGCCCCCTTTTTCCATGACATACTTTTTATACGCAAATTTCAAGTAGTTTATTGTCAAGGGCATCTGATTTGCTACTCAAATATGAAATTTCATCAAATTCTGACCATTAGACTATGAGAAATTAGAGAAAAAGTGTATTTGACCTTAAGTCCCCTTTTCCCATGACGAGGCCTCAAATCCAAAAACTGGCAAAAGTACATCGGCATTATGTCATAGGGAGTTCACATGGTAAGTTTCATTTGATTTGGCCCAAGGGTTATAGAGAAATCGCTTCGGACGGACGGACGGACGGAATGACAGACGGACGGACGGACAGACGAAGCGGCGACTATATGCTCTCCCTTCGGGGAGCATAAAAAAACACCTAACATTATGGAAATGGTTACCCCCTCCCACATGATGACGCTTTTTGACTCCTCTCAGAGAGGGGTGTTGGAAAACATTGTGGAAAATGAAGAAATTGCTTGCTACAAGCAATTTCTTCATTATCCATAATGTTTTCTAACCTAAAATGAAAAGATCTTAAAAATTTCACCAACTTCAAATTGTCATCTGCAATATGTCTCGAAATGAAACAAAATTTTGCCATTTGGTAATGAGTTAAGAAATATGATACATGAAATGCACTAGACAGACTTCAAGAATACTTGAACCATGAGTTGTACAAGAATTCCTTCTCCATATTGCATCTAAGTGAGACAGAATGATTTTATATCAATATTTACTAATTATAGTTTGTTAGAGCAAACAGAAAAGAGGTAAAAATATTCTTTAAAACCCTTTCCGAAACAAGACCTGGTTTTGACGTCCCTAAAAGAAATGGCTTGGGAAAACATTGAGACAAAAGAAGAAACTGCTGATAACCAGCAGTATTTCCTTTTGTCTCGATAATTTCTATGCTGTATTTATGTATTATACACAAATTCTATCTTTTTCAACATTTTTTTTTGTCGTGCTAGCAGCAGATTTCAGGTTGGATCGCCAAAAATTTTGCTGTTTGGGAAAGAGCTAATCAAAGAAGCTTCAATCCCCAGTACTCAATGTATGAAGCTCTTTTAAAATTTACCAGACTTATCAATTTTGATTGGCAAATTATGTTATTCCAACATCTTAATAAACAACCCTTTTCCAAACAATACTTGGTTTTGATGTCTCTAACTGAGAAGGCTTTGAAAAGCATCATTAGAAAAGAAATGACACTTTTTGACAACTGAAAAGATAAAGGCTTAGGCAAACATAAGCCAACATAGTGGAAAATGAAGAAATTGTGTGTGATAGGCAATTTCTTCATTTCCCAATGTATTCTAACCAAAGAGGCATTAAAACGCGAATCTCCATTCACTTGAAGTTGTTGTCTGCAGCATCTTTGCATTTGGACAAGTCTGAAAGGTAATGGGTAAAAAGTTTTGTAAGTAATTGAACATTTTTCTTAACTACATGTAAGCCTACAACCTTTTTGTCAACTGCAATCTGATAAAACTGAAGTTCAGCAACAAAACTTTCTTGAAGTTGTTTGGTTAACCCATTACCACACAATGACTATTTTTGACTCCCAAAGAGATATATGCTTTGGAAAACATTGTGGAAAATGAAGAAATTGCTTGTTACAAGCAATTTCTTCATTTCCCACAATGTTTTCTACCAAAAAAGACCAACAGATTTTAAATTTCCTTAACTTGAAATTGTTGTCTGCAACATCTTTGAATTTGGACCAGTCCAAATTTTGCCGTTTGGGAATGGGTTAAAGGTTAAACATCACTGTAACAAAACCAAAAGCCATCTCGCTTCACAAGAAATACAAATTACCCATCAGGTTCATAAAACATAATTATGCCTCAGAACTCATCTCTAAAACATCATCTTGCTGTCATTACGGAAATAAACGTAAACTCCCCCCATAATTACTGGTAAATATTACAGGAATGTAGAACTCACAGAACTTCCTAGATTGACAAAACAGAGTATTTTTACAAACAATTTCGACTGATACTTTCAGATGTTCACCTTTTTCCAAAATGGTGGAAATTTTGGCTTTTCTAATTAGATAACTCAGCTTCAGACAACAAAGTTTATGATGTAACTGTCAAAGAAAGACTTTGTGACGATAAAGCACAGAAATTAATGAAGCAAAAGAAGAAAATGCTGGTTATCAGCATTTTCTTCTTTTGTTTCAATGTTTTCACAAGCACTATCAGGTACATCAAAACCCTGTCTTGTTTGGGAAAGGGTTACAGATTGACAAAACAGAACACTTTTACAAACAATTTCAACTGATACTTTCAGACATTAACCCTTTGTGGCCGTTTCAAAATCTTCTAAATGTAGAGTATTATAGTATGTGAATAATTTGGGGATAACTGCTTTTGTATAAGCTTTGAATTCGGTAGATAAAGGACCATATATGACAATCATTTCTAACATGTCAACTCGATCAAACCTCTTTTAACCCATTACCAATGGAATTTAAAATTTGTTGGTCATTCTGGGTAGAAAACATTGTGGGAAATGAAGAAATTGCTTGTCACAAGCAATTTCCTCATTTACCACAATGTTTTCAAAAGCCATTATCTTGTGTGGAGTCAAAAAGAGTCACTGTGTGGTAATGGGTTAAGATTTGATATTTTAACCAATAAATTGGAAATCTTACACACCTCCATGCTTGCATAGTTACTGTTCAGTCACTAAAACCCACAACATGGTTCATCAAAGGTGTTGCAGTTGACCAAAGTGGTTAATCCTTTCCCAAACAGCAAATTTTCAAAATTTCAATTTCAAAAGCTTCTGCAGCCAACAAATGGACCTTGTGTAAGATAGAATTTGCGTACAATATAGCATGGAAAACATTGAGACAAAAGGAGAAACTGCTGGTTATCAGCAGTTTCTTCTTTTGTCTGAATGTTTTCCAAAGCGATTTCTACAAGGGACGTCAAAACCAGGTTTTGTTTGGGAAAGGGTTAAATTCTGGTTATAGTTGAAATTGTGGTTTACCGAAATTGTGTATGTCATAGCATAGGAAATATTTAGGGAATAGGAGAAAAATCTGATGATCCCAAATAAGTCCTGGTTTTGACATCTTTTGTGGAAGGCATTAAAAAAGGAATGCAAGAAAAGTTCTAGAAAAGGAAATTGCTAAAAAAGAGAGAGGAAATTTCTCAAAATGGAGAAAAAAATTTATGTCGCAAAGCCAATATATACAAAATAACTTGACTAATACTATGTAACACTTATTTCCATTCAAACTGATCTATAATACTTTTGTGGTTTATGAAAGAAATTACAAAATTCTACAAAATATCACTTTGAAAGCTACTGCAGAGGGCAAAACAGAAAGTCGAGTTGTAAAAGGTATGATTAGTCTACAACATGCCAGTAAAATATTCAGGCAAAAGGTGAAAATGCTGGTTAATTAGCATTTTGTGACATTCTTCTTTTACCCCAATGTTTTCCCAAATTTTTCCCTTGCAGACATCAAAACCAGTTTTTGTTTGCGGAAGGATTAATCTTATGATCGTATCATGCAACTGTTATATGGATAAATCCCTGCCCTATCTTACCATCACAAAGATGCTTGTTTATGCTTTCTTTTGATACAGGTAGTTTTATTCCTGCTTAACCCTTTCCCAAACAGACTTGATTTGACTAACCTTGGAGGAAAAGTTTGGGAAAATATTGATTATAAGCATTCTTTCCTTTTCCCTCAATATTTTTACATCAATCATATAACAAGCAAATCACACTTCTAACAATAATTCAGTAGTCTTCATCAGCTTTAAATATTAAACAGTAGGATTTTGCTGTCTGGGAAAGGGTAAACTCTTTCAAAGACAAGACCCTGTTTTGACGTCCCAAATGGAAAAGGCTTTGGAAAACATAGAGGAAAAAAAAGAAGAAATTGCTGATAATCAACTATTTCTCCTTTTCCCTACATATTTTCTTTGTCATATTATACATAAACCAAATCTATCTATAATACCCAGTTGTCCTCTGCAGCAACTTTGATCTGGACAGGACCACCATTGAATTTTGCTGTCTGGGTAAGGGTTAACCCTTTCCCAAACAAGAACAGGTTTTGACGTCCCTAGAAATAATGAATTCAGGGGAAACATTGAGACAAATGAAGAAAAAGCTGATAACCAGCAATTTCTCCATTTGTCTCAATATTTTATATATTATCTTGTACACAAATTCTACCTTTAACAATATTCCTTTTGTCATTTGCAGCAGCTTTCAAATTGCTACCTTAAAATTTTGTTATTTGGGAAAAGGTTAATTGGAATCCCTCTTGAAAATGATTGTTGCAGCTGGCCTGGGGAGTGCTTCTTACTCTCTTCCCAGTCCCGAACAATCACTGGTTCTGACATCCCTATATATATGTTACAGCCAATCTGTGAAATCAGCCATTTCATGAAATGGCTGAAAATTTTAGCCATTTCATGAAATGACTGATTCACTCAGCCATTTCATGAAATGGCTAAAATTCTTAGCCATTTCATGAAATGGCTGAAATATTGCTCCAGCCATTTCGTGAAATGGCTGAAATAGGAAAATGTAAATAAAATAACAGGATTTGAATGTTATTTCAAGATTAGTGAAACTACAATTAATGTTTTTGCAAGCTTTTAAGTTTTTAAATGTAAGCAATAAAGTGCTTTTCTACAATATTTCTGAGGACATTTGGACATTTAATTATTTGTTTCAATTAAAATATTAACTACGAAAATTGATATATTTTTTTAAAAAAATGAAATGAATTTGAAGCAAAATCATTATTACACAGATTGGTTGAATTTTGATCAGTCATTCTGTGTAATACTTTAATGTTAAAGATTTCATTTTTGTTTTAAAAAAGGCAATTATATTTGAATATTAAATCAAAATATGAAATGATATAATCATATTACAGATTGGCTGAGAAAAAAAACAGCATTCATTCCGTGTGAAACTTTAATGTTCAAATCATGATTATTTTGATAGCATTCGTTTAGCCTATATTCGATTATATTTGACACGAATGGAAGCAAAATCATTATTTCACATAATGGCTGAAATAAACACCTTTATGCTTAAATTATCATCAGGCTTATTTTGATAACAAAACATCAATTACGGATGAAAATTGGAAAATATAAGATGCAAAATCATTTTTTACAAACTGGCTGACATAAAACCAACCGATATAAATCAATTTTAGCACCGAATTGAAACAAAATTATTATAACACAGTTTTCCTGAAATTAAACCACAGTCACTGATTTTAGTAGCAGTAACAATCTAAGCCTTTCCCAATCCGCAAAGTTTTAGGGTGATCACATTCAAAAGCTGCTACAGATTACAAAATGGTTGTTAATAAAGAATTTTGTACAATATAGCATAGAAAAAATTAGATACTGATCATCACATATCTTTTCTATTAGGTTCGTCAAAAGCTAGGCATTGTTCGGGAAAGGGTTAATGTTGAAAATATTATTATCATGTGGATAAAAAAAGTTAATTGTACATTTATTTGCAAACTAAAGCAAAATATGAAAAAAATCATTATTTGACAGACTGGCTGAAATAAAGCCAGTAATTCTATGCACAGCTTTAATATTCAAATAATCACTATTTTGATAAGATGCAATTATAATAACTGAATATATGGGGCAAAATATTATCATTACGCCTATTTCGATACAGAAAAAATCAATTATTGCTGCAAAATAGTTATTATTGAAGCAAAATTAAGACAAAAATCCTTATTTCACATATTGGCTGAAATAAAATCTGCCATTCTGTGTAAAATTTAAATGTTCAAATTTGGATCATTTTGATAAAAATGAATTTTAGAGGCAACTTTTTTTGGAGCAAAATCATCATTTCACAGATTGGATGAAATTAAACCAGCCAATTTGTTGAAAACTTTAGTGTTCAAATTATCTTTTCTTTCATGAAAATTAATTATTCTTGAAAATTGAAGCAAACATGAAGCAAACTCATAAAAAATTACACAAACTCATTATTACACAGATTGGCTGAAATAAAACTCATCATTCTGTGTAAAACATTAATGTTAAAACAAAGATTATCAAACAAAAACAAGTAAAGTATCAAAAATAAGCAAATATGCATCAACACAATTATTACACAGATTGGCTGAAATTGCATCAGCCAATCTGTGTAATATAAACATGATATTTTCAGCCATTTCATGAAATGGCTGAAAATTCTAGCCATTTCATGAAATGGCTGAGTGAATCAGTCATTTCATGAAATGGCTAAAAATTCCAGCCATTTCGTGAAATGGCTGATTTCACAGATTGGCTGTAACATATATAAAAAGACTGTTTTAGGAAATGCTTGGAAAAAGATATTTGATATGTGAGTGAGAGAAAGATAATTGATTGATTGGGGTTAAACACCTCTTTCAATTGCTATGATCATATAGCCCCGGTTGCTGCTCCTGTTACCATGAACTCCTTTCATTTCTCGTACCAGTACTACCAAAACATCCTTCGGCTGCTTGGGCACATTATGAGTTTAACAATTAAGAAAACATTAGTGGGAGATAATTTTGTCTGAAAGGACATTAATGCCGCATCCAGGAATCAAACCCCGAACCTGACAAGTGAGAGTATGATACCAGATGCGCAATGGCTGCGGTCCTTGGAGAAAGAAAAGAAAAAGTATTTTCCCACAATATTTTCAGCACTGTAATGCAAAGTCATAATGTTTCTATGTGTTAAAACAGCTCCTTTGTCATCTGCACAAGCTTTGAATTTAGACCAATTTAATATTTATTTATCTTGGAGATAAATTCAGATGCATCACTTTTCTATGAATCTGAAAATCATCCTGGATAATTCCTGCTATTGCAATCAACTTAGATAAGGATCTGTTTCCACATACTGATTCATGTATGTGCAGTTTGATCTTAATCTACCTTGTTTTGCACCTTGTTTGCTTTTTTCAAACAGAAAGTCATATGTATAGTCCAGCAAGATTAACCAGGGACATCTGCATATGTAATGACCCCACTTCGGCAATGTTTTGTTAAGACGCTCAACTAACTGACTTTGCACACGGAAATTAAGTTGTCCCGAGTTAATTTGGGTGGACAATACCATCTTTTATTACAAAACGTGTAGGTGAGGGAATGACAAGTTAACTAATTCCAATCTTTGAAAGGGACCAACTATGCCTGTATGTAGTTGTATGACCATCATTATTCTAATAAGCGATGGTCAATGGAAAAGTAAGGGGCATGCGATTATTTGAGGTACTTTGATTTTGATGCAAATTCAATCTCGATTCATCCATCGCCAAATATGATTTCCCAAACAAGACCTGGTTTTGATGTCCCCTAGGAAAACATTGCGCCAAAAGAAGAAATATGCTGAAAATCAGTATTTTTGCCTTTTTGTCTCAATATTTTGTACAATAATGTTGTACAAAAATCATATCTTAGCAATAACATCCATTTGCAGTGGATTATTGATAGGACTGCCCTAAAATTTGTTGTTTGGGAAAGGGTGAAGCCAATTGAAATATGTAGTTCAATTTATATAAATTGATTATTATATTGATAATAATCTTTTCGATTTATCTCCAAATAAACATGCAAGTACTAAATCCCAAGTATGCTGAATCATTGATTGTCTACTTAAGAGGTCTAAATAACAGACCTGGCTTAAAGTAGCAGCTGAGCACTTATATAAAAAGTCAAGTGTTCAAGAAAAGGTTCAAGGCAACATATCTATAACAGGGGATAAAAACATTCTAAATATTTTTTTTTTCAAATCCAACCCCAATGTTATTGTTATGAGTACTGGAATGTCGGGGAATCATGCCACCACTGAGTTTGACATTCAATGAATTATCACTGAAAAAGGTCAAACCATGTTTGGAAAAGGGTATAATCATTTCCAAATTCCAAAACCGCAAAATTTTACAGTAATACTATTTGAAAGAAGAACTAGATCAAATTGATTTCAAAAGAATAAAATCATTTAATGATGTGGTTGTGTATCAGGGTTTTCCATGACGCACAAATCATGCGTCATTGTCGCAATTTCAATACAAATGACCCATTAGAAATTTACTTGAGGGACATAAATGACGCAAGTTTCAAAATCCAGATTTTCCTATCATACTTGAGTACTTGGGCATTTGACCCACAAAATAGTAGAAATGACCCCTAACTTTGAAGGCAAGGGGGTCACAATGACCCCCAAATTCTCATGCACAGGGAAAACCCTGGTGTATGTTTGAGCAAAGAAATATTGAGAGAAAAGGAGAAATTGGTGATTATCAGCAATTTCTTCTTTTCTCTCTCAAAAAATTCTCAAAATTCTTTCCACTAGAGATGTCAAAAGCAGGTCTTCTTTAGGAAAGGGTTAAAATGCACATTGCAGCTGCAAGTTGAGTAAAATGCAATCACCAGAAGAAATATGAGACTGGAATTATCAGTATGTTTATAGAGGAGGGTTGTATGTTAGAACATGAGAAAGCTTGAAAAACATGACTGAAGCAGTAATTTCTGCATCACCTGCATACCATAAAATGAAAACTCTATTGTTAACTCATTTCCAAGAGAAACAAGAGCTTCGCAGAGCGGTGCATATACACCCAAGAGGGGCTTGTCAGTAAAATGGGCATTTTTTTCGAGGGCAGATAATTCAAGAATGGAAAGAGTTATCTGAATTCTGTAAGCGTTGTGCACAACTAGACACCATGGAGATTCATTGTGGCAAGTTTGATCAAATTCCGATCAAAACTGTAGGAGGGGTTGCGCACACAAGAAATTGCTAACAGGCCGACAGACGGACGGACGACCCGGGCCATAACATAATACGACACTTCAGGCATATAATAAAATTGGAAGACCATTACAAAGCAACAAAAATTTTGGACTTGTCCCAATTCAAAAATGTTTCAGACCACATTTTTTATTTTTTTGGAGTAGAAAACATTGTGGTAAATGAAGAAATTGCTTGTCAAAAGCAATTTCTTCATTTTCCTTAGTGTTTTCAAAGTCTTTACCTTATGGGACGTCAAAAAGCGTCAATGTGGGAATGGGTTAAGCCTCTTCTATACAAAACTTCAATTGAAGCAGTAATAATACTGATTTCTGCATCATCTATTTACCATACCAATGAATCCCTATTGTTAATACTTTCCCAATACAGTGTTTTTTCTTCATTCTTTGTATGGGTCCGTAAAACGGACCCACTCCACTCCCATGGCCAAAAAGGGTCATTTTTTCCCATGGAGAGGAAATTCCCAATACAAAAGTTCAACATTATTTTTTCAAGAACATTAATTTTGCTCAATTCCTTTCACATGATGAGCTAAAACATACAAGAACAACTGAATTTCATTCAGTTTATCTAACTCTACTTGATTATACAGAGGACTTAGTGTTTTCTCCTTTTGCCTTATCCAGGGTTTCCACCGACTTTCAAATCTGGGGGTACAAACCATACTTTTACAGCATGCTTGTACCCCCTCTATTCTAAAAAGAGACAAAGAAGGCTGCTTGCAAAAACTGGGGGTACAAAATTCATTTTGGGGGTAAAAAACCCCCATTTGGAGGTTTTTGGACACTCTGCTTATCAGTTTCATAATACATTGTTATATTGTACACAAATCCCAGAAACAGGGTATGCGCCAGTCACATTGAAATTCCAAATGTCACATATTTTCTGAGGGGAATTCAATTGACATTGTCCCATTGCAAAAGTTTCTTTATAAATCACTGGCATGCGATCCTTTAGTTTTCATCTAAAAATATCTTTTAGTTCATGAAAATTAAATGATGTTTCCAAATATAATTAATATATTTCAAAATTTTGAAAACAAATAGAAGATATCAAAACTTGTTGGATAGAAAAATGTTTCTACAGAAAAATTATTCTTGATTTTCTATTCCCAAGTTTTTGCTCAAATGATTGTTTGGTTTGGTGTAATTCAATGCGCTTCCTAACCAGATGTGATTTAACCCTTTCCCCAAAAAAGACCTGGTTTTGACGTCCCTAATAGAAAAGATTAGGAAAAACATTGAGACAAAAGAAACAAGAGTTGTCCGCGGACAACGTAGCTCGCCTATACGATAGCTTGTCACAAAAAAAGGAGTTCAAGGTCAAAGGTCAAGGTCACTGGGTCAAAGGTCATGTCCCCAGGTCAAGGTCATTGCATGACGTATCTAAATGTGGAATATCAAGGCTCTATCTGTAACAGTGCATGAGATTTAGGCCAGGTTAAAGTTTTTTAAAAGTAGGTCAAACTCCAAGGTCAAGGTCACTAGGTCAAAGGTCATGGTCCCAAATGAAAGGTCTTGGCAAGATGTATCCATGTGTGAAGTATCAAGGCTGTATCTCAAAAAGTGCCTGAGATATAGACCAGGTTAAAGTTTATGAAGACGCGACGCTGACGCTGACGCCGACGCTGACGCCGACACTAGGGCTGTGACATTAGCTCCCCGGACATAAAGTCCCGGCTCGCTAAAAACTGCTGAAACCAGCAGTTTCTCCTTTTGCCTAAATGTTTTCTGTGCTACTGTGATTTGCACAAATTCAATCTTTTTCAACATCTATTTTGTCATCTACAGCAGCTTTCAAATTGGAACAGTCGAAATGTTTGTCGTTTGGGAAAGGGTTAAACATCAATCATTTTTACTTTCATCTGGTTCATCATAATTGGGCCGCTGTTGAGAGAAAAGATCTTTGTAGTATTTTCTCCTATGTTGGTATCTTTCTAATCAAATTATTGTTTCAATAGATTTTAATAGAACAATATTAATCAACCTTTTTTTCTTTGAAAAAGGGTTAAAAACAATAAATTGATGTTTTAAAATACTCTTGGTACTATGATCTCTTTTGTTAATTGCCAATTAGGAAAATTCTGACGTTAATACTCAGTTTAAAAGTAAATAAAATTCACATACCTATATTTCAAACCTATTGGCATTAAATTTCACTTCAGCTAGTCTTTTTGAACACCATAAAACGCATCCGTTATCAGTGAACATGTTTCATCTTCTCAGCATCCAACAAACACAGCGCCATCTTGTTGATTAATGCTAGTAGAGTTGCGTCCCTTTGAAGAAAATTCGTCTGCATTATCATAGCTTGTTCAAACCCAATCCTGTTCTTTACGCATGGATCTCTTTTTTTTAAATGGGAACTGTACGCATATATACAGTCGGTGTCATGGATTCAAGAAAATTATTATTTCAAGCAAACGTCTTAAAAATTACCATTCCGTCCAGATTAAAAAAAAAATATGGTCTAAGGGAAATAACTGTACTAGAAATATGCAGTAGTATTTTTAGAGTTGTCTCTCTTTGACCATTGACAAGGGTGTACATAGAAAAACGGACAAAATAAAGATAAGCCAAAAACTCATTTAAAGAAATAGAAAGTCCAATTATGAATATAATTTACAGGTTGGAATTGAAAGAAATATAGACACATGCTAACAAAGAAACATTTTATTGACATAAAAATGCAGCACAGAAACACATTCAATTCTTATACACTTTACTCGTACATTGTACTTACAAAATTCCGAAAACATGAACTATATTTCAATGAAGAGGTGATGATTTGTTAATAGTATTAACCCTTTCCCAAACAAGGTCTATTTCTAACTTCCCTAGGAGAATTGGCTTGAGAAAACATTTAGACAAAAGATGAAAATGCTGAAATTCAGCATTTTCATCTTTTGTCTCAATGTTTTCTTGGCTAGACTATCATATAGACAAATTCCATGACAATATAAGAATTATGCCAATTTCGTTTTCTGCAGCAGCTTTATTATTGGAACACCTTTGAAATTCGTTGTTTTGGAAAGGGTTTTAAACTAATCCACATTTCGATGCCTTAGAAGAATAAGGTCGTAAGTGGTACTTACATGACCTTTTATGATGCATACATTTTTAGAAAGGACATTTCAAACTCTACATATGGTGCAAATTTCATAGACATTTGAACTTTTCATGCTGACCAATTTGGCTATAGAAAAATGTCGTTTGTTCTTTTTTCCTTTTGAAATGAAACTGTTTTTTTTTTTTCAGTTTTCTCAAAACTATGTTTTTTCACTTACGTCATTCTTCTTCTAAGGCATCGATTTCTGGTACGTTGTAGATCTAATGGTGATTTCAGATAAAGAATGATACACATAGTTCAATAAGCACACATAGGAACAGATTTAAGCGAATACATTCTAAATTTGTTATTTCAAATCCAAACGCAATGTTGTGTGTACTCATAGAAATGTTACCCACAGCATAGGATTTGATAGACATTAAAAGAAACGCTGTATTTTGAAAAGCTTTCACTTCCTTCTATCTTAGCTCTGCACGCACATACAGTAGGCTACATAGCAGGGATCAGGGCCCCGTTTTACCAACGAACTTACGCAAGAATTTTTCGTAGATTTGAACGTAAGTTCAAATTTTTTTGCGTAAGTGCGTTTTACTAAATATGCTCGCAGCTAAGAATTTCTTAAGTTTTTGCGTAACTTTACGATCAAATAAAGTTTGCGTAAGTTTGTTCGTAACTATGTACCTAAGTGCAGTCTCATCTTGATCCTTGTTGGTTTTCAAAAAAAGTTGTTAGCAATACAGCTAGCTAATGGAAACGCTTATTGAAATTCTTAAGAAAATGACAGGGATCTTGATTAGACTGTGCGAATACACAAGCTGATCTCGATTCATCTTGACCATATTGCCACATATACGGCTCTTTTCCAAACTCTGGTTCATATACATGTGTATATCGCTGCTTTCCAACAAAAAGCTCGTGACTGCAGCTTAAAGCAAGCTGCAGTTACGAGTGTTTTTGTTGAAAAGCGACCATATTATCACCAAAAATTAACCCATTACCAAACGACGAAATTCTAGGGTGGTCCAAATTGAAAGATCCCGCAGACGACAATTTCATGTGAATGGTTTTTTTTTTTTTTACTTTTAGGTCTTTTTGGGATGGAAAACATTGTGGAAAACGAAGAAATTGCTTGTCACAAGCAATTTCTTCATTTCCTACAACACTTTTTTCCAAAGTCATTATCTTGTAGGGAGTCAAAAAGAGTCATTGTGTGGTAATGGGTTAAGTAAACACGCGGGGATTATTTTTCAAATCGTCCCAGACTTCTACACAAGACATTGAGTAAGGATTCTGGTAGTAAATTAACCCTTTCCCAAACGACAAAATTTTAGGGTGGTCCAATTCGAAAGCTGCTGCAGACGACAAAATGTTGAACATAGTTTATTAGCAAATATCCAGAAGGTCGTTGACCCATGAGGATTACACAATACAGCATATACAACAAAACAATATGACGGACATTTTTGGACGTAATTTCATAGATAAGTGTACAAATTACATATAGAAGGAATTAGACATTGTCAAAACTGTATCCACATTTGTTAAACTTGCCATATGCGACAAAATGTATGTTAATAAAGATTGGAATTGAGAGATTGAAATTGAGAGTAATATAGCAAAGAAAATATTTAGGCAAAAGGAGAAACTGCTGGTTATCAGCAGTTTCTTCTTTTGTCTCAATGTTTTCACAAGGGACGTCAAAACCAGGTCTTGTTTGGGAAGGGGTTAAAGTATAACCCTGTCCGAATCAAGCCCTATTTTGCCGTCCGTAGTTGAGAATATTTCGGAAAACATTGAGAAATAGAAATAGGCCTACCTAAATCAGCATTTCCCCTTTTCACTCAATATTGTCTTTACTCTATTACACAAATCGTCTGTTCTCTGTGACTGTTATTGTATTCTCTGGAACATTTTTGAATACCGATAAGTCTAAATTAGTTGTTTGGGAGAGGGTTTATTTCCCACACATTGACGCTTTTGGACGCCCCACAAAATAAAGGCTTTGGATAACATCGTGGAAGATGAAGAAATTGCTTGTGAAAAGCTATTTCTTCATTTCCCACAATGTTTTCTACCAAGAAAGACCAATAAATGTCAAATTTTGTTCAGTGGAACTTGTCGTCTGCAACACCTATGAGTTTGGACTAGGCTAAAATTTTGTTGTTTGGTAATGGGTTAAATCGAGCACAATACTTGAACACCAATGAACAACCTCGGTAGCGTTTAAAAAATATCGCTTACGAGACTCCATCTCTGAAATTCTTGGTTTTGACGCCCCCCCCCCCCCCCCCCCCTTCAAATAAGCAGCTTTGGAAAGCAAACAGAGCTAGATTCGAATTTCATCTGTCGTAAATAAAACAAAAGTGTCATTTATAATAACAATAATATAATAATATAAGACCGCTTTTTGCAACTCTTTCCCTGCCAAATTTCGATTTCGGAAACGTCTCTCACCGCTGATTTAATTTGAAGAAATTTCCAAGAATCGATAGAGTCTACCCTGTACAAAAAAAAAAAAAAAAAAAAAAAAAAAAAAAAAAAAAAAAAAAGGGGGAAAAAAACAGGCATAACTTTTGACTCATTTGATGGATTCCTTTCAAATTTTCACCACATACGGAGGAATAAAGCATCTGTATGCACTGTAAATTTGGAAGGTATATATCATGTTACCTAAAATTGACAATTTTTTCCTGATTTTATCGAATAATTGAAAGAAAATGTTGAGTGAACTCGCCTATGGCAGGGACCCCCTATAGTCGAGTGAACCCGCCTATGGCAGGGAAAGAGTTATGACTACCTCTTCTGTGACGCAGCGTAAAATGGTAAAGTCACGACAATATAAATGCAAAGTCAAGTGATTAAGAAAATTCTGTGATTCCATCCAAATCCGTCCATTTTTTTGCTTGATTAAAGGTATAAACATTTCCACTCCCATGTTGTCCAAATGTTGTATTTGATTTACTGACAAAGCCAAGTTTTCTGACCAGATTGTTTTGTACATACAGTCGAACGGAGAACGGTAACACGAAATGAAATATATCGTCGTTGTAAATGTAAAACATCGTATCTCATTTTTGGAAAATTTTAAAGGGGAGGGAAACGTGTAATAACTTTTCCCAAACTGAAATGTTTTACTTGAAATTTGGACATATTGTTAATAATTAATGTATCATTGATATTGATCGGTAAAGTTATCTCAAAACCTGCGAGAATTGTCTAGATGGACACACGAGTTTGTACTTTGAAAATCGCAAGAATCGACGTACGAGGTTTTGCATTTGCACCGACGATATACAGGAGTATAAAAGCTTGAAGAGCCCATTGCCACACGTTTTTGACGCCTGCCACGAAAAATGTTTGGAAAACATTGTGGAAAATGAAGAAATTACTTGTGACAAGCAATTTCTTCATTATCTTCAATGTTTTGTTTTTTTTAAATCCTAAACGCAAAGATTTTAAAAAAATGTCATCAACTTGAAATTGTCTTCTGCAACACATTTTGAATGGGAAAAGTCCAAAATCCTGGCATCTGGTTATGCGTTAACAAGAGAGGATTTTATGAACTTCCAAAATACGAAAATGTCATTTATGCTTCATCAATCCATAAGCCCTATGTTGCGGATACTTATCGAAAGCGTCTCCTCGAGGTGATTGAATTGAATACCCACGTCGTCACTGGTGGTGAACTCGGCCAAAGCGAATGGCGTTTTTCGCTACAACAAGGTACAGATATTTTGCGTTTAAATGTGAGTTTAAAGATCTGATCGGATATTTTTTCTAATAACAATGAATTTGTTCTAAAATAGACCGGGTTTACCGATATGTAGCCTATTGACAAACCGTCTGTGTTGTTATAAAATATCGTAACTACGGTTTTATCGAAGCCGTAGTTACGATATTTTATAACAACACCGACGTAACACTAGTACTATGATCGCGAAAAAACGTCCCACGCTTTGACCGAGTTCACCACCAGTGGTCATAGGATTAAAATAAGATGCAGTTACGAAGTTTTTTCTTGAAAAGCAGCGTTTAGCCTTGGGTTTATAATTTCGTTCGCGTGTAGGCCCTGGTCAGTGTGCATCGTTCATGGCTTTTTGTTTATCAGGCTGGTTAATCTCATAGTAAACACTGTTGTCGAAGCCGATGGCCAGTGACGGGTCCGAGCTTCGGTTGCTGCCGTGAAGTTTTCCGTTTTCCGAGCCCATCTTGGCACTCCTGCTATTTCTGTATACAAACAATGAAACAAACCACTTACAAACGAACAAATAAAATACTAAAATGACTACGACAACAGCATTAACAAGGTCAACAACATAGCTTCTATTTTATATAAGACTCAAACTTGTAAATTTTCCTTTATGAATATTCTAAGTTTGACGTTTCTAATAAGGTATGCTACCAAGCTTATGAAAAGTACTTTCTCCCCCTCCTTTCATACTTTCAATGCTAAATTATGTTCCCCGATTCTGTATAACCTTTGATTTCTGATAGGATCAAAATTTTGTCGCCTGGAAAATGGTTGAAATGGATCTGGCCCACGATTTGTCAATGAGCCACAAGTCTGTCCGAACAGACAAAATATTGCCGAATCGTCGTTAAATAAATTCGATCTCTGTGGTGATAAGTTTAAGTTAACCCTTTCCCAAACAAGACCTGGTTTTGACGTTCCTAATAGAAATGGCTTGGGAAAACATTGAGACAAAAGAAGAAACTGCTGATAACCAGCAGTTTCTCCGTTTGCCTCAATATTTTCTCAGCTATATTGTACACAAATCTTATCTTTATTCAAATATAATGTGTCGTCTGCAGCTGCTTTTAAATTGGACCACCCTAATATTTTGTAGTTTGGGAAAGGTCTAAACCTTTTCGAAAACGAAAATTATTGGACAATTTCAATTTTAAGGTTGCCACAGACTACAAAAGGATGTTGATTAGATAAAAGGAGAAATACTGGTGATCATTTGCTGACATTTTCTCCTTTCGTAACACCATTTTCCGAAACATCTTTTTATGGAGAGGTCAAAACAGGTCTTGCTTTGGAAATGATAAATTCGTCCCCATTAACTCATCATTAGCACCAAAGAGCGAGAGGCGAAATTTGAAAAGTGCCAGTAATTCCTAAACTGTGTTATATTTCCATTCCAAATACAAAATAAGCATTTTGAACGGTTTAAATAGAATTTTGAATTAAATTACAAATGTACCTCCCTTCCATATGAATATAGAGTAAACAGATATTTGTAAATTATTTTCTTCTTGAAGCATAATCTTGAAATCTGACACGGTGAATCAACTTATTTGAAGTGTATTTACAAGAGTGTGTAATTCGATGCATGTCTCATGGCTAGAAAGTCATATACCTTAATAGCGTGCGTAGGACTAACATATATCAAGCTTTCTAAAACGTTTCCCTATCAATCAATATATGCAAGTGTGCATTCAAATTGTAATTAAAAATCGTCAAGCACTACAGATCAGAGGCTCGTTCATTTGAATTTCTTTATATGTTATGCATGCAATTAATCATAAAATGTTCTTTGTTGAAGTGCTAATGTTTTTACCAAACCCTTTTATCATACACGTAGTTTTAGACTATTTCTTTTGCTTGAATAACAAGCTTACACATCTCTACTTCTATACTATCCAAACTTCGCTGAGGACCACTTAGTGAAGCATTAGTATTTCTTGTATAATTTGTTAAATAAATTATTTTGCTTTTTCGATTCTTGAACATTGCTTTGGTATGTCTCTTTTACTGTTTTTAAAAAATCGTGTAAGAGAAATGCTCATAAAATGGTTATTTTCGTAAATTGGGCAAAAATTACGATTTCTGTTCATAACACGATGCGTTCATCTTTTGTTTGCATTTACCACACGAAATCTATGATTTACAATCAATTTCAACTTTAAAATGCCATGGAAGACTGCATATGCGTTTTCAGGGCCCGGTTTCTCGAAAAAACTTAAGTATTTACTCAAATATCATGCTCAACTTTGAGTTGAGCAAGAAAATTTGCTCAACTTAGCATGTCGCCATAAGTGTGTTTCACGAAAAAACTTAAGTATGCTCAAATACACCCAAATACACTTCCAACTTGTTACTAAAAATAGTAACACTTTTTGATGCCAGATCGAGGCTCTGACCCAAATGTGAGTAAAGCATCCAACGTACAATGGAAATGAACGGAGGAAAGAAGACGTTTAAGAGGAATCACACACCGTTTAGTGATGATTCCTCTGTGAATCTCGACGGGATATCATTGACTGACTTCCATTTATGGCCTTTATCGGCTTTTAAGTCATTTTTTACCCTCCGAAAAAGTAGTAGGCCTATCCTCGGATCTTTCGAGGACCTAGCCGCAAGGTTAAACTGTCGTATTCACGTTACAAACCCCCTTCCCCAACAAAAAAGTACAAAACATGCCATTTTCAGTGTGAAGATGGTTATGTCAGTGCCGAAAGGTTTATGAAGAAAGATAATTCATTATGGTCTAGATCAATTTGATAATAAAAACATAGCTGTTAAAGCCCATTTCCCAAACGACAAATTATTTAGACTTTTCAAGTTTGACAGCGGCTTAACCCTTTCCTAAAAGGCACCTGATTCAATTTGGAAGCTCTTGCAGATAACAGAATGGGTATCATGAAAGTAGGGTTTTTTAAGTGCAAGGGCGGATCTAGAGTGGGGGGGGGGGTAGGGGTCGGGATGTCCGCACTCCCCTCCCCCGGAATCAGCCATAAATTGAATGTTGACTATATAATTAAAGCGTCGATATATAATTTAACACATTTAAGTCATCATTTGGGCGTGGACCCCCCCCCCCCGGCAATTGGGCTTGGACCCCATGAAAAATATAGTAATATAGTAACGAAAACCTTGAGGCAAAAGGAGAAAATGCTGATTAAAAGTAATTCATTATTTTGCCCCTTGAAATGATTTTTGAAACAATCTCTGTAAGACAGTCAAAGACGGATCTAAAAGGGGGTCGGGGGTCCGGACCCCGCCTTGAATAGGTCGAAAATCGAATTTTGACTACACAGCGTTAGTATGGTATCTAACATTACACAATTCACAAATTTAAAGACATCTTTTGGGCTAGACCTCACCCCCCACCCCTTGAAAAAAATCCTGGATCCGCCCTTGACAGTCAAAACAATAACATTTCTTGTTTGGTAAAAGTTTAAAACATTTTTCTTTTCATTTCTTTTTTTTAATTTAACGCCTCTCAACAATATTTCAGCAATAAGTTAATTTATAATTGTCCACGCTCCGCGGCTGGGAATCCATCCTGTGACCTGTCCATTATTGGCTCTAATCTAGAGCACAAACACATGCAAAATATTACCGCTCACACTTGGACAGTACTAAGGAGCTCACTTGCTCCTGCAAAATTCTTTTTATATGGTTTTCAAAAGCAGTAGCTCATCCTGAACTTGCATGGTGGTAATGGGCGATGGAGACAGGGTACGAATGATTACAAGCCAAAAAATCTCTTTTTTTCAATCAAAGTTGCAAAAATATTCCTGTAACTGAAAACTCTAATAATTAACGCAAATGACTGTATAAAATATTCTCAATACTTAGGCAGAATAAATGAAAATTGCTCGCGCGAAAATAACAACTCGCACAATGAATTATATAGTAAAAAGACCACGTGACCTTTTGTTTGCTCACTTCATGCGCAGGTCACGGTTAAAAATTTGGAACTGTATCAGGGTGTATGAGCACGGTGCTCAACGGGTGTATTGTATTTTTTATTACACAAGCGGCTCCAATCTCGATACTCTCCGGTAAATGAGAGTAAAAAAGAACGTTTTGACATTTTGCGGGAAAATGTGTCAATACGTTTAACCCTTTCCCAAACGACAAATTTTACGGTTATCCACTACGAAAACAGCTACAAATGACAAAATATATGTTATCTAAGATAAGGTTTGTGTAAAAATATGGCATAGAAAATATTGAGACAAAAGGAGAAACTGCTGTTATCAGCAGTTTCTTCTTTTGTTTCAATGTTTTCCCAAGCAGTTTCTATTAGCAAAGTCAAAACCAGGTCTTGTTTGGGAAAGGGTTAAAGCCAAACATAAAACGGTATCGCTCTTGTACTCACGATAATCAGCTTTTTGTCGAGGAGAAAAATGTTTAAATAGCCAGATTGACGCCAAAAGAACACACAAGAGCCCTTATGACGGCTAAATGACACTCGTCGACCAGGCGAATTAAGCGATTTCCGGACGGGTCCCTATCCGACGTTCAGTCCCAATAGGCCTAGGGGAGTCAGAAAGGTCCAAGTGACCTAGAACCTATTCTCAAACAGCAGAATTGTTCCAATTTGAAAGCTGCTGCAGAAGACAGAATTGAATTTGATACAGAAATTGTCTATAGGCTAATATTGTAAAAAAAAAAAAAAAAAAAAAAAAAAAAAATAAAGCAAAAGGAGAAAATGCTTTGTATCAACCTCAGTAGTTTCTTTTGCCTCAATATTTTCCCAACACCAAAATTAGTTCTTGCTTTGAAACAGTTAATCGACAGTGTTATAAGCTGTTGCAATTGATTGAATTGTGTTTAAGCCTCCCCTTTTAAATAGTAGTCGGGCCCATAGGAACAGGAGCCCCCCCCCCCCCCAAAGGTGGCCAAAAATGCCTCCTTAATTTACACCGAAAATTTAGGGAAAATCCAATTTAGCCCCCCTCCCCCCATTCAGACAAAGGGGCTTGAGCCTACCCAATTTGAAATTTCTTCCTACGGGCCTGCTGGTTACATCATAAAATAATTAGCACCTAGCCATGTATTCCTTTCACTTATTCCTGTCACCAATTTTGCATCCATTCAGAGCCGCCAGCTGTTATCCCTTGTTTACCATGATCCTATCATTGTTGAGTGACAACGTTTGGCAGGATATGACCAAAATTTAGGATTGAACTTGGGACCTTAAGGCCTTAAGACGGACATGCTATAGTTGCAGCCTTCTTGCATTTGTCATGCATTGCAGACGACAAAATGGGGCTCGCAGAAAAATGGATGTTCCAGCGATTTAAATTGAGTAAAAAGGGCCATGCTCAGCATTTCCTTTTTTTGCCATTTTTTTTCAAAAGCTTTCCTTGTACATAACTTAAACAAGAAGGCCAAGATGGCCCTGTATCGCTCCACTGGCTTTTAGACATTTAGACTACGAACTTCTTCAAGGAATATCCAAAGGAGATTCATGCTACACCAGAATGAAATCCAGTAAGTAATTAAGGGGCAGAAATGTTTTTAAAATTTTGTTAAAATTACACTGTTTCATATAGCGAAAAATAAGCCTAGCCCACAGCGGCCAAGCTTTTCATCCGATCGTGAAGAAATTTGGGAGATATTCACGCAAGGAAGATTCTTGTGAAGTTTGGTTGAAATTGGTCCTGTAGTTTTGGAGAAGAAGATTGTTTAACAATTATTCGAAAATTCAATTTAATTAAATTCATTAAAATTTAAAAGTTCTTCACGGAAATTATTTTTTTTTAAGGAATTTAAAGGAGATTCATGCAAGGAAGATTCGTGTGACGTTTGGTTAAAATTGCTCCAATAGTTTTGGAAAAGAAGATTTTTCAAAAAATTAATCTAATTTAATTAATCAAAATTTAAGTTTTACACAGAATTTATTTTTTGAAGGAATTAAGAAGAGATTCATGCAAGAAACATTTCTGTAAAGTTTGGTTGGAATTGATCCAGTAGTTTTGGAGAAGAAGAATTTTTAAAGATTTTTCGAAAATTTAAATCAATTAAATTAATTAAAATTCAAGTTCTGCGCAGATTTTAATCTTTTGAAGGAATTTGGTAGAGATTCATGCAAGGAAGATTTCTGTGAAGTTTGCTTGAAATTGGTCCAGTAGTTTTGGAGAAGAAGAATTTTTAAAGATTTTTCGAAAATTTCATTCAATCAAATTAAATACTAGAAAGACCTGAAGGTCTTGAGTCGCTCCACAGGCCTGAATTTCTTGTGGTTTACTATAAAAAAAAAAAATGACAAATACGATGTATTTGTAATCTTGTTTGACGGTGATGGACCGCTGTGTCCAAACCTAGTATCATATGTACAAAGTCTTGTTCTTGTCCATAAAATTATTCCAGAGCCTAATTAACAGACTAATTAACCTTTTAATAAGAGATACAGAAGTACATGGACCTATTTGATGTTGTTACAGGGGACAAAATGGAAGGTGACACAAATGGACTTATGTAGACCTAACAAGCTCCAGTTATGAGGTTTTTCTCGAAAAGCGACGATGTGATAGATATAACGAGGAAAGGAGAATGGTAGACATTGAACATTTGATACTGTATTGGTCCCGATAAATGACCTGACAGAGCATCTCTAGCAAATAGCTAGAGATGCTGTCAGTTCATTTATCGAGACCTATACAAATTGGAGGAACTGTGTCAGTGTTGTTTACCTACAATGTTTATCTTTTTGAACTCATTATAGCGGACGAGAATTGACCTGGCAGAGCATTCCATTCGATTAGCATGTGCTACTCTGCCAGGTCATTTATCGTGAGGTATACAATACATCAAGTTTTTAGACTGGTTCTAAGTCGAAGGCGACGTAGACAATTTTGAGTCAATGATTTTTTTTTTACATTTAGGGGCCTCTCTGGGTAGAAAACATTCGGGAAAATGAACAAATCGCTTGTCACAAACAATTTCTTTATTTTCCCCAATATTTTCCAAAGATTTGGAAAGGGCCAACTGACTATACTTACTTTTGTCTAATTACAAACACCACCAGTGTTGTTATGGCTATTATAAAGATTATTCCTAGTACCAACAACAGTACTGCATACCAGTGTTGCTTAACCCACGGAGTCTGTAATAGAAAACAATGGTTGACTTCAGTGTTTCCAAACATCACAATTCTAGAGTGGTATTGAAAATTGTTAAAGGCGAGCAAATAAAAGTCAACATAAATGTAGAATTATGCCAGCATTGTAGCAACATTAACGGAAAATGAGAAAATACTGCTGTCACCATTTTCTACTTTTCTCCTCGTGATTCCTCTAGTCACAACGTCAAAACCAGATCATTGTTTTAGACAAAACCTAATCCAAAGGAAAAATCGTAACCTGCAGTCATTGTCACAAAAGATATAGCCTTTTATTATCATAGTGTCAAAATGTATGTTATTAGGAAACCTAGTTTAGACCAATTTTTTTTCGTTTATCATTTGAGTGTAGAAAACACAATCCATCGAGTAGGCCTACAGATTTTGCATTTTAATGACGTCACCTATCACGTCTATTATTTTGAAATAGACTTTTAAAAAAAATGACGGTTAATTAAGTGCTAAAAGAACGCAGAAACATAGGCCTACCGGTTTTTCCGACAGTGGTTCTTTAATAAGTTGCTGTCTTTTCGACATGGGTAGTATAAGATTCTGCAGTAAGACATCGTCAGGCTGCTGCAGCATACGAGCAATGGCTCCGACAATACGACGATCCCGGGATTCAATAAACGTCTCTACTTTTGTCTGATTTCTAAAAACATAATCGAACATTGTGGCAATACAATATAAAGTTTATAAACATAAGAAAGGGGGACAAATGTATACTATTTTCTCGTTCTCGTTCAGTCTTTAAGAAACATTGGGGAGGGTAAGCATTTTTTTGTTAAAAAAAAAGTAAATTGCTGCAGCAAAGATATTTCATTGATGTTCCAGATACTTGTCTTTTCTACCACAGGGAATCAAAGCGATTTTATGTTGTCCCGAGACAACATAAAAATCGCTATTGTTCCCTGCAAAAAGATTCGTCAGGCAATCTCCTTACTGAAATATTTACTCGTATCATAGTGGGATTAAACTATCAGTGTATGAAACTGTTGGAGGCACCTGTTTAGATTAATAATTTGATTAGACAATCGATAATTTATTTGAAAGAAAGATTTTTTCATTTGTCTACTATACTTACATAGAAGGATAATATCTAACATATGTTTCTATGGCAACATCCTCGATCCCTATAAACCGCAGTAAATTTCGTACTCCCGTGTTAAAGTCATCCATCTTATTTTCTGTCAGATTGCCATCTAAATATATATTCTTTGTGTCTGAAAATAACAGATGACATATTCAAATTATTTAAATAGAAACTTTTGTTAATTGTTAAATGACACCACAAATCAAAATAAGCACTTGGTTGCCTTTAACACTTCCAAAGCAATACTAAATGTTATAAGTATGTCCAAATTGGATGACGTTGCAGACGACAATATAAATAATAAGCCACTTCGAACTGAACGTCCATGCTATAGAATAGAAATTCGAACGGGGAAAGAAAAAGATGCCAATGCCAAGCGGGCCACTTTTTGGGAAAGCATATGGAATAAGATTACTAAATATATGTTAAACGTTGTTTGATAAAAATTAACAACACTCAATCGTTGGTTATGAAATAATTCATCTTTTATTAATCTGACTAGAAGTTTCTCATTTCAAAACATATTTTCTTTTGTTTTGTTTGATCTGAAAGTCAAAGTTTTAATTGATCAAATTCAGTAAAATTCAGAAAATGCAGTAATTTTGTAAACGTTGAAACATACCGTTCATGAATTCATAGTTTTCCTGTTCACAATTCTGTCCGATCCATATCCCTAGACATTTACACTGATACGTATCCTCGTCTACAACACAGACGCCATTATTGACGCACGGTGAGCTCGTGCATGGCGTCAACGGGACGTCACAGAGCGGTCCGGTCCATTCTTCGTCACAGATACACTGGAACCCCCCGATCGTGTTGTTACACTGGATACTCGTGTTACTACAAGGGTCATCATCACAAAATAGTCTCGGCTCTTTACAGTTTTTGCCTGGTGAATAGAAGATTGGGTAGGCCTATCAAAAAGAATCATTATGTCATTTCAGACAATCACGGTAACATGGTTTCAGATGTCATAAACCTGCAAGATTCAAACCAACGCATATAGTGGTCCAACGATAATCTGAAGCCTGCCAAACAATAAAAATATATCAATTTACTAATCATATGTTCTACAGATCAAAATGGAAGCATATTGATGATAATCAGTATTTTTGGTGTAATATTGACGAGAAGATTCGTACCTGCATCTCTACAATAACATGTAAATTATAGATTTTAAAGGTTTGTTTATAAACATCAGATTACCTTGGGACAACTGTACAAAACTGTATTGAAAGTAAAGAACACATTTCCCTTGTTTACACTGGTAAATTTTGTAAACATGTGCCATAATATCGTGATTGGACTATATATTTCAATTGTCATCGATGCAGACAGTTTCATCGTTTCTTGTTTCTTGTATTGTCGATAGTTTTTTGGTTGCTTACTTATATCAGTAGGCTAAGTACTAATCATAGACCTATACATTATCCTCTTGGTATTTTAAAATGTACAAAGTTGTCATATGAATATATGAATTAAGGGGGAATGCTCCAGTTTTTCGGAACACTCGGTCTTTACTGTAGAAAAATAAATGTTTCGTACCAATATGTTTCGCTACCATATTTTCAATAAAATAACACATTATTTAAATTTACCATTTTCGACGATAAAAGTGTATTTCTTATGCGAAACTGATTTCCTCAAGATGGAAATCGATTATTTAGAGCCAGACAGTCGTAAGTGTGTATGCAGTTACCACTGTTTTGCGTCACTTTATTCCTGTGTAGCTGATTAAAAATGCTGTAATTCGCTAATTAGTGCGCTGACCTGTACATTTTCTTTTTGAATTATTACCAGGACATGTTGCTCAATACAACGAGAGAGTTTTATCAAATTCTATTATGTAGAACTTGAAATATTTCTAAAAATATGCAAATTTTGACATAAAACACTCCAGCTTCGTCGATCTAACCGGACACGCGAGCAAGCTGTTTTATACATTTACACGTTTATAGTAGCACATATTTTGGGTTTTCTGTTCTTATCAAATGTAAGGTGTTACTTTAAATCCGTTTTCGAGACTAAACGATGAATATACCGCATTTTATTAGCATTTAAGTGACATTGGACAGGTGCAAGAAATTGTGCATTTTTTCGATGTATGGGTATGTGATACGAATGCCTATAAAATTCGAACAAAATCGCTGACCATCCATTTTTATTTCATTTTTCAATTGGTAATAGCATGTAATTTCAACATACAAAATATAAATAAATTCTATTATTGGGAAAAAAATTTAGGAAACTGGAGCATTCCCCCTTAAATTTAATAAATGCACCGGAAATAATGGTAATGTTGGCCATGTGTATGTGAATAAGTGCACTCGAACTACATTGTATCATAATTACAAGAATATGGTCTATGAAATACAAATTTCGGTAAAAACATCAATAGCAGCAGCAATTTGAAAGATGTCACAGAAAATACATCTTCGCTAGCCAAGGTTGAACCCACCTACGTTTGTATTCACCCTTGGCGGATTTAGTCCGATTTTCTTGAAATCGCGAAGCGCCGCCTAGCGGTTGTTCTGCTGGTTGTTTACGTCCATTATTAATGACGTCATTAACGCGCGTTGTCTTTCGCGTCGTACGTCGTGCAGATTATGTAAAAGTTAGCTTTTCTTCGGTCGAATTGTCGAAAGTATAATAATTCGTCGATTAAATTTAGAGAATTCCTGTCTATTGCAGTGAAATTCGTAGGAAAAATCGCCCATCTTCGCGTTTTTGAGTTGCAAATGCAATGCCTTTTCCCGCCCGTTGTCATGATTTGGTTACTCATAACAAATGTATCAGTCGACAATCTGATTGGTTCCAGCGAGACCTCGCTGGAACCAATGAAAACGCTTTCCAGGAGACCAAGAAAATCGGACTAAATCCGCCAAGGGTGAATACAGAAACGACGTTACGTCGTAGATGTCACCCTTGGCTTGCGAAGATGCAGAAAATATGGATATTGGTAAAGATGGGATCTGGGCATAGGAAATATCAAAGAAAAGGGAGGAAATGTTGATTGTCGGCTTTTTTATGCCCCCCCCCCAAAAAAAAAAAAAAAAAAAAAAAAAAAATCGGGGGGGGGGGCATATAGGCCTAGTCGCCATGTCCGTCCGTCCGTTTGTCCGTCCGTCAGTCCGTCCGTCCACAGCCAGATCTCAGATCTCAGTAACCCTTGGACCAAATTCAATGAAACTTCACATGTGAACTCCCTGGGATAATCCCTAGTATAGGAAGGTTATTCTCCTTTCTTAATTTGAGGCTGCGTCATGGAAAAAGGTACCTTAGGGTAAAAAAATTAGTTTTTCTCTAATTTCTCTCCATCTAATAGGCAGAATTTAATGAAATTTCGTACTTATGTGATAAAACATGATGTTCCAGACCATATTCTATAAATAATGTGTGTACAAAAAATCTGTCATGGGAAAAGGGGTCTTAATGTATGATAGTTTTTTATTTTGTGACAAACACTTATTCGGGGAGCATAATCTGTCTATAACGGCTCTTGTCTTCGTTTGCTTCAAGGTTTCCCACAGCCTTTTCGTCGGAAAAATGATAAATACACGAGAATAAAGTTGGCCAAAATTTGTTACATTTCGTTTTTTATGCGACAAAAGGAAGTAAAGCACAATAAACCACAACTTGTAAAACTAATTACATCTTGTCGTTTGTTAATCATGACAAAAAGTGGTGTTTCCCCCGCATAATCTTTAGTGTATTTTTCTATTGCATGCTCCGGTTCGGTTACAGTACTCTTTACAAGATTGTCAAGAATATTTTGGATTTCTATTGAACAGTATTTTATTTTTGAAGTGCTGAACATTTCAAACAATTTTTCCCGTCTGTCATCTGTAATTCAACAGTTCATAATTATACAAGTACTGCAGAGTTCAAACGTCCAAAGCGACGTTTCCATACATACACGTTACTTGTTTATGAATCGAAACTATATGGCCTTTTTAGTTGGTGCAGATATACGGGTTTAAAGAGAACATGGTGGCCCCGTGGTGGCCATTTTGGAAAATGGCCGCCATTTTGTTAAAATGGCCGATTTCAGAGTTGCACCGGGCACCATTAAATTCAGTGTACTCTGTCTCATATTGTGCTAAAACCCACCCGGTGCAAAATTCTACTCAAAAATGCCAACTGCTCTTTATATGAGTGGAATTTCAGAAAATCCGTCTAGGCTATATGGCCTTTTTAGTTGGTGCAGAACATCGTGTGGTACACATGGGTGTGTCGCCAAGTCCGCTCACGTGCACACATATTCATGTCCACACGAAAACACACACATATACACATAAGAATTACATGTATCTATACCGTTTATACGAAATAAGCCAACAATGGAAAAACCCATAATCTATTTTTAGCACAGGTAGTCAACTTGGGGTCAACTGGCAAATTTCGTTTCTTTTTGAATTATTACCAGGACATGTTGCTCAATACAACGAGAGAGTTTTATCAAATTCTATTATGTAGAACTTGAAATATTTCTAAAAATATGCAAATTTTGACATAAAACACTCCAGCTTCGTCGATCTAACCGGACACGCGAGCAAGCTGTTTTATACATTTACACGTTTATAGTAGCACATATTTTGGGTTTTCTGTTCTTATCAAATGTAAGGTGTTACTTTAAATCCGTTTTCGAGACTAAACGATGAATATACCGCATTTTATTAGCATTTAAGTGACATTGGACAGGTGCAAGAAATTGTGCATTTTTTCGATGTATGGGTATGTGATACGAATGCCTATAAAATTCGAACAAAATCGCTGACCATCCATTTTTATTTCATTTTTCAATTGGTAATAGCATGTAATTTCAACATACAAAATATAAATAAATTCTATTATTGGGAAAAAAATTTAGGAAACTGGAGCATTCCCCCTTAAATTTAATAAATGCACCGGAAATAATGGTAATGTTGGCCATGTGTATGTGAATAAGTGCACTCGAACTACATTGTATCATAATTACAAGAATATGGTCTATGAAATACAAATTTCGGTAAAAACATCAATAGCAGCAGCAATTTGAAAGATGTCACAGAAAATACATCTTCGCTAGCCAAGGTTGAACCCACCTACGTTTGTATTCACCCTTGGCGGATTTAGTCCGATTTTCTTGAAATCGCGAAGCGCCGCCTAGCGGTTGTTCTGCTGGTTGTTTACGTCCATTATTAATGACGTCATTAACGCGCGTTGTCTTTCGCGTCGTACGTCGTGCAGATTATGTAAAAGTTAGCTTTTCTTCGGTCGAATTGTCGAAAGTATAATAATTCGTCGATTAAATTTAGAGAATTCCTGTCTATTGCAGTGAAATTCGTAGGAAAAATCGCCCATCTTCGCGTTTTTGAGTTGCAAATGCAATGCCTTTTCCCGCCCGTTGTCATGATTTGGTTACTCATAACAAATGTATCAGTCGACAATCTGATTGGTTCCAGCGAGACCTCGCTGGAACCAATGAAAACGCTTTCCAGGAGACCAAGAAAATCGGACTAAATCCGCCAAGGGTGAATACAGAAACGACGTTACGTCGTAGATGTCACCCTTGGCTTGCGAAGATGCAGAAAATATGGATATTGGTAAAGATGGGATCTGGGCATAGGAAATATCAAAGAAAAGGGAGGAAATGTTGATTGTCGGCTTTTTTATGCCCCCCCCCCCCCAAAAAAAAAAAAAAAAAAAAAAAATCGGGGGGGGGGGCATATAGGCCTAGTCGCCATGTCCGTCCGTCCGTTTGTCCGTCCGTCAGTCCGTCCGTCCACAGCCAGATCTCAGATCTCAGTAACCCTTGGACCAAATTCAATGAAACTTCACATGTGAACTCCCTGGGATAATCCCTAGTATAGGAAGGTTATTCTCCTTTCTTAATTTGAGGCTGCGTCATGGAAAAAGGTACCTTAGGGTAAAAAAATTAGTTTTTCTCTAATTTCTCTCCATCTAATAGGCAGAATTTAATGAAATTTCGTACTTATGTGATAAAACATGATGTTCCAGACCATATTCTATAAATAATGTGTGTACAAAAAATCTGTCATGGGAAAAGGGGTCTTAATGTATGATAGTTTTTTATTTTGTGACAAACACTTATTCGGGGAGCATAATCTGTCTATAGACGCAATCCCAGTTAAAGTGGACAATTGGCTAATTTTTTTTCGAAATTTTTCATTTTACCCTTCACTCATTCTGGACAAATTTTCTTCTTGGATCACATCTTCTGCGCAAATGTCTTTTGTTTTGTCAAGTGGGCTTGCTTAGTTTTGGATTCATAGACTGTTAAAGGATCAAATGTGTGCATAAAAAACTACGTATTTCAAATAGACCCCTTTGTGAAATGTGTGTCTAATTTCACATTAAGTAATGCATAAAGAATAATAAATCCGATACATTTTGATGAGTATTTGTTTATAAAATGTGAATCAATTGACAATAGGGGAGAAAATGGCGAATTGTACCTATGCGAATGAAAATTCAAAACGACCATCCTTGTACAATTCCTTTAATTTAAAACGTTGACTACTTCCAACTCTTCTAAAATACACCAAACAACCTTTAATTTTCTCTCGTATTGTTAAACAAAAGCAATGAGTTATTCCCTTAATCGATATACCGAAATGGAAGGTCAATGATTTGTTACAAATCAACAATAGTTTAAAACTGGTCTGTCCCGAACGTAACTACAGCTTGTCCCGTACGTAATATGCTTTCTTTCCTTCAACATCACAGCCTCTGTGTTATTACCTTTTCAATCAAATCATAATATTATCAGGCAATATCCATTTGCCAGACACTTTGTCAAAAAAATTGTAATGAAATGAATAAAGGAAAATAAATACAACTCTATAAGCCATCTGGGTGTGTTGTTTTACAAATTAAGACTTCCTAGCCAAATTAGTTTCAATTTACAAAAGTTGAGATGTTCGTATTGTTTTGACATATGAGGTATGTGTAATAACTTCTTAATTAAGTGAAATGTTATCCAAAATTTGCTAGACATCCTTACCTCTGATGGATCCAATATACGAAAACGTACGGGACACTTTTTATAAAGGTAAGAAACGCTGAAATAGTCTATTCTAATGCATCAATCTAGTGTAATGTATATGGGTATGAATATATTCCTATATATATCAACAAAAACTGGCATATTTTGTGGAACTTTCTTCAATATTGTAAAAATAGTATCAATTAAGCGTAATCATAATACCATTACCTACGAGACTAGTACGAGTACGTGTACAGTCTATTATGTGCATTAAAAGACTATTTTGCTTAAACTGGAGTCCTTAAGGAACTCAAAACACATAAAATAAGCACAGGAAACGTTCCATTTCAGCAATTTAAAAACTGAAAACTAAAAATTGCCTCGAACGTTATGGACTCGTACGTCACTTTTTAATGTGCACCCAATTTTATTTGGCCTGCTGTATCAATGCTATTATAGTAATCGGCATAATTCTTTTTGTCATATTTGAAGACACTTCGAAAAGTGATTTTACTTGATGAATTAAACTATTTATAGTTACACATTTTTAACTAGAGTTACTTTAGTTCTTGCCTCGTACGTTACGGAGTTAAAATTACGGTAAATTGTTTAAGAATGATGTTGATTTTTTGAAAATATTGACAAAAGTATATCAAAATACGACTTCATTTTGATTATATATATTTATACTAAAGTAGATTACGCTAGATTAATGTATTAAATGTAGATTTATGTCAGTGTTTCTTAGCTTTAAAGAAAGTGTCCCGTACGTTTTTGAATTTTGGAGACAACGACTCGAGGCTGTTCTACAAATTTTGGATTACATTTTTTATATAAATCTTGGTATCGTTTTGGAGCTCTATGTTTTCTGTACAAGATTGGGACATTTCTGTTAGGATAATCTATTGTTGAAATTGACATTTTTGGTTTGAAAGTTAGAATTTATACCCGGAGACATCGGTTTTTCGTACCCCCTAGTTTGATTGTCTCATGATTTTCATATGAAATGGAGTTCTTACGAACGTAAATTATAGATACATTTTTTAGTTATAGGTAATGGATGAAAATAAATGCGGAGGTCATTTATATAATGTTGACTATTTGCAGCTAGAACATATTGAAGGCCGGAGACATCAATTGTCCCATTTAACTGGGATTGCGTCTATAACGGCTCTTGTCTTCGTTTGCTTCAAGGTTTCCCACAGCCTTTTCGTCGGAAAAATGATAAATACACGAGAATAAAGTTGGCCAAAATTTGTTACATTTCGTTTTTTATGCGACAAAAGGAAGTAAAGCACAATAAACCACAACTTGTAAAACTAATTACATCTTGTCGTTTGTTAATCATGACAAAAAGTGGTGTTTCCCCCGCATAATCTTTAGTGTATTTTTCTATTGCATGCTCCGGTTCGGTTACAGTACTCTTTACAAGATTGTCAAGAATATTTTGGATTTCTATTGAACAGTATTTTATTTTTGAAGTGCTGAACATTTCAAACAATTTTTCCCGTCTGTCATCTGTAATTCAACAGTTCATAATTATACAAGTACTGCAGAGTTCAAACGTCCAAAGCGACGTTTCCATACATACACGTTACTTGTTTATGAATCGAAACTATATGGCCTTTTTAGTTGGTGCAGATATACGGGTTTAAAGAGAACATGGTGGCCCCGTGGTGGCCATTTTGGAAAATGGCCGCCATTTTGTTAAAATGGCCGATTTCAGAGTTGCACCGGGCACCATTAAATTCAGTGTACTCTGTCTCATATTGTGCTAAAACCCACCCGGTGCAAAATTCTACTCAAAAATGCCAACTGCTCTTTATATGAGTGGAATTTCAGAAAATCCGTCTAGGCTATATGGCCTTTTTAGTTGGTGCAGAACATCGTGTGGTACACATGGGTGTGTCGCCAAGTCCGCTCACGTGCACACATATTCATGTCCACACGAAAACACACACATATACACATAAGAATTACATGTATCTATACCGTTTATACGAAATAAGCCAACAATGGAAAAACCCATAATCTATTTTTAGCACAGGTAGTCAACTTGGGGTCAACTGGCAAATTTCGTACACTTTAGAAAATACTTTACTAAACTGTTTAACCCTTTCGCAATCTAGACCTGGTTTTGATGTTGCTTTGGAAAACAATACGATGATGAAACACATCCAACTTATAATATTTCAATCAATCTGTAATTCTATAACCGTTAAAACAATAAATTCCTTTGTTTAACCCTTTCCAAAACTACTTAAATATAGTGTGGTCAAATACATAAATATTTCAAACACTTCTTTATTTTGCCTCAATATTTCCCCAAAAGGTTTGAATTAAGAATGTCAGTATATCATAACTTTGTGGAAAAATATAACAGGACATAATAATGAATATAAACCCAACACCAGACAGCAAAATTTTACACTGTTCCAAATTTGTAACTTTTGTAAGGTGTTGCATACAACTATTTCAAGTTGATGAAATTTTAGAAATCTTTCCATCTTGGGTTAGAAAACATTGTTGAAAAATGAAAAAAAATGCTTGTTACAAGCAATTTCTTTATTGTCCACAATGATTTCCAAAGCGGCTTAGCCTTTATCTTTTGGGGAGTCAGAAAGAGTCAATGTGTGAGAATGGGTTAAGGATTGTGTACAACATAGAAAGGAATATATTGAGACAAAGGGTGAAAATGCTGTTTATAACCATTATCTCATTTTGCCTCAATGTGTTTCCGAAAAGTTTGCATAAGGGAATTCCATAACTTTGTGGACAAATATTGCAGGAGACAATATGGGTGTTGATAGAGGATTGTATGGAAAATAGCAAGAACAATTTTGAGACAAACAGGGAAAATGCAGGTTATAAACATTTTCTCATTTTGCCTCAATGTTTCCTGAAAAGCTTGCAGTATAGTTGGACGTTACAACCAGCATTTGTTTGGGAAATGATTCAATATAAGGATAGTATTCTAACAAAAAGGATACTGATTATCAGCATTTCTTCAATAAAGATGTTGATAAAGAAAGGATTTCTGTGTAAAATAGCACACACTATTGAGGCAAAAGAAGATAATGCTGATTACAACAATTTTCTTCATTTGCCTCAATGTTTTCTCAATCATTTAGCTTAAGGGAGATAGAAAACAAGTCTTGTTTTGAATATGGTTAGGTATAAAGATAATATACTATATTTTATATAAAACATATATAATTTTGTTGTATAGAGGGGCATGGATGAAATCAAATGAAAAAAGATAAATAAAGTAAAATCGAAGAGAATAAGGCTACAAACTAGAAAATATATCTTTGAATATGGGGATACCTTAAACGTGAGAAAAAAGGGGGAACATTAGTTTATCAGCATTTTCAGCATTTTTCATTATTCTTCGATTTTTCCATGTATAGTTCCAATTAATCCTTTCCCAAACGTCAAAATTTCAAATAATTCAAATTTGAAAAATAAAGATTAGCGCTGGCTACAATATACATGTGATAAATCAATTATTGACCATGCCATATATTGGAACAAAAACAAAGGAAATTTCGTACAAGTTATTTAGAATACACCCCAGAGTGTCCGAAAAAGATAAAGCCAGTGTGCTCTGCTAGAGGCTTATAGATAAGAGTTCTAAAAATAGCTCATCGCAGTATTTCGTATAAAAGATATAGGACTCGGATCAAGTATACATTATATGAACATTGGTTGTTGGCACAGAAACCACTAGCAGCTCACGGGCTTTTCCGCAAACTCGTCTTGACACATAGGCTACATATACATACATTCATATACAAACGCCTACACACATACATCCTACCTGTATAAGACTCTGAACAAGTACATGTATAGGACCCTTTGTTGTTGGTACAATTACCATGTGGTGCACAGGGGTTGGTCGTTAAGTCCGCACATTCGTTTACATCGACGGTACAGTATTTACCAATCCAACCTGGAATTGATAAACGTATAAATCTATAAAATGAAGAAAATGATAAAAAACAACGCCAACAAGAAAGAAACAATAACATCAACAACAACAATACACACAAAAGTGGAGTCCGCAAAAACATTATCCGGTGTATGAAAAACAAGATGGGTCCAACAGAGGTCAATCAAAATATCGAATCATGTAGAGAGGCGGAGAAAACATTCTAGATCCAGAAAATCATGTCAGCGTGAAAGGTTTCGTTTCGATTCAGCGCAGGCTTACTAGGGTGATAGGATTGGTACTTTCCACACTGCCAAGATGGTCACTTTTCAGGCCCGTAGGAACAGGGGCTAGGGGGATAAGCCCCCCCCCTCCAATGTCAAAAATGCCAAATTTTCTTAATTTTGCACTAAATATTTTGGGAAAATCCAAATTACCCCCCCCCCCGTATGAAATTGCTTCCTGCTTTTTGCGAGACGGATTACATAATCATATCTACAGAGACAATTTTTTTAGAATCTTCCGCGCTGGTATGGTTCTAAATAAAAGATATAAGCCTATGTCAAAATGGTCTTCTCATTTTCCTCATACTAATTATGTCATACGCATATGGCCTAATTGCGGAAAGGTACGAATATTTTATCAAAACGTTTCTTGGTTTACGTTTGGTGTCGGGGCGTACAAAGGGTAAACTTAATTTCACGAACGAACTAAATGACTTGAACATTCGTAACATGTCACTTTACGATCTCTGCTACATGGCAATTGACAGTTTACAATTTTATAGAAACGTATTCGAATCTGGAAAATGGGCCCTAGTGGTATATATGATAAAGTGACACCATCTTTGTACCAAAACACCATGTGCCAGTGCCTGATCAGACCCCTTAGCGCTTTCATACAGTTACCAGATTATGGAAGGAATTAATCCATTACTGCACAGTGACGCCTTTTGACTCCTTCACAAGAAAGTCTTGGGAAAACATTGAGGAAAATGAAGAAATTGCTTATGAGAAGCAATTTCCTCAATTTCCACAATATTTTCTAACCCAAAACAGAAAGAACTCCAATATATCATTAATTTGAAATTGTCTGCAAGCCTTACAAATTGGATAGTCCAAAATTTTGCTGCTAATTGGTAATGGGATAACAAGGAAACTCATGCATCTTGATCAGACTTGGCATATGCACGGGTTGATATTGATCGTTGACCGTTGGTCTCGAATGCAACAAGATTTCTCTTTCCAGGGTCTAGCTCAAATGTTAAAACGAACATAATATATTTGATATCAGCACTTGTGGTATGATTCTTGAAACTTTGAAATTTTGTTTCTTAGGACTCATACTTCGAAAGCTTAGAAAATATTGGAGAAAAATAGGATGCTGGCAACCAGTATTCTATCTAATGAAAAAGTTTAAAAGATAAAAAGAATGATCATAAAGAATTCTGAGAATGGACATTCTTTTGCTCCATGTTTATACCCATCTTTCAAGTTATCGTTTTGGTTTATCTGTTCACGCTAAACAAAGAGAAAAGTCCTTCAAATGTTCATTAAATCAATTAAGAAATTAGCCCTGCGGCAAGAATTCATAATTAAATAAGTCTGAATACTTAATTAATGAGAAGATGAAAAATAATGGTATCTAATTTGCATTTAACGATCTATATTGT
This sequence comes from Fragum sueziense, assembly GCA_963680895.1. NCBI lineage: Eukaryota > Metazoa > Mollusca > Bivalvia > Cardiida > Cardiidae > Fragum > Fragum sueziense. The sequence continues at coordinate 38,962,689 of OY804597.1, forward strand.
TAGGGTTTTCTTGTTAGACTATACATGTAGTTAACCTTTTCGGAAAACGACAACTGTTTAGCCTACCATCATTCATAATTATCTGGGGTGCTGCAGACGTCAAGCTTTGTGTAACGAAAGTAAGATAATTGCAAATTATACATTATACCAAGGAAAAGGGAAAACAAATGCTGGTTGTCTTATTTGTTTGGGACGTCAAAGAATGTCTTATTTTGTGAAAAGTTTAATATTTCCTAATTCACTGGTGGTGAACTCGGCCGAAGCGAGGGATGTTTTTCACGATCAATTTATTCCGTCGGTGTTGTTTTAAAACCTCGTAACTACGGCTTCGATAAAGCCGTAGTTACGAGATTTTGTAACAATACCAACGGTTTGTTATGGAAGCCCTGGAGGGTCATTTTGCATTTTGAATTTTGACTTTCTACTTTTGACTTTCGACTTTTTGAAAATGGAAGCACTGGATCATTTTTGCATTTTGAGTTTTGACTTTCTACTTTTGACTTTCGACTTTTTGAAAATGAAAGCCCTGAAGGGTCATTTTTGCATTTTGAGTTTTGACTTTCTACTTTTGACTTTCGACTTTTTGAAAATGGAAGCCCTGAAGGGTCATTTTTGCATTTTGAGTTTTGACTCTCTACTTTTGACTTTCGACTTTTTGAAAATGGAAGCCCTGAAGGGTCATTTTGCATTTTGAGTTTTGACTCTCTACTTTTGACTTTCGACTTTGAATACACGCCTTGTAGAGAGTCAAAACTCAAAATGCAAAATGACCCTTCAGGGCTTCCATTTTCAAAAAGTCGAAAGTCAAAAGTAGAAAGTCAAAATTCAAAATGCAAAAGTGACCCTTCAGGGCTTCCATTTTCAAAAAGTCGAAAGTCAAAAGTAGAGAGTCAAAACTCAAAATGCAAAAATGACCCTTCAGGGCTTCCATTTTCAAAAAGTCGAAAGTCAAAAGTAGAAAGTCAAAACTCAAAATGCAAAAATGACCCAGTGCTTCCATTTTCAAAAAGTCGAAAGTCAAAAGTAGAAAGTCAAAATTCAAAATGCAAAATGACCCTCCAGGGCTTCCATAGTTTGTCGATACATAACGGTGTTACCCGTTCTATTTTTAGAACAAATTCATTGTCATTAGAAAAAAATCTTTAAACTCATATTTAAACGCAAAATATCTATACCTTGTTGTAGCGAAAAACGTCCCTCGTTTTGGCCGAGTTCACCACCAGTGTTATTGCAATATTGTAAAATAATAGGAGAAATGTCTATCTAAGAATTTTACCATCCATGCACATATGTTCTCCATTCTTTCCACAGAAGTAGTGACTAGTTCCATCATCCGAAGGTTCACAGTATGTCTTGCATTCGGTACCATAATATCCAGCATTACATATTTTAGACCCGTTCTTTGAGCAGGTATAGTGGCCCTTAAAGTCGTCATCAGAAGCGACGCAGTGTGTGTTACAATCATCGCCATAATAATCTTTCTCACAATATACACGTGCTACTGTATTCAGAACCCTGTAAAAGAGAACATTAGAATGAGTCGCGAACTAGAAAAAGAACAGACAAAGCATTTCAAACATGGCATGGATGAAGACAATACTTATAAACGAGAACACCCGGATTTTGTTTTTTATTGTAGGCCTTACCAAACATGTCATGTAATTATGTATAAGTTACTAGCTCGGTATATTTCATACTCCGTTTAATAAAAGCTGCAACTCGGTAGTTTGTGTGAATGGATATGCCTGAAACAGAAACAATCTGTTTGACAGTACTTCATTATGTTTACTATATATTTAAACAAGAGGCCCAGAGGGCCTTATCGGTCACCTGAATCAAATGAGCAGACACAGTTAAGGAAAATGTTAAAAGTTAACTAATAGCGCACCCCCAGCACCACCATTTCTTGACAGTTTTTTTTTCTCTTGTACAAACTTATTTAAAGACTCAAATACCAAATGTGAATTCAATCCAACAATAGAACATTTCTTAATATGTACCCTATTTACCCCCTTTTGGGGCCTCAAAGGGAGATAACTCCATGATTTGTATAAATCTGAAGCGGCTTCCCAATGGGATGCTTCCTGCCAAGTTTGGTAGAAATCTGTCTCAAAAAAATGTAGAAAATGTTCAAAGTTTAGTAATAATGCGAACCCCTCCCATCCCCGATCCCCAGCACGACCATTTATTGACAGATTTTTTCTCTTGTACAAACTTTGTAGTCCTTGCCCTAAAGACTTTAACTTCCAAATGTGTATTCAATGCAACAGCCGGTTTATGAGAAGAAGATTTTTTAAGATGTACCCTATTAACCCCCTTTTTGGCCCTTTATGGGACCTCCTAAAAGGGAGATAACTCCATGATTTGTACAAAATCTGAAGCGGCTTTCTATTTTAGGATGCTTCCTGCCAAGTTTGGTTGAAATTCGTCCAATGGTTCTTAATAAGAAGTCGAAAATGTTAAGTTAACTAATAACGCGACCCCCCTCACATCCCCCATCCCCAGCACGGCCATTTCTGGACGGATTTTTTTCTCTTGTACAAACTTTGTTGTCCTTACCCTAAAGACTCTAAATACCAAATGTGAATCCAATCCAACAGCCGGTTCATGAGAAGAAGATTTTTTAAGATGTACCCTATTTAACCTCTTTTAGGCCCCTTATGGGGCCCCAAAGGGAGATAACTCCACGATTTGTACAAATCTGAAGCGGCTTCCCATGGGGATGCTCCCTGCCAAGTTTGGTTGTAATCCGTCAAATGGTTCTCAAGAAGAAGTCAAAAATGTTAAGTTAACTAATAACGCGACCCCCCCCCCCCTCACATCCCCCATCCCCAGCACGGCCATTTCTGGACGGATTTTTTTCTCTTGTACAAACTTTGTTGTCCTTGCCCTAAAGACTCTAAATTCCAAATGTGAATCCAATCCAACAGCCGGTTCATGAGAAGAAGATTTTTTAAGATGTACCCTATTTAACCCCTTTTAGGCCCCTTATGGGGCCCCAAAGGGAGATAACTCCATGATTCATACAAATCTGAAGCGGCTTCCCATGGGGATGCTCCCTGCCAAATTTGGTTGTAATCCGTCCAGTGGTTCTCAAGAAGAAGTCGAAAATGTTAAAAGTTAACGGACGACGGACGACGGACGACGGACGACGCACGACGCACGACGACAGACAAAACACGGTCGCAATAGGTCACCATGACCTTCGGTCAGGTGACCTAAAAATGATCATGTGCTGTGGTCCATTAATTTTTGCCAGAATGTGTGTTTTTGTCGTTTTAACGAGTCTTGTGTACGGTTTGAGTTTACGTTTATTGGGGTTTTACGCCGTTTTCAACTGCAAGGTTCATATCGCGGCGACTGGAGCACCTACCCATGGATTCCTGTTGTTTCCCAAACCAGTACTACCACAACACCCTTACCGAGCCTCCAGAAGCTCGCACACTTACGTAAACGATTCCAAACCCATTAACGGGTGACAATTTTGTCAAAAAGGGTATTAGCCGCGACCGGGTATCGAACCCAGGACCTCTCGAATGAGAGGCTGCTGCGCTACCAAAAACGGGCGTGGACAGCCTTGAAGTTTGACAAATGAATTCTCCGAATCAACCAAGATAAGAAGCCGCAGAGTAACCACATCTTTAAGAAAGATATATAATCTTACATAATGCAATTAACTCTTTCCCAAACCAAGCCCTTGTTTTAAGTACATTGCTGGATGGTAAATAAGAAACCTTCTTCGAAAAAGAAGAAAATGCTGATGATCAGCATTTTCTTCTTTTTCCGCAAGGTTCTCTTTGGAATAATTGTAGATTTTTAAAGTGTAAGAAAGTGTTTGTCATCTCCATTCCCTTTCAAATCAGACCAGTCTAAAATTACGTAGTTTTAGAAAAGGATTAATGAACAGGTGCGTGGTTTAGATGCACGTGATGTAAGGTCTCGAAACTCATGACCATAAAACAATGCGATGTTATAAAGCCCATCTATTTTGACAGTAACGAAATTATACAGAATGACTCAGGGTTTCAGATGCACAAATAAATTATACTTTATTAACTAAAGAGTTCAAAAAACGAAATGGAACTATTTAGCATTGTAGATGGCTACTTTTTTGCAAAGAAAAGAATCAAAGATGGATTTCAGATACATGTAAATAAATTATCTTTTGCTGACTTAGGCATTTTAAATTATATTCATGAATCTACTTAAAATCTTCGCTGAGTGATTTGTTGTATTTAAAACAATATCTTAACCCATTACCACACAGTGACTCCTTTTGACTCTCCACAAGAAAATGGCTTTTGAAATCATCATGGAAAATGAAGAAATTGCTTGTGACAAGCAATTTCTTCATTTTCCACAATGTTTTCTACCCCAAAAGCCATACAATTTCCAAGTTTCATCACATTGAAAATGTCGCCTGCAACTTCTTTGAATTTGGATCAGTCCAAAATTTTGCTGTTTGGTAATGGGTTAAAGGGACCAAGTGGATTCAAAAAACAAAATAGGGGTTACTTGTTCAGAGAGATAACTGACATGCAGACCAACATTATTTTTCTCTAAAATAAAGGTTGTGTTATATTTTGAAGGGCCCATAAATGTGGGCTTACTTAATATAACACGAAACTTTATGACATCTAAAATGTTTTAAGATAATTAAAAGTTAGATAGAAAAAACACCCACATATTGAAAGAATTGGACCAATTAGAAATTGTAGTAAATTTTTGCGAGGTATGTCCTCATAATTTATTGGATTTCTTCAATTTCTTTTTGGTCAAACTAAAAACTCAATAATACTGTTTTAGATGTCTTTTAATTATCCATTTCCAAGTATTTCTGAGTTTTGACAACTGTACCAGCATTTTCTGCCAATGTTTTCGATGCTGTTGCTTAGGCCCTCACGTGCATTTTCATCTATTGACAACAATGATTTTGTCGTCTGCATCATATTTAAAACTTTTACCAGCCGACAAAAATGTAGAATAGTCCAAATTTAAAAGAATGTTGCATTTTTTTCTTTCTTTGAAGAAAACACTGCAGGAATTGAACTAATCGCTTGTCACACACAATTTCTTCATTTTTCACAACGATTCCACATTCTTTACTTGATGAAGTGTTGAAAAGTGCCACCATGGAATCGTGGGTATGGGTTATCATCGACTAATCAATAATGTTGTTGTTTTTGATTGGTTGAACCAAATTAATTCTATTCTCGGATTTTGATCGCCAATTGGCTTTGCAAAGTTATGTAGATGTCTTCCTAATGAGAAATGCCAACTGACACTGAATTCAAAGGATATCAAAAAACGACAACATTTATGATGACGAATGTTCCAGATTTAAGTCGCTTTTCTTAAAAAACCACGTAACTACTGTAACAGAATAGGTACCCCACCCACTAGTTTTCCATGGCCAGGAATTGTGTCAATTCCTGGCCTTGGTCATTTTGCCTTGCAATAGCTATATTAAGTGATATTTTCTTACTAGAGGGTTTATAGACATTTTCTGCACAATCCTACTGCCAGTCTTACCTACCTAACTCTTACAGTCATCCTATTCAGCCGTTTTATTATTGTTGTGTTGTCAGCCATTTTGGATTATCTCCCTTTATGCCAAACTTAAAACTACAATATTACCTACATTAAGTGTCTACAAAGTGCATTTTATGGTTATAAAGTTGCTATTTTGTCTAGACTTTGTCTTTGCAGAAATGAATTTTCCTGGAACTTGGTAGTAAATGTGTAATTCCATTCCTGGCTTTGACCTTGGAAGTTTGGAAGGAGGGAAAGTTTGAATCCTTTCCACCTTCCCACTTCAGAGGTCCTATCCTCCTTTATCAGAGTAATTTGCCTATGTTGTAGGGTATCAAAAGTTAGATTTTTATATGTATTTTGTAATTATTTATATGGTTATTCCATATCTTTTTCAAGTTTAGAGTAAATGCAGGTGACAGGATTTGCTCCTGGCAACATGGCCGAAATGGCCTGGAATATTCTTTTTGCAGCCAGGATTCCTGGATTGCCAGGAACATGTTGATTGGCTCAGTGACACCTTCCATTACCTGTGATTGGTTAATGAGGGTGTAACCTAGGTGATCAAAAGTCTATATAAAGGGTAAAATCCTGGCACTAGTTTAGTTTTCACTATCAGAGTCAAAGATGTTACTTCCATGTAGAAATTCTCAACAACTGGATTAAATGATACATTTCTAAAACTAACCTGTGACTCTCATTATTTACTTATCCATCTGAACAACTAACCAGGTTGAAGACAGGATTTGGAGAGAATATTGAGCAAAAGTTCCACTTTGTTTACACTACAGCTTCAAACAAGCTGCAGTTACGTGCTTTTTGAAGAAATACGACAAGTTGAAGAAATGTGTTTTTAAATAAAATCTCGACTGGAGTGCAGCTTTTTTCCGACTGATTCTGACAGAGTTCACCGTTCCCAAATTGCACATAGTCGATTATCCTTTCTTTTCTTCAAAACCTTGTAACTGCAGCTTGTTTAAAGCTGTAGTTACGCAGTTTTGGAAGAAAAACGGAGACCTGATCATATTGCTGATTTTCAACAACAACAACAACAACAACAACAACAACAACAACAACAACAACAACAAAAAAAAAAAAAAAAAAAAAAAAAAAAAAAAAGAGAGAGAGAGAGAGAGAGAGAGAGAAAAACCGTAACTGATGCTTGTTTAAAGCTTTAGTTACGAGTTTTTGGGAATAAAGCAGATATATTTTCTCTTGATTTATTTACCTGTTGACGACAACATGTCATTTATAGCAAAACGGAAGTGCATAACAGTCGATCTTTGACATTTCGCTGCATTTCAACTAACCCTAAACCGCTTTTCAAGGATCTCCTAAATTGTAACTTCTTTACATTGCTTACAGAAACACGAACGCCTTATTTCGTCTCATTTGTTGTCTTTGAAAAACAAATATAGCCAAACTCTTTTCCAAATTATCCATGGTTTAGGTGTCATTAGAAGAAAATGCTAAGGAAAATCACAATGAAACAAAATAAGAAAATGCTGATTACAAACATCGCAGCAAAAGTATTGTACACAAATCCCATCTGTAGGATCAACATTTTTTTCGACTAGCGGATTTCCTCTTTGATCAATCTGGGTCAACTTTTTCCCAAACAACATGTTTCAGGGTGAACCAAGTACGATACCTGATGAAAATGATATTAATACTAGTAAATACCTTCAAAACTTGAACTTTTTATCAAACAGGGTAGAAAATATAGGGGGGGGGGGGGGGTAAATGGTGAGTACCAAACCTTTCCTATATGGCAAGTCAAAAACAGGGGCCAGTTTCATCAAAGAATTTAATAATTTGGTGAATGTGGTCTAATATCTTATTTTTGAGAATGTTAAATTAACTTACGTGCTATGCGGGTAGTTGAATATTAAGTGGTTCCATTCCGCCTCGGATTCGTTAAAGGCTGGAATTCTGGAAAACGTCTTTCTAATCTGTCCAATACGATCGTCTGCGTTTATTTTATCGTCGTCATCGACGGTTACTTTGATAAATATGGTTTCCTGTTGACAAATTAAAAACAACAAATTAAACTATTAACCCTTTAGGGTGGTCAAATTTGAAAGCTGCTGGAGACGGAAAAACTGATGTTGATATGATAGATTTTAGGGTACAAAATAGCACAGAAAATATTAAGGCCGATCATCATCATTTTCTTCTTTTGTCTCAATATTTCCCCAGGCCTATTCTTCTAGGGACGTCAAAACAATGTCTTGTTTGGGAAAGGGTTGATGTGACATGTAAAGCTAAAATGCATTACACAGGAAGTCCAAAAACAAACGAGTCCCTTATGGCATTGAAAACAGCATGGATTTTGATCAGACTGTGCATATGCACAGTCTGGCCAAGATCATTGATGTTCTGCAATAGCTTCTTACTATCTGTATCTGGATCTTCATCAGACTGCATTTAGACACAGACTGATCAGGATTCGTAGAATTTTAAAATGCTATAAGTAGGGACATTTTCTAGATCCTGACTCAAATATATGAGAAACAGATCAGGCTTATTATATAGGTAAAGCAGACGTCGCATTTGGAAAATGAACCATCCAATGCTTGAACTCTAAGAGTTATTACAGGTGACAAAATGGGTGTTACTGGGTAGTTAATCCGTAATCTGTGCATATTATAGCACTGAAAACTTTTATACAAAAGGAATAAATAGTGATTACCAACATTTTCTTCTTTTGTATCAATCTTAAATTACAATCATTTTCTCTATATTAGCGTAAAATGATTATTGTTTGGGAAATCGTTAGATCTAAGTTGTATTTTTTTTATTTGAGAACACTATGACAGGGTTTGTTTTACAATATTGTATGTGTCCGCTAATGTCATTTTAACGACCAACATGTCACTATCTTGCATTTTTAACTGTAGGATACGAGGAGGACCATTTAAGTGAACCATCTTTTTATCACAAGGATGCTTCAGCCATATTCAAAACATTTTCCTTAACGATGAAAAGTTAGATTTCCAAATTTAACTCCTAGAAAATTTGTTGTTTTTTTTTTATTTTTTAGTTTCCATATAGATCTAATTACATCGTATGCAAGGTGAAAATATTGAGGGACATTGAAGCATCCAAAACATCGAGAGACACGTAGGTTGAATGATTGATATATGATTATACAGTTTTCCTCTTTTTACTAAATGTTTCAAAGGAGACTGGTTTTGTATCATTTTCCACATAGAATTTATCATAAGAACTGGTTAAGGAGCATTTCCCAGATCTAATATCACATGAACTTGTAAAGGACCATTTTCCATGTCCAATATCATAAGAACTGATTCATAGCCATTTTCCATGTCCAATATCGTAAGAACTGGTTAAGGACGATTTTCCATGTCCAATATCATAACTGGTTAAGGGCCATTTTCCATGTCAAATACCATAAGAACTGGTTAAGGGCCATTTTCCATGTCCAATACCATAAGAACTGGTTAAGGGCCATTTTCCATGTCCAATATCATTAGAACTGGTTAAGGGCCATTTTCCATGTCCAATACCATAAGAACTGGTTAAGGGCCATTTTCCATGTCCAATATCATTAGAACTGGTTAAGGGCCATTTTCTAGATCTACGAGTACATGAAATTACACAATAACTTGTAAAGGGCCGTTTTCCAGACCCAGTATCATAAGAACTGGTTATGGACCATGTCCAAGATGCAATACCATAATAACTTTGTTAAAGGGCCATATTCTAGATACATGTACTTACAGGCCAAGGTCCCTGGATTTTTACTTTTATAGGATTTGGAGTTTTGTTCTCAAATAATGGAGCGAATATTATTGTGTTTCCATGGAAATGACCAGTTTTCCTTCTTCCCAATGAGCAACTTCCGGGTCCCCTGGAAAGTAAAATACATGTACATATGATAATTTGAAATAAAGTTGTGATATTTGTTATATCGACATCGTTCAAATCGAGTTACTGTTAGTATCGAAGTGAAATCTGGTCAAAACACACCATTCGGAATCAAAAGTCGTTAACGAAATCGTTGAGAAAAAAAAATCATCATAAAAACAGTATAAAAAGCAGATAATTTGTGCATTCGTTATAAAGGAAACAATTTTGATACGTTGTAATTTACTGGTAAACTATAGTTTCGTTAAAAAGACAGTGATTGACAATATTTATACGCTAAAAATAGACTGGGTTAACGTTTATGTTTTCATAAACCGTCTGTGTTGTTATAGAATTATAACAACACACACGAAAAACTATTTGTTCGTCCGAAATTACGTCACGGTTAACTGGATAAAATCGTTCCCTATTCAGTATAACAAGACCATGGGTCATACTTACGGTACGTCAAAACAGATATCAAATTTTGGATCACATGGGTCACTGCACAATAGCTCGCAACAATCACCGTCCTCCTCTAGGCTGTTCGGGTTGGAATAAGTCTCAAACTTGAGTTCGAACCATGTGATGGCGTGTACTCTATACACCTGCAGGTAAATATGGTAATAATTTGCTTAACACTTTCTTTCCGAAACAAGACCTGACCCTGGTTTCTCGAAAAAACTTAAGGTTTACAGACCCTTAAAAAAATCACCATTTTCTAGTCATACGAAATGCATCAAATTACACACACTTGGAAATACACTTCAAATAAGTTGATTCACCGTGCCAGATTCCAAGATTATGCTTCAAGAAGAAAATATTTTACAAATATTATTTTACTCTTTATTCATATACACTAGTCAAAACTTCTAACCTACCACTCAAGGTATCCAAACCCTCAAAAGCACCAAAGAGCCAGAGGCAAAATTTGAAAAGTGCAAATAATTTCTAAACCGTAATACATTTCCGTTCCAAATACAAACATAAGCATTTTTCACGGTTTAGAATTTTGAATTAATGCATACATATGGAAATATTTTAGAAAAATGTTCAAAATTACCTCCCTTGCATATGAATATAGAGTAAAATAATATTCGTATATTATTTTCTTCTTGAAGCATAATCTTGAAAACCGGCACGGTGAATCAACTTATATGAAGTGCATTTACAAGTGTGTGTAATTTGATGCATTTCGTACGGCTAGAAAGTGGTGATTTTCTCAGGGTCTGTAAACCTTAAAAAACAACGATATTTTTTTCTGTGGTGATTGGATTTTCATGAAACTTGCTATGTGAATTTTTAAGCAAATTTCCAGATGATTTTAGCGAAAAGTTCCCGTTGTTTTATTGAAATAAAAGGGCAACATGAGAAAAGCTCAAAAAGCTCTAAATCCACACAGAGCTCGGAATATTATCAATGTAGTGTTTTTGGTCTCATGAATCGTTAGCTACAACATAGACCAAGAAAAAAAAAAAAAATGAAAATGTTTGACAATTGTGTGCGGCATATGGCCGTAAAACAAAATGAGAGAGGTAATGTATGCGGAAAAATGGTTCTTAAAGACAACATCTAAAACACGTTTTTCTTCGAAAATGCTTCAAATGAAGACTGATGATTCACGGCGAGCTACAAAATGTAGGAAATGTGTAAAAATCAGTTTGTTGCATCGTTTTTCCACACAAGACCATTTTTGAGCATATTCGCTTGATAAAATGTTTTGCCGGTTGAATTTAAACACCATTTTACCATGCCTCCCATTCTTTGTGCTTCTTCTGTAGTCAAAAGTCACACAAAATTAACAATGTTTTCCAATTTCTTTCTTGGTCTAGATTGCAGCTAACGGTTTGTGTACTTTAAGGGAGAATGCTCCAGTTTCCTAAATTTTTTTCCAATAATAGAATTGAGCCGGGATCTGCAAAAATGTCCCTTATAGCATTTTTAAAAGTTGAGTTTCAATATCAGGCTGTCGTCAAATGCAGTCCAATATGCATCCATGCTTCTCTCTTTAAGTTGCTTCAGGTCACGAAGAAGCTATTAGAGAACAACATCGATCCTGATCAGACTGTGCGTATGTACAGGCTGATCTGGATCTATGCTGGGCTCAAAAGCCTTAAGGGACGTTTTTCCAGATCCTGGCTCAATTTATTTATATTTTGTGTGTTGAAATTACATGTTATTACCAATTGAAAAATAAGATAAAAATGGATGGTCAACGATCTTGTTTGAATTTTATAGGCATTCGTATCACATACCCCTACAGTGAAAAAATGCACAATTTCTGGCACCTATCCAAGGTCACTAAAATGCTCATATATTGCTGTATATTCATCGTTTAGTGCCGAAAACGGATTTAAAGTAACGTCTTACATTTAACAAGAACAGAAACCCCAAAATATGTGCTATTATAAACGCGTAAATGCATAAAACAGCGTACTCACGTGTTCGGTTGTATCAACGAAGCTGGAGTGTTTTATGTCAAAATTTGCATATTTTTGGAAATATTTCAAGTTCTACATAATAGAATTTGATCAAACTCCCTCATTGTATTAAGCAACATGTCCTGGTAATAATTCAAAAAGAAAATGTATAGGTCAGCGCACTTATTAGTGAATTACAGCAATTTTATTAGCTACACCTGAATAAAATGACGCAAAACAGTGGTAACTGCATACACACTTACGACTGTCTTGCTATGAATAATCGATTTCCATCTTGAGGAAATCAGTTTGGCATAATAAATACACTTTTAGCGTCGAAAATGGTAGATTATAATGATGTGTTATATTATTGAAAATATAGTAGCGAAACATATTGGTGCGAAACATTTAATTTACTACAGTAATGACCGAGTGTTCCGAAAAACTGGAGCATTCCCCCTTAAATCGTTGAAAGTGTATCATCTCGAGCTCCATTAAGATTTATAGCTTTTTAAGCTTTTTCTTTATTACACATCAAAATTTGACAATTACTGGCAAATCATCATGGAAATCCACGGCCATTATGCTTACAAAATTACATATCAAATTTCATTAAAATGTAATTACTTTTAAAAAAATTATAGTCATTTTTAAAGTGGCCGGTTAGGACTTTTGGCCAGTATATAAGGGAGGTAATTTTGAACACTTTTGTCAAATATTTCCATAAGTATGCATTAACTCAAAATTCTAAACCGTACAAAATGCTTATGTTTGTATTTGGAATGGAAATGTAACAAAGTTTAGGAAAAACTGGCACTTTTCAAATTTCGCATATGGGTCTTTGTTGCTTTTAAGGGTTTGGATACCTTAAGTACATACTCTTGAGTACTCTTGCTCAACTTCAATGAAATACTCTCCAACGTTGAAGGGTATGCGATTGAAGTTTACGTGGATTTCGTGTGATTTGTGTACGCTGTTCAGATTTGAGTCTGAGAACGTACTTAAGTTTTTTTCGAGAAACCGGGGCATGGCCGTGGCGTCTCTAGAAATTTGCGGCAAAAGAAAAAACAACTCAATTTTGTCTAAAAAAAAATTTGGTAATTTTAACAAAAATCATGTCTTTATCAATATAAATTTTGGTGTCCGTAACAGCTTTCAAATTGAGCCACCCTGAAATTTTGTCGTTTTGGAAAGGGTTAAATAGATGTTGTCCCCCTAAAGTTTGTGATGCTAAATGAACAGAAAAAATGGCGTGCAATTTGCAACTTTCAAATCGAATCGCTGTAACATTTTGTAGCTTGTAAAAGGGTTATTTTACTAGTTCGAGAACATATTTTAACAGGTTATAAAATATGACCTATTTCATAACCTTGGTGATCAATTATTGTGGTATAAAACAATGGTAAATCATTGCATTGCGTCCACCTTTTTATCAACCATTTATCAACCATTCCCCCAAAACACAACAGTTTTGATCAGTTCCATCTACAATTTATATTGCTTACGACAAAATAAGACTTAATCGCTATATGAACTTTGTATGCCTTCGCACGGAAAGCATCGAGAGAAAAGAAGAAAATGCTGATTACCAGTATTTTCTTCTTTTCTCTCAATGCTTTCAAAATCCTTCTTAATTAGAGACGTAAATACCAGGTTTTGTTTGGGAAAGAGTTAATGGTCATTACAAATTAACGATCAATCAATAAACGATCGTCTACGTCACCTGGTTAACCTACTTACGACAAGCAGGTGACCAGACGATAAAAAAATGTTCAGACAGGTCCAAATTTGAGGCCTTTCCCCCAAAAAATGACTGCTAATAATTCTGACGTGTCTTGCACCATGACCAACCGGCAAGAACACGGTGGATAATCGCGTGATACAATATTTTCAGAAAATCTTCAATAATTTTGTAAATACTGGACCGATTTGAATTCGGTTTGAAGGAGAGAATGTGGACAGACGTCACGCATTAGATGGACGTGGTTGATTTTTGAAAAAATCAAATGATAAAAAGGTTATTGAAGATAAACCAAAATTTTGGTTTATCTTCAATAACTTTTTAATCAGTTAATTTTTCAAAAATCTAAAACGTACAGCTTATTCCTGACGTTTTCCCATCTTCTCTGCTTCAAACCGATTTCAAATTGGTCATGTATTAAAAAAGATATTGAAGATTATCGGAAATTCTGAGTCACGTGATTATACACCGTGAAGAAACTCCTTCTTTATCACAATGTTTCCGAACGTGCCCATTATCTTGTAGGACGTCAAAAAGCGTCGCGAGGGAACGGGTTTAAAGACAACTAGAAAACATTTGAAAGAAAAGTAGAAATGTTGATTATCGCCGTTTCCCCCTTTTTCATTCATCATTTTCTGACATAATATTATTATAATGAAGAAAATTTTTTGGACCGGTCTCAAAATTTTGGTTGTCCGGGTAATGGTGGTAGGCTTTTTACAGAAGGGACATGTTTGATTCAAATTACGTAGATATTTTAGTTCTTTCCACAATTATATTTTCTTGACGTGAAATAAGAACTTTTCCTTTTTGCTATCGACAAACCCCTGTTGTTTATGAAACAGACGATATTGATCAGTTTGGTGGTGGTGGTGGTGGTGGGGGGGTATTAAATAGAAAACTAATAGCACACTTAGACTATTTTTGCTCCCAAACACATAAAGGCTCAGGAAAATTCTGTGGAAAATGAAGAAACTGCTTGTGACAAGCAATTTCTTCATTTCCCACAATATTTTCTATTCAAAATGACGAATGGATGAATTCTATTCCCTTGAAACTGTCGTCTGCAACATCTTTGAGTTTGGACCGGTCTAAAATTTTGCCGTTTAGGAAAGGATTGATGTGTTTCCTGCATCCTCAAATGACGGCATAATTAGTGTCAGGAAAATAGAATTATTTGGCGGAAAATCAAGAAGGTTCGCACCATGACAGTTTTGCGACAACTTTGTGTTGTATACTTCCCCCAACCCTTTCTAACTTTGGAGTCGACGTTTCTACTAGAAAATTCTCGAGAAACCATCAAGGGAAAAGATGGTAGTGCTGATCATCAGATTTTCTTAATACCTTCAATAACGATAATTTATATTTTGCGAACTGCGAAAGTTGGGCAATCTCGATACGTTTGTCTTCTTGCTTTAATAACATTCATAAACGGTCAAATACTAGGGAGCTCCATTCAAAAGCCTATGCAGAATTTGTGTACAACACAACATGGAAAATAATGATGTAAAAGGAGAATATGATGATCATCAGCATTTTCTTCTTTTGCCTCATTGTTTTCACAAACATTTTCCGTAAGGGACGTCACAACTAATTAAGTCTTATTTGTTATATGGTTAAAAATCTCTACATGTAATGATATGTAACGTATATCTCTGCTTTTTAACGAAAACTTCGCAACAGCAGCTTCAAACAAGCTGCAGTTACGAGGTTTTCGTTGAAAAGCGACGTTGTTATACATGGTAGAATCTAATAATAATTTGATTCAGTTACAAAACGAAATTTACATAAATTCAAAGGTCATGAAAGTTTTATATCCTCGGTGGCTTCCTTCAGACAAGACAAAGTCTAACTTTGAAAAGGACGATATTTCAGGTTTCGTTAATTTAAATCCATTATTTGCAATTCCAATTGATTGTGTGCAAATTTTGGAAGGATGTAAAATTTTCGGAAAGGAAAAATGCTGGCTACTTAAATTCACAGAATGTAGGACATTTTGACCACAGACGTTTTTTGGTCAGCCTTATTGGAAAAACGGACATTTTGGCCTAAGTCAAGTTTGTAGATTATTTGCTAAATAAAATTAATATGATTTTTAACTAATTCAATTAATATGATTATAATTACTTATTAAACCAACCAAAAATATTTTTATTGTGATAATCTACATTAAGTCTATATAAATTGACTTTGACCAAAACGTCCGTTTTTCAAAAAAGGCTGGCCAAAACGTCCGTGGCCAAAACGTCCTGGCCAAAACATCCTGGCCAAAAAGTCCGTGGCCAAAACTTCCGTCCTCCAATTCACACCAGTCCAAAGACCAGTAATGCATGTGACAAAAATGATCTTAATGTTAGCATAAACAGAGCATAAATGTTATAAACAGAGAAACTTTTATTTTATATATTTATTTTCTTTTTGCAAAAAATACTCATAAAACCGATTTTCCTATTATCCCTTAATGTTTTTCTTAACATTTTTTCTACGAGGGTGTAAAAATCAGTTTCCCACCAATGAAAATCCCAAGCATTGACGATGATTGGTATAAAATTATGCTTAAAAATATGATTTTCCTGTTTCTGTCATCGTTTTCTTGTCCTTGATATACAATCTCTCTGTCTCTAGTTTACAAAATTTTCGACTTCGAGCAACCTTAGACGCGTTCTTTTGAATCCTGATTAACCCTTTCCGGAATATCTTGATTTGACGTCACTATTGGAACAGCATTGGGAAAGTTTTCTGTCCGATATCATTCAACTTGAATATCGCCCATTTTACTTCCCAGTAACAGCTTTAAAATGGCTCCACTCTAATATTTTTTCGTTGAGGAAAGGGTTAAGAGATGATCAATGATAAGATTTAAAGATTCCAGGATTTGATGCACTTTTGTTGTATGTTACATATATATTAGTAATGTACTTACACTATTTTTTCACTATCCCTCAAATTAGCCTATAATTTGACAAATTGTTAGACATGCAATGATATAAATTTTAGGTTTTTTGATCGATCATAATGAATACCGATGTCTTTCTTTACAAAACCTCGTAACTACAGCTTGAAAGAAGCTGTAGTTACGAGGTTTTTGAAGAATGGGACTGCAACAAAAATCGTTTAAAAACAGCCTATTGTTTATCCTTCATCATGCTTTCTAATCAAAATTGATATGCAGTATTCTAATGAGCGCATGTGTGTACAACGAATCTTATGATGCGACGTCCAAATTGGAATGCAATTCGTGAGATATTTTGATGAAATGCTAATTTTTGGAATAGCCAGTGTTAAGAGTAACAAATGAGTGGCGTAAATGCATTCTAAATCTTTGATTTCAAATCCAAACCATATGTTGTAGGTACTCATTTGAATCGTGTCGACGAGACCATTCCACGAAGTACCCACATCATGGAGTTTGATGAACACGCAATGAAATAATGCATTTTGAAAAGCCGTTAAAACCAATGAAATAATGCATTTTGAAAAGCCGTTAACCCCTTTTCATATTTATCTCTTTCTTCGGATTCCTTCAAACTATTCACCCACACGTGTTGCACAATTTCAGCATCATGGTCCTATTTCAAAGGCATTGGAAAAAGGAAAACGTCACAGTCGGGGGGACAAAGTCTGGTGAATATTTTAAAGGGGATGTGGAGGGTCCACTGCCTTTTCTTGGATGAGAAAATCTTGTAAAATTGCAGCCTTTTGGCAACAGGCATTGGCATACATTAAACTGATACCGTGCGTAATGAAATCAAGGACCTTATGGGTGTTCCCAAGGGGAAAATCGGTTAATATAAAAAAAGGAAATAATTAAGTGGCTAAGTCATATCAAAAACCACAATTCGACTCATCGCAATAGTAAAATGAGTGTCGGAGATTATATTCGTAGAACATACTGTAAAACTGTTTTAACAGACAGTTTTGCGTAAAGCTCTAGTGTTGTTTCCGCATTTTTTAAGTTCGTTTACATTAAAAACGATACTTTACCTAGAAACATTAGGATAATTATGTGACTCAGCGACTACGATGCTTCACTTCACAAACATTCACGCACTTACACAAAATTTCTCAGACCATAAAATCGACTTAAGAGCATTGATTTCCAATCTTTCGGCATCTTCGCAAGCCAAGGGTTACTACCTCCACTTTGTTCCTTACGAACCCTTGGCCGCTCGCTTCTATTGAAATCGAAAGTACCACCATGCCACCTTTCGGCGATAAAGAGTCGCGGCCCTTTGCAGTTGCTATTTCTGGCCAATCAAAAGCCTCGTACTAAAACGTGTTAGGCGATGCATCAAATACGGATATCGATTTTCACGTCAGCCGTGACGTTTTCGTTTTGACAAAGAGGGCTTGTTTAGTGTGTTTTGATTGGATAATGGGAAAGTTATCGCGTCCAATGAAATCGCACGGTGGTACTTTCGATTTCCATAGAGGCGAGCGGCCAAGGGTTCGTAAGGAACAAAGTGGAGGTAGTAACCCTTGGCTGCGAAGATGATCTTTCGGAAGAAATCTCTATTTCAAGTGGTTGTGGCTTTCAATAGGTGTAATTCGTGGATCTTCTCCTTGCCACATATTGTTACATTTAATTATGGGTTTTGGTGGTTTCCAGTATTATAACGTCGACTGTACGTTCGTAAACACAGCAACTAAAGCTCAAATAGTCCTTGGTTACGATATTTACTACCACAACCAACGATAAATTGTCATCTTTAGTCGTCGCCAATCGTGGCCTTTGTAATCAATTATGACAACTTTGTTTTATGGTTGAAGACCTGAATTAATGTTAACACTTGTCATGATGAATACAAACTTGTAGGTGGTGTAGTATGTGGTTAAGACTAAACGCCCTTGCATTATCATCTTCTTCATTGCTTCATGATAATTGTAAGCGACAATGATATTCTTGGGGGGGGGGGGGGGGGGCGATAAAAGGCTTTAAATATATTCCTTCCATGCTAGTATGATTCAACCGAATATATATCTATAAATGGCTTTCAACTGAGCTTTGCCAATTAATGAGCCTCATATGAGCCATGCATTTTGTACAAGTGGTTTTCCCTATATTGTTCTTTCTTTTTTTTAGCAGATAGAGATGTATAAGAAAATCTTCAAATTTTCGAAAATCGAAATCGGACCTAAAAAGTTCATCCATTTGCGTTGCGACTCATCGGCAGATCAACATGTGTTACAAGTACATACATATGATTATACTGGCGTATGAAATTTCAATTAGATCTACAAAAGTACGTCCACAAACTATTATTATTCAAAACAAAACAAAACAAGCAAACAAAAATAAGGGTTGTGAAATCATATACAGGGCCACAAAATTCAACCTTTTGTGACCTTATTTATATGTCGTTTTACACGTGTATTGACGCGAAATACGAATTGTCAAAACGTAAGATGACAAACACAATAATGATTTTATTGCTCAGTTACAAGTACACTGTATAATTTAGCTTACTCCTTTTTCCATCGTCCATCGTTTTACTACGTAAATACATGTACTACGTATTAGATAGAGTCTGTATAGTAGATTCTACGCAAAATAAACATTTAAATGCGCGCAGCGCATTGAATGTTTATATCGCGTATAATCTACTATACTAAACAGACTCTATCTTTGTGCTCACTAGCGGTTCATAGGAGACATGGGCGTGGCTACGTATGGACGTCACATGAACTAGTCTACAGTCTCGTTAATACGAAATTTAGTGGTGAAATTTAAGAGTATACTGCAGTTGTATTGGTCCAAAATGTAGTTCGAGCACTAAGAGAGTGTAGAGAGTAAATTGAGTTAGGATCTGGAACAAAAGTACTTATCGTCGGTGCTATGACAAAATTGTGTAACTGAAATGTTGCTCGAAAACCATTTTTTTTTCAGGAGAGCCAAAAACGTTTTTGCCGCTTTAAAAAATGTTAAAAAATGTGCCGACAAAATTGCGTCACTCAATAACTACATGAACAATTCAGCTTCTTTTAGGTAAAATAAGGTAATTGAACATTACTTACGGTTCATTTATTGGTCAAAGTAGAAGAAATACAGAGGAGAATGCCATTTCTCAGCCTTTTATTACTCTCGTGTAAATAATTTGTCTATGTACAACGCATTTTTGTCAGCTAAATCGAGTTACGTAATTTTGTCACATGATAATTGCAATGGATCTAAGTAGGTGTAGAGAAACGCCGTTTTGACAGTATATTATGCGCTCCTACATACTTAGTAGAAAGCATTTATAAACGAAAATTGACAAAATTGCGTTACTAATTTGTTACGCAATTTTGTCATAGCACCGACGTTATGGCATTTAGGACAACATTGATGTTACTGTAGACCAGCTTCTATATACGCGCAATCTGGTTATACCACTCTCGGAAAAAAAAAAAGCGTCTCCGTGACCTGTAGCAACTGTATTTGACCCATCACTCTAAAAGGGGCCTTATGGAAAGCCCTTAAATTCAAATATCACGAATCGTGTGAGACTTAACATAGATTGACCAGATGT
Source organism: Fragum sueziense (assembly GCA_963680895.1). NCBI lineage: Eukaryota > Metazoa > Mollusca > Bivalvia > Cardiida > Cardiidae > Fragum > Fragum sueziense. Next base: position 38,982,761 of record OY804597.1, read on the forward strand.
CGTTTTTTTGAAAATAAATAAATAAATAAAAATAGCGTATAAACATTCTATAGATCCAGAAAATGACCACAGAGTGAGATGTGTTGATCCTAGTCAGTCTTTGGGGACTGCACAGACTGACTAGGATCGATACTTGTCACACTTCCCATAAGGCCCCTTTTAGCGAGACGGGTCACATTATAAGAGAAATTCATTGGTCCCAATCAGTTTCACTTAGGCATAGCCTGGACTTGATACGCGGTATTCTCAAATGCTGTAATGGCTCTCTTGTTCAAGTTCCCCGGAATTTAGTTTGGGAGAATTGATTATCAACCGAAACTCATTGTCATTTAAAAGAGTGTTATTGCATGTAGTTCATGAAGCTTAAGCCTCAAAACTGAAAAAAAGAAAACTTTCCAATTCAACGTTTCTATTTGCACTATATTCAGTGGCGGATCCAGGATTTTTTTCCAGGAGGGGTGGAGTCCAAGCCCAAATTTTTTCCGGGGGGGGGGGGGGTCCAAGCCAAAATTTTGACTTAAATTGTAGTAAATATGCAACGTTACACTAAATTTATACTGTCAAAATTCGATTTTCGGCCAATGCCCCCCACCCCCCTCAAACGACACCCCCTCTAGATCCTTCCATGATATTCCTTGTAAAAAATGTATAGAGATGTTATTCTATAAAATATGCCAACACTGCAAGATTTGCACCATATGAATAAATGGGGGTGTGTGGATTTTTCTCATGTAAATTTTGATAAGACATTTACTACTACATGTATATAGTTGAGTAGCCGTAAGGCGAGGACGTTGACATGCGGAAAGAATCACTGCTTTGACGAGTTATCATTTTCATAAATCACGAATCTTTCTCAAAAAAAAAATATTAGAGGCCTTTCTTTTAGGCCGGTTGCGAACGGTAAAAAAAGTGGACTAATTTATGATAAATTGTACATTACGAAAATAACGATCAACATAAATTTCCCTTTTTTTCTGCAAATGGCTGGGCTAAAATATGAGTCAGTGAAATTTAAAGCAGTCGTTGAAACTGATGTTTTTCTCTTTTTAAGCCAAACTTAACTTGATATTCTGCTCAATTTTGTTTGAACACAAACATCTTTGAATTGAAGATAAACATTTCGACTTTTGCATTTTTTCTCTTATGATGCCAAATACAATAATGATTAAACATATGTCCTGATGTATTCCTCTTATAAAACAAGAGAGAGAAAAGGCTTGTTTTTCATCGCATTTCATCAAAATATTTGAACAGATATACATATCAGGTCTATGCAATACAAGTTCACAGCAAAAATGATCATGATAATACTTAGCATGATGATGACGACGACGATGAATATATCGTTGCTATTCGAAAAAAAAAAAAAAAAACCCTCGTAACTACAGAATAAAGCATACTGTAGTTACGATTTTTAATAGGAAAAATGATTTAGGTGGGCTTATAATGACTTACCTCAAAAATGATCAGAACAAATATCCATATTTTTGAGCACAGCATTATTTCTCCTGTGTAATATTTCACGTTAAAACGTCCACTATTCCTTTACTAATTAAGGTCCCGTGGTAATGTATTTTGTCTTACACCTTTCGCCACCGAAATCTTTCATACGTCACACGCGGTCAAAAATAGAACCTTTACTGTGACATATTACCAGTGACGAAAATTATATGAATCATCGTTCACGGAATAATGATCTTAAGGGGGTATGCTCCAGTTTTTCGGAACACTCGGTCTTTACTGTAGTAAATTAAATGTTTCGTACCAATTTGTTTCGCTACCATATTTTCAATAATATAACACATTATTCCAATTTACCATTTTCGACGGTAAAAGTGTATTTATTATGCGAAACTAATTTCCCCAAGATGGAAATCGATTAGTTAGAGCAAGACAGTCGTAAGTGTGTATGCAGTTCCCACTGTTTTGCGTCATTTTATTCATGTGTAGCTGATAAAAATGGCTGTAATTCACTAATAAGTGCGCTGACCTATACATTTTCTTTTTGAATTATTACCAGGACATGTTGCTTAATACAATGAGGGAGTTTTATCAAATTCTATTATGTAGAACTTGAAATATTTCCAAAAATATGCAAATTTTGACATAAAAATCTCCAGCTTCGTTGATCTAACCGAACACGTGAACATGCTGTTTTATACGTTTACGCGTTTATATTAGCACATATTTTGGGTTTTCTGTTCTTATTAAATGTTAGACGTTACTTTAAATCCGTTTTCGGGACTAAAAAATGAATATACAGCATTTTATTAGCATTTTAGTGACCTTGGACAGGTGCAAGAAATTGTGCATTTTTTCAATGTAGGGGTATGTGATACGAATGCCTATAAAATTCAAACAAGATCGCTGACCATCCATTTTTATTTTATTTTTCAATTGGTAATAACATGTAATTTCAACATACAAAATATAAATAAATTCTATTATTGGGAAAAAAATTAGGAAACTGGAGCATTCCCCCTTAAAACAGAAAAGATTGTGTGTTTTAGTCATTTTTTGTAAACTACAAAAGGGAGGTGGGGGTCGGTGCTTAATGAAAATCTATAAGTTTTTGATAAAAACTTTTAATAAATTGGTGAAAAGCGATGATATTTAACACATTAAGCCAACATTTGGGCTTGGACTGGATCCTGGATCCGTCCTTGTGGTTCCTTATCTTAAATAGTTTCCATATAATAAGCCTACGAATTTCTCGACGGTGTTAACAATTATTTTGTTCACTGCAACCCCTTTCAGTTTGGACCAGCACTATTGTTTGTTTGGGAAAGGGTTAGTTAAGCCAAATCTTCACAGTATGTAGCAATAATCAATGAAGAATATAACAATAATAAAGAATGCCTCCTCCATTTTAACGACTCATGGTTTAGGTGTCTCTTTTAGAAAGCTTATAATATGACAAAGGAAAGCAAAATCCACAACTGCCGATCAACTAAATGGTGGATAGGGAAACAGAAGCACTATTAGTGTAGGCCGCAATAAGCTTAAAATTTCCACTAAGACCCCCCATACACAACAGCCACCGGAAGTCGTCCTTTGATGACAATTATGGCCAATCACCGTTCGTTGCCATTGCACGTGGGATGCTTTCCTCGGAATTGGGTCAGAGCCTCGATCTAGCATAAAGAAACGGACTGATGTGTTGCTATTTTTAGTAACAAATTGGAACAGTGTCTGTGTGTATACGAGGGTTGTCCGGAAAGTTCGTGGACACTGTTGAATATATAAACATGAGATAAGAAGATTTCATAACACACACATGATGTCATTAAACAGTATCTTAGAAACAACATTTCAAAATTTGAACAAAATCCCTCCATTTTTAATAGAATTACATATGTTTTTGTGAAGAAGGTTGATGCACCCCGGAGCACGCCATGACGTTACGTCTCTCCGGTGACGAAGAAATAACTTCGCCACGAAGACTTGTGCGGCTTTATTTTCTTCAGAAAGCATTCTACGCACCCTCGTGTACACACTGTTTACATTTTCAAATGTTTTGTGAGGATTTCGTTAACAATTGTTTTTGACAGTTCACATTTTCCCCCGATATATCTTACCGTATTTTGCCTTTCGTCATTCACGACGTCACTTACCAAATTAACATTTCAATCTGTTATAATACTCGATCTTTGAGACCTCGAATCAGCTATTGCTTCCCTGGAAACGTTTGTGACATTTGCAAACGAGATAATACGGCACACATGGTCTCTTCGTAGAAGAATTAACTAATTTCCTGGTCTCTGCAGGCGTTTTCCTAGTTCCACGCAAATTTTTCACAAGAACGCGCTGCTCCGCCCAAACGTCCGACGTCGTCATTTTTCACAGATTTCTTTCCATATCAAACTTCTTTAAATCGTCCTCAAATGTCAATTTTTAACGCGACAACATTGAAATCACATCAATAAGGAGTCGGAATGTTAGGTCACATTTTTATACATTTATTATTCTGTTTACCACCAATTTCATACGTTAAGGTAGAACCGGATACTTTTAAAACTTTAAGCTACGGTCATAAATTTGATATCTTTTGAAACTAGAAGCTATTTCTGGTTCAAATCCGATATTCATTTCCTCGTTCATGTCGTGACGACGTTACCACGACGACGTCATCATAGGTACCTCGCACGTTTTTTACGTCGAATTTCTTTAGCCCGGAAATGCACAAAATTGCGTTTTAGTCGGGCAATTTCAACGTCACAACAATAAAAATTACATTGATGGAAAGATCTTTTCAAACCTAATAAAGTGACACAAGAACCAATTATTTCGGACCGACGACGCAGAAAAATCCGACGAACTTTCATCTTTTTTCCACGTCAGATTTCGAGGAAAAACTAAATTTGGAGCAGAATTTCGTAAAATTGGCCAGAACGTTTTTTGCCATTTTTCATTATTTTATTGCATGACCATATTGTAAGCATTTGGCAAGAAATCAGAAAAAATCACCGTACCGATTTGTAATAAAACATATTTAGATATTGTTGGTATGCGTCAAAGTTATGCAGTCGGGCGTCGGCAAATTTCGACTAAAAATCACTTTTATGAAAGAATTTCGTGAAATTGGCCACCGTGATTTTATGTTATTTTATTTTGCATCCATATTGCAGGTGAAATGCACAAAATCAGAAAAGTTTATTGTATAGTTTTTTAATACAACGTGTTTGAATGTTTTAGATATAAATCAAAATTAACACAGTCGGACGCCGACGTCGAAACTACGTACGTTGATGAGCAACAAGGATGAACACAGGCCAGGATTTAATACTGCTCCACGAGAAAAAAACTTATACACATGCATTTAAATGGAATTTGTGTATTTTATTCCATAAAAATATTGAAATAAAAAAGAGAAATTGTGACTGTCGCTATTTTCTTCTTTTCTCTAAACGTTTTCTTAAACAATTTTGGTCGGAACGTCAAAATCACATCGTAATTAGATAAAGGTCAATTGTAACATTTGGGTTGAAATAAAAAACATTTATAAATTCTGTGCATATATGATAGAGTCTTTGTTTATTTTTCATCGATGACATGAATGAATGAACGTTTTAACGAGATATTAAATAAGTTGCATTTACGACTGCGATTTTGATATTAGAAATGAAACAAAAAGTATCCGATAGAAATTGATGCAATGCGAAAGACATTATTTTTTGATATTGCGATGTTATGTATATTTGCATTATTTTTTATTTATTTTATTCATTTTATTATTTTTACATTTTCTTTTTTGCCACATCATGCGATCAGAAGTGGTTTAGTTATTCTATGACATTTTTTAATGTTGGTTACCAATATTTCCGCATATTCTTTTTCGAAAGTATCATTTCAATCCCGTTTTCGTTGTCCCCTCGAATAGGCTTTCATGGGTGTGTCGACTGTTATCCCGATTCTGTACTTCTTGCTAGGTATTTACTTAGACAATAGAGATTTACTTTCGCTGTCCGACTAATTGATTACACAAATGTGGTCTCTTTGGGCAGTTTGAAAACCCCGGCGCGTCTACATCCTTGTTGCTCGTCAACGTACATGTACGTAGTTTCAAAATCGACGTCGACGTCCGACTGTGCAAACTTTAATTGATACCTAATATATTCAAACACATTTTATTACAAAACGACACAGTAAACTTTTATGATTTTTTGCATAACACCTACAGTATGGATGTAAAATGAAATATAATATAAATTCCTTCCAGCCAATTTTACGATAATCCGTCGTAAAGTGCCTTTTCGTCGAAATTTACCGACGCCCGACTGCATAATTTTGACGCATACCAACAATATTTGAATATGTTTTATTAAAAATCGGTACGGTGAATTTTTCTGATTTCTTGCCAAATGCTTACAATATGAGCGTGCAATATAATAATGTAAAATGGCAAAAATTGTTCTGGCCAATTTTACGTAATTCTGCTCTAAAGTTAGTTTTTCCTCGAAATCTGGCGCGGAAAAAAGATGAAAGTTCGTCGTTTATTTCTGCGTCGTCAGCCCGAAATAATTGATTTTTGTATCATCTTATTACGTTTGAAAAGATCTTTCCATCGATGAAATTTTCATTGTCGTGACGTTGAAATTGCCCGACCAAAACGCCATTTTGTGCATTTCTGGGCTACAGAAATTCGACGTAAAAAACGTGCGAGGTGCCTATGTTGACGTCGTCGTGGTAACGTCGTCACGACATGAACGAGGAAATGAATATCGGAATTGAACCAGAAATAACTTCTAGTTTTCAAAGATATCAAATTTATGACCGTAGCTTAAAGTTTTAAAAGTATCCGGTTCTACCTTAAATTAAATTAAAAAACATAGACATGGGTAGCAAAAAAGCTAAAAATTTGACGTGGTCCGGGTACCCCTATGTAGGGTCGTGTTAGGTCCTATTGCAAAATAATAGCAAATTAGATTTATTATTCTTTGCTGGAAAAGTACTTGATAGATGTTTAGCTTTCATGTGATAAAGATTATTTCACAAACAAAGTATTATGAAGCAAAATAAATTGTGTGTCCACGAACTTTAAGGACAACCCTCGTACAATGCTAATTTCCCATAAACCCACTGTTTTCCACCGGAAGCGGTTCATAGGTACGGACTAAAACGACAATTGAAAGGGGCCAATTAACAATTTATCACATTCCCACACATTGACTCTTTTGGACTCCGCAAAAGAAAACAACTTTGGTTCAAGCATGTGACATGCAATTTTTACATTTCCCACCATGTTTTCTACCCCGAAAGACCAAAAAATCTAAATTTCAGTCACTTCAGTCTTCAACATCTTTGAATTTGGGTCTCCCAAAAAAATTTGTCATCTAGTAATCGTGGAAATGCATTAAACAATCAGCAGTGCGTCGGTGCTATGACAGAATTGCGTAACAAATTAGTTACGCAATTTTGTCAATTTTCGTTTATAAATGCTTTCTACTAAATATGTAGGAGCGCAGATTCTGTCAAAACGGCGTTTCTCTACACCTATTAGAACCATTTCAATTATCATGTGACAAAATTACGTAACTCGATTTAGCTGACAAAAATACGTTGTACATAGACAAATTATTTACACGAGAGTAATTAAAGGCTGAGAAATGGCATTCTCCTCAGTATTTCTTCTACTTTGACCAATAAATGAACCGTAAGTTATGTTCAATTACCTTATTTTACCATAAAGAAGCTGAATTGTTCATGTAGTTATTGAGTTACGCAATTTTGTCGGCACATTCTTTTAAAGCGGTAAAAACGTTTTTGGCTCTCCTGAAAAAAATGGTTTTCGAGCAAAATTTCAGTTAAGCAATTTTGTCATAGCACCGACGAACTGTGGCTGATCGAATACATTGTGGATAGTAAAACAAAAGCATTAACTAGTTGTGCACAATTAACACATTATATACATAAACATATGCTACTACATCATCTCGGTAATATACTTATATGACAGGTCTCAATATTTAGCAGCTATACTGACACTGAAAAGAAACATAGAGAGCATTTAGGCTTCGGTTATGCTTATATGCAAAATGCGATATTGATTTTTATGTGTATAAACACGCACATTGCACTCGGCTTTCAAAACCCATGAAATTTTTAAACAATAAACCAATTAAAACAATTGTACACGACACTACGTTATTAAATGTATTAGAACTATGTTACTATCAAACCTTACAAAACGACAAAAAATAAATTGATGAAAGTTTTGATTGGTCAATGCTGATATAATACGATCTTTCAACAGAAAGCCCGACTTGTTTTTATTCAAAAATGCAAAACAATGTTTCTATTTCTAGCATTTCAAATTCTCTTTATGTTCTGTAAATCCCTTCTCCTTAGTATTGCCAAAAAGTTAATTGTTAGGAAAGAGGTCTGTTGAATAGACCTTATTAAAAAAAAAAAAAAAAAAAAAAAAAAAAAAAAAAAAAAAAAAAAAAAAAACTATATAAATAAATTTTCTCGCTTTTTAACAGAAACCTCGTAACTGCAGCTTACTTCTATCGTTTGTGGAGCTAGGTAGTCTTTCTTTCGATATTGAGTGTCTAGTGGACATTCCTCTCACACAGTTGCGTTATGAATATCGTCATTTCTAACAAAAACCTTGTAATTGCAGCATGTTTAAGCTACAGTTACGAGGTTTTTGCTTAAATGCATCTATATGGTGTCGCTATATATTTTCTTCCAAAACCTCGTAACTATATTGCTTGCTAAAGCTGCAGTTACGATTTTTAAAGAAAAGCCGCGATGTGTCAATGGCGGATCCAGAGGGGGTTCGGGAGGTTCAAACGAACCCCCTACGTAGCATGATAATGTCATTTTCATGCGGAAATTCCGTCAAAATTGTGTAATTACGTGTAAAACGAATCCCCCTTATTGTGAAAACGAACCCCCTCACAAAAATCCTGGATCCGCCGCTGTGTGTAGGCTACATACATGATATGGACAGGTTGACCTCATTAGACAATAAACAGGTCAACTGGGTCAATGTTAATATTTGAGGTATTTCATTTAGCCCTTTCACACGGGTGGTAAACAGAGAAACTAGCTCAAAAAAGAGGTAGTTGCATAGAGCGAAAATTTGTAGGTCACGAACACATTTTCTAAAATTATTTCTTTTAAAGCGAGTTTTTGAGAAATCCGGCGATGCTGTAATATGAAGAAATGGTCGAAGTTTGTTGTGCACGAGAGTATACGGTATTAGTAGCAGGGTTTTAATACAATCGTTGAAAAAACATTTCAAAATCGAAAGTAAAGAAGTTTTTACTTTCGATCTTGAAATGTTTTTCAACGATTGTATTCAAACTCTGCTCACTAACACCGTATATTCTCGTACACAACAAACTTCGACCATTTCTTCATATTACAGCATCGCCGGATTTTTCAAATACTCGTTGTAAAAGAAATAACTGTAGAAAAAATGTGTTCGTGACCTACCTTTGTTTACAGATTTTCGCTCTATGCAACTACCTCGGTAGAGGCCGGATGTCACGAGGAAACAATATACCGTTGACTCTTTTTGGAGCTAGTTTCTCTGTTTACCACCCGTGTTTCAGAGTATGATATTATGCTTGATGTTTTACATGGTGGAGATTGTGCATGATTGGATGAATAACGCATACGGTCAAATGCCTCGCTTCAGGTAAGAAATTGTGCATTAATTTTCTTATTTCTGCGTCAATTTTCAAGCGGTTTGTTGCATGTACCCCGCATTACTGAGCTCTTTCCTCAGATATATGACTTGTTCGTAGAATATTTGTACTTTGTCCAAAAATTGATCCAAACCGACCAGAAAAACGACAAAAAATTCAACAAACAGCATGAAAATTGACACATAAATAAGAAAGATATTGCACAAATTCTTACCCGAAGCGTGGTTAATTTGGCCGTAGTCGTTACCATTTCACTTTCTGGTCGGTTGGGACAATATTTCACAAAAAGTACCATGAGTTATCTGATATGTCAAACATCCTATGAAAGAGCTCGGTAAGGCGGGATGCGTGCAACAAACCTTTTGAAGATTGACGCACAAATCAGGAAGTTATTGCAAAATATCTTACCAGAATCGAGATTATTTTGTCCCTATGAATTCGTTATCCATCCCATGATGCACAATCTCCACCATGTTTTATGTCATTGTAAGAGAGTGTACGCATTTTCATCATCATCATCATCATCATCATCATCATCATCATCATCATCATCATCATCATCATCATCATCATCATCATCATCATCATCATCATCATCATCATCATCATCATCATCGTCATCGTCATCGTCATCGTCATCTTCTTCTTCTTCTTCTTCTTCTTCTTCTTCTTCTTCTTCTTCTTCTTCTTCTTCTTCTTCTTCTTCTTCTTCTTCTTCTTCTTCTTCTTCTTCTTCTTCTTCTTCTTCTTCTTCTTCTTCTTCTTCTTCTTCTTCTTCTTCTTCTTCTTCTTCTAACTCTTCTCCTTCTTCTTCTTCTTCTTCTTCTTCTTCTTCTTCTTCTTCTTCTTCATCTTCATCTTCTTCATCTTCTTCTTCTTCTTCTTCTTCTTCTTCTTCTTCTTCTTCTTCTCCTTCTTCTTCTTCTTCTTCTTCTCCTTCTTCTTCTTCTTGCCCTGAACGATTGAGGTAGGTCCAAGTATTCGATATATATATTCGATATTCAGCCATAAGGCCACATATCCTCACAGGTATACTTAAGGTAGGCCTTACAGTCTAAATTTTGAAATCATCATCATCATCGTCATCGTCATCGTCATCGTCATCTTCTTCTTCTTCTTCTTCTTCTTCTTCTTCTTCTTCTTCTTCTTCTTCTTCTTCTTCTTCTTCTTCTTCTTCTTCTTTCTTCTTCTTCTTCTTCTTCTTTCTTCTTCTTCTTCTTCTTCTTCTTCTTCTTCTTCTTCTTCTTCTTCTTCTTCTTCTTCTTCTTCTTCTTCTTCTTCTTCTTCTTCTTCTTCTTCTTCTTCTTCTTCTTCTAACTCTTCTCCTTCTTCTTCTTCTTCTTCTTCTTCTTCTTCTTCTTCATCTTCTTCTTCTTCTTCATCTTCTTCTTCTTCTTCTTCTTCTTCTTCTTCTTCTTCTTCTTCTTCTTCTTCTCCTTCTTCTTCTTCTTCTTCTTCTTCTTCTTCTTCTTCTTCTTCTTCTTCTCCTTCTTCTTCTTCTTGCCCTGAACGATTGAGGTAGGTCCAAGTATTCGATATATATATTTGATATTCAGCCATAAGGCCACATATCCTCACAGGTATACTTAAGGTAGGCCTTACAGTCTAAACCAATATGCCTTACCGAATTTTCCAGTCTACAAAGGAAAAGTCGTAAACATTTCGGCGGCAGACGAAAGTTACAGACAACTTCTCTATCCTGTATTACAAAGCTTAAATATGGTTAAAGTTAAGTAGCCCATGATTAAGGTAAGTTCTATCTGATCTCGTTTGGTAACATATTGTGAAAATTTTGACTGTCCTGCAAAATGTCATTGGTTTTCGCGACTCATCTCGCTGGGATGCTGAGAAAGCACTTTTCCGTTTAAATATTGCTATTTTACAAAGACAGTTCGTAATTATATCAATGGCTTATAAGATTTTTTCAAATTAATACCAAATGCAGGGATGCTACGCGTCAGGGAATTTTTTTTTTCAAGTTCAGGAAATTGTCAGGGAATTTTGTGAACTGTCAGGGAAATTTGAAAATACAAAATGTCAGGGAATTGTCAGGGAATTTTGAAAAAATAAGATGTATTGACATATAATTAATGATTTCAACATCGCCTTTTAAAATTGTCTGAAAATGTTGCGAGTTACAGCGAAAATACTGCATGGAAACACGTCAGGGAATTCTCCAATTTTGTCAGGGAATTGTCAGGGAATTTTATTTCCACTAACTAGTGGCAAACCTGAAATGTTGCAGACGACAATTTCAAGTCAACATTAATTTACTTCTTTCTTTATAGAAAATTTGCCACAATGTTTTCCAAAGCCTTCAACTTTTGGGGCGTCAAAAATTTCATTATATGGAAATCAGACTTTCTAAAAGTTTTTCCCTAAAAATGTGTCATTCAATCTGACAAGGTCTGCAGAGTTTCCATTCACGCCAAATTGTGCGTGAAACACGCATATTAGAAAGAAATCACGTACATAATTACGGTCCCGTACGCGATTTCACGCACAAAAATTTGGACCAGCATCTTCCAACAATCCCGAAAGTGAAACTAACCAAGGAAACTAGACTAGAGTAAATCTGTGTTACTCATATGCCATGATTTGACCGAGATCAAAAACGCCGCAAACACAGTCAATTGATGACGTAGTCATTCCAGTTTCAATGTAATCATGTGATGTTAACGCATCCAAATAAGGTTACGTTTATTGTTTGACCAAATTTACCTGAGACTCATCGTTTTCCGTAAGTGTATTCCGGCATTCATCGGCGTATTCGATAGTTTCCGCGTGTTTATACCCTGCGCTGTGAAAAATGTTAACTTTATTTCTGCATGATCTCATTGAAAAAAAAAAAGTAGCGTAGTGGAAAGACGCTGGACTTTCATTTACAGAGACTCAAGATCGAACCCAGCATTTTACTGATCAAACTTTTGTGAAGCTTTTTTTTCTTTCTTTTTTCCTATGAAATGGAATACTTAATTAATGTATTATTTATTGATTGATGAAATACTCATTGTTTTAATGTTCGCAATAAATATACTTCACTAAATATCTTTTCCCTTTTTATCATAATCTTTATTAGACGCAATCCCAGTTAAAGGGGACAATTGATGTCTCCGGCCTTTAATATGTTCTAGTTGCAAATAGTCAACATTATGTAAATGCCCACCACATTTATTTTCATCCAACACCTATAACCAAAAAATTAATCTATAATTTACGTTCGTAAGAACTCCATTTCTTATGAAAATCTTGTGACAATCAAACAAGGGGGTACGAAAAACCGATGTCTCCGGGTATAAATTCTAACTTTCAAACCAAAAATGTCAATTTCAACAATTAATTATCTTAACAGAACTGTCCCAATCTTGTACAGAACACATAGAGCTCCAAAACGATACCAAGATTTATATAAAAAATGTAATCCAAAATTTGTAGAAAAGCCTCTAGTCGTTGTCTCCAAAATTCAAAAACGTACGGGACACTTTCTTTATAGCTAAGAAACACTGACATAAATATACATCTAATGCATCAATCAAGCGTAATCTACTTCAGTATAAATATATATTATCAAAATAAAGTCGCATTTTGATATACCTTTGTCAGTATTTTTACAAAATCAACATGATTCTTAAACAATTTACCGTAATTTTAACCCCGTAACGTACGAGGCAAGAACTAAAGTAACTGTAGTTAAAAATGTGTAATTATAAATAGTTTAATTCTTCAAGTAACATCACTATTCGAAGTCTCTTCAAATATGATAAAAAGAATTATACCGATTACTATAATAGCATTTATACAGTAGGCCAAATAAAGTTTGGTACACATTAAAAAGTGACGTACGAGTCCATAACGTTCGAGGCAATTTTTAGTTTTCAGTTTTTAAATTGCTGAAATGGAACGTTTCCTGTGTTTTACTTATGTACTTTGGGTTCCTTAATGGCTCCAGTTAAAGCAAAATAGACTTTTAATGCACATAATAGACTGTACATGTACTCGTACTAGTCTCGTACGTAATGGTATTATAATTACGCTTAATTGAAACTATTTTTACAATATTGAGGAAAGTTCCACAAAATATGCCGGTTTTTGTTGATATATATAGGAATATATTCATATCCATATACATTACACTAGATTGATGCATTAAAATAGATTATTTCAGCGTTTCTTACCTTTATAAAAAGTGTCCCGTACGTTTTCTAATATTGGATCCATCAGATTTAAGGATGTCTAGCAAATTTGGGATAACATTTCACTTAATTAAGCAGTTATTACACATACCTCATGTGTCAAAACAATACGAACATCTCAACTTTTATAAATTGAAATTAATTTGGCTAGGAAGTTTCAATTTGTAAAACAACACACCCAGATGGCTTATAGAGTTGTATTTATTTTCATTTATTCATTTCATTATAATTTTTTTGACAAAGTGTCTGGCAAATGGATATTGCCTGATAATATTATGATTTGATTGAAAAGGTAATAACACAGAGGCTGTGGTGTTAAAGAAAAGAAAGCACATTACGTACGGGACAAGCTGTAGTTACGTTCGGGACAGACCAATTTTAAACTATTGTTGATTTGTAATAAATCATTGACTTTCCATTTCTGCATATCGATTAAGGGAATAACTCATTGCTTTTGTTTAATAATACAAGAGAAAATTAAAGGTTGTTTGGTGTATTTTAGAAGAGTTGGAAGTAGTCAACGTTCTAAAATAAAGGAATTGTACAAGGATAGCCGTTTTGTATTTTCATTCGCATAGGTACAATTCATCATTTTCACCCATATTGTCAATTGATTCACATTTTACAAACAAATACTCATCAAAATGTATCGGATTTATTATTCTTTAGGCATCACTTAATGGGAAATTAGACACACATTTCACCAAGGGGTCTATTTAAAATACGCATTTTTTTATGCACACATTCGATCATTTAACAGTCTATAACTCCAAAACTAGGCAAGCCCACTTGACAAAACAAGGGAAATTTGCGCAGAAGATGTGATCCATGAAGAAAATTTGTCCAGAATGAGTGAATGGTAAAATGAAAAATTTCGAAAAAAATTTAGTCAATTGTCCACTTTAACTGGGATTGCGTCATTAGTTCATTTATCATTTATAATCTTCCATTGAACGTTGCTGATGTGTTGGTCTCTCGCAGCTTCTCTGGAATCAAAAAGGCATTGACCCTGCTTACTCAAATTGTATTGATGGTTAAGCGAGGAAAAGGGTTCTGGGTCCCCCAATTGTCTAAAAAAGTTGCAACCTCAGCAAACACGTTTTAGTATTACCTGTATCTAAACGGTTTCGACATTTCTTGAATGACTACTTAAAGTGAAAGGATTCTTGAAAGTGAACTGATTGAGGTTTACTAAATGTATGCATACATTTGAAAAAAGAAAATAAATGTTGAAAGTAAAAGTACTTAAACAAAAGCGCTACTGGGATTCGAACCACGGACATGTGGTTTACAGAAGAGTCGCCTTACACACTAGGCCACTATTATTCGGTGGATATTGCGAAGTGTATAACAGTACTTATACAGGTTATAGTCCCGATGTAGAAAATACGGAAAGAACCGAATATTAACGGAATATGCAAGGAGTCTCAGTTCAATCTGGCCAAACAATACTATGATTTGTTTACAAAAGTCGCGCGTGCCAAAAAATGCGGGAAATGGGATGAAACAATGAAAACAACACGCTATCTACGAAGTAAATACACTGACGTTAGATGGTTTTAGCACCGACACGTTGTCTCTTTCTTTCATGCCGCCTCGCGATTACACGGCCGATTACACGGATTGACTCTTGATTACACAAAGGAATTCTGCCAGTTATTTGTATATGTTAAACTGGTGTGCTTGCTTGACCATTTGGACAGCAAATCTATCTTTCGAATTAAATAAAAAGTAAGTGTTGACAGTAATGTTAATTGGCGATTGATCTATCATTTACGGTAAAAGATAGAGTCAAGTCTGAGCCACATTCGAATTTTTGACCCACTTTCTTTAAAAATTGTCGCCTTACTCGCATATGGCTTTTGAAGTGGCGATCGCCAGCTCAAGCCCTGTTTCTGTCATTTATACTGAAGAAACAAAACAAAAATGCAATTTTTGTGTATTTTGATATAATTTTTTTGAAACTACCGAAGATTCCGGCAAAAAACGATATTTCCACATCGTAGATCTACCACGATATGTATCGTCGGAGAAGGATATCAGAATACAGCGATAATTCCGCACAACACTTTTAATAAGTGTGCATTGCAAATTACACATATTTCAGGGGTGTGGAATTCACATGCCCGACTTGCCCGACCTGGGTTTTGTGGTGGACAGGCAAGGGCTTTTTTCAAGTTAGCTTGTCCGTGGGCAAGTGCATATCAAGGGGATCAAAATGTGATAAAAACGAAATCTTAATATTATTTTTGCTCACGATCCTTCTGAAAAAATCCATTTCAATAAAATCACATTTTAGTTTCAAAAGGTAAACATGTGTTTGAATTGTGTTCATTCAGTTTTATATGTTAACTGAAAATAGAGTTAAAATAAAGTTTAAATATTATATTCCTGTCTAGATGTTGTTTTTTTCTGGACGAGTAAACGTTGCCTTCGGACAAGTAGAAATTTGAGTTCAACTTGTCCGAGGACAAGTGGAAAAATTCCATATTTCCACATCCCTGCATATTTCATTGTTTTATTGGTTTTTACCCCTATTTTCTGTCCCATACCCCCATTTTTCAATGACAGTGCGTGCAAAACCCCTAAATAAAAATCCGAGTGGAAACACTGGTCTGTAAATCTGTCAGTCCCAAAAAGAATTTGTCAGACTGAAAGACCAAACCAACACAAACACAAATATACTATAAACCGTAGGTCATTTGGGTTAAAATGACACATCTACAGGACCATCAGACAGACCGACTGAAAGAGAACTAAAAATGTCAGTCTACTCTAGACTAGAAATTTTTCAGGCATGAATGATGTCTGACGAATTCTGGGAAGTTGGGGAATAGGTGAAAAAAAAGAGATTGATATTGTAGTTTTTCCATTTCTAGTTTCTGTAGACAGAGATGTTATAAAGCCACTGAAACAATGAGTAGAAAGATAGGACAACCATCTACCAGCAAGGGTTTGTAATATAATTTTTCATGTAGTAAAGTAAGTTTGTGAAAAACGACCCTTCTGTTTTGTTAAGTGAACATAATTAAATGTTATACTCAAGTGCTCTATCATAGTAAAAGTAAATTAAAAGTCCAGAGTAGAGAGGTAAGTAGGAAAAACACCAACCACAGCTAGTTATGTCGGTACTTTTATTTCCAACGTTTCGACCAACGTTTTGGTCTTCTTCAGGGAATACAAAATAGATACATAAACTAGTTATTGAAGTATGAAATTTTCGGTACTTATTCACGTCACGTGATCTGATTGTTCTCTGTTCTAAAAATAGTACACATTGTAAATATTAAAGAATGTGAATATATATGTAACAAAAGTTAGAAAATATCATTAAAATATGAAAATTATGAGTGTCTTTGTTGTTTGTTGTGTTAAAGTAAATGAGATTACAGTTTATTAATCTTTAATCGGAGAGATTAAAGTTTTTTTGTTGATCATCTTTCTAAAGATTCTCTTCATCTGTTTGTTCTTCCTCTTTGTTCTGTTTTGTTTCCTCTCTCTATTCCTCTGGTCTTTGGTTCCGTAGATGATCCTGAATGTAGGGGTTTTTAGCTGGCATTCGGGAGGTGGTGTCCAGGGTTTTACTGCTACGATTTCTGGTATTGGTTTGTTGTGGGTTGTTACTGTCTTGTAATACGCTTTTGGGATTCCGTGTTGGTCAATGGAGTGTTTTTTTAAATAGTCCTTTCGTTTGAAGGTTTTATCACAAATATCGCAGTTGTAGCATTCTCTCGATGTTTGGTGTCTCTTAAAATGTCTGTTAAAATGAGTTACGGTACCTGAGATAACTGTGCCGCATTCCTTACAAATTCGTTTTCCATCGTCTGTCAGATCGTAATTCTGTGTGTGATTCATCTTAGGTGATGATGTTGAGTCCATGTGGATTTTTTGTCTTGAATGTATCTATCAGAGCTTCCTCCGTTCTTAATCTTGTATTAACGTTGTTTTCTGTATTTGTTATGACCGTAACGTCGATGTCACGTGCCGAGTGATTGACGTCAGAAAAATGGCGGGAAACTGGTTTGTACATGTTTGCGTTTTTCACGTCGTTCAGGTGGCCATTAAAACGTTCTCGTATACTATTTCCCGTCTGTCCGATATATTGTATACCACATTTTTTGCAGGTCAATATATAAATGGCGCTAGTAGTTTTACAGTTGTAAGATCCTTGTATTGTGTAGCTCTTTCCAGTAGTGTGTGACGTTATTTTAGTTTTGGGTTCCATGAAGTTGCATGTTCGGCAATTTTCCTTGCATGGGCCTGATCCCCTTGTTAATTGTGATGTAACAAGTTTGCTTCTGATTAGTGAATTCCTGATTGACTTGGGTTTTTTGTAGACACAAATCACTCTTTTCGTTTGGAAATGTTCGGTATCTGTATTGTTGGTTAGCAGGTGTAGATTCTTTGCTAGAAGCGAAGAAATGTTTGGGAGTGATGGGTTGTTGGTCGTGATGAAGGGAATAGTATGTACCTCTATTTGTCGTTTGGTATCCAGTATGAGTGTTTGCCGATCTAAGGTTCTAGCTTTTTTGATCGCTGATTTCACAAGTCGTTTTGGATATCCTCTCTTTTGTAGGTTGGTTGATAATAATTCTGTACATCTATCGTATTCTGTAATCTCGGAGCATATTCTTCGTAGTCTGATAGCCTGGCTATATGGGATGCTATTCTTTTGTTTCTTCGGATGAAAAGAGTTGTAATGTAAGTACATATGAGCGTCCGTGGGTTTGGTAAAGAGGGTTGTGGATAACGTTCCGTTCGCGTTTTTTATCACCGTGGTATCCAAAAAATTGATTTGTTTATTATTTATGTCAGAAGTGAATTTTATCGAGTGGTGGTATTTGTTAAGATCACATAGGAAGGAATCCAATTCCTGTCTCGTATGCGTCCATATTATGAATATGTCGTCGATGTATCTCCACCATATGAGGGGCTTGTTTTTCTGTGTGGATAAGAAAGATCTTTCTAGTTGGTCCATAAAAATGATGGCGTAGCTGGGTGCGCATTTGGTTCCCATAGTTGTCCCTGATGTTTGTTCATAATATTTCTTGTTGAACTCGAAATTGGTTCTTTTCAAGACATATATAAGTAGTCTCAAGATTATCCATGTATGTGGTGTCTTGTCTGTTCTTCTATCTAAAGCGCGTTTTGTTGATAGTATTCCTTCTCTGTGTGGTATATTGGTGTATAGGGCTGTGACGTCAATTGTTACTAGCAGTGCTTCGCTAGGGATGTGTTTAATGGATTGTAGTTTCCGTAGAAAGTCACCGGTGTCTTTGATGTAAGAGCTGACTTCTTGTGCTAAAGGCTGGATATGGTGGTCTATGTATGCAGATAGTTTCTCTGTAGGGCTTTGACAGCCCGATACTATGGGTCGTCCAGGGTTGTTTTTCTTGTGTATTTTTGGTAACATGTAGAATACTGGGATTCGGCAATTTTTTGGTCGTAAGTAACGGATGTGTTCCGGGTTTAGTAGGTTGTGTTTCTTGAGGTAGTCTAAAAACGTGTTAATCTCCTGACAGATCTTCCTTGTTTGGTCGTTTTTTACTTCTTTGTATATGTTTTCATCATTTAATTGTCTGAGACCTTCATTGATGTAGTCATTCTTATTTAATATGACTATAGATCCGCCTTTGTCTGCTGGTTTGATTACAATGTCCGGGTTGTTTTTTAATGAGTCTATAGCTGAGTATTCTTCTTTGGTTAAATTTGGTTCGTCTGGTTTTTGTTTAAGTTGGCGTGTGATGTCATTTCTCAGGATGAGTAGGTATGCGTCTAGGGAAAGGCTTTTTCCGGCTTGAGGGGTCCAACCTGAAGTGGTTCTGAATTTATCCTGTTTTATTTCATCATTATTTCTGAAGTGATGTGTCAGTCTCATCCTGCGCTCGAAAAGAAGTATGTCTCGAAGTAGATCGGTTTTGTTGATCGACACTGGTGTAGGGCAAAAATTGAGTCCTCTGCATAGAATTAGTTTTTCGTGTGTGTTAGGAGTGTACTCCGATAAATTTGTTATGTATCTGTTGTAACTTTGTAGTAGTTTCTTTTTGGTGTAAGATGATGTGTTTTGGTATCTACGGTTAGGCATTATTGATTGCTGGTACCCGGAGTAACAGTGCTTTTCTTTGTGGATAGTTCTTTTTCTACCGATAATCTGATCCTTGAGATGATGTCGTTTATGAGATCTACTTCGTCTGTTGTTGTATTCTGTTGTAGGTACTCGTTGAGTTCTGCTATCTCTGTGTTGAGTACCGTTCTTCTTGATTTCCAATAATCAAGTAAGATCTGGGTGAGTTTAGTACCAAAATCTAATTGTGCTTCCTCCCACTTAATCTGTAGGGATGTATTGATGACTGGTACTTGGGGAGTTATATTGACTCTCAATGCTTTGGGTATTGCTTTGTTCTCGATGCACCTGTTGAGGTAGGCAATATGGTGTTCTGTTCTTGTCAACTGTATGTTCAGTTTTTTAAGCACTTTAAATCGAGAAACGTTCTCTTGTTGAAGTCTGCGGGGTTGATCGTCGTCCGTGTCTGTTTTCCGCTTTTTGGCAGTTTTAGCCTGTACCGGAAGTGACGTCGTTGAGTTTACCGGAGTT
The DNA here is from genome assembly GCA_963680895.1 of Fragum sueziense. Taxonomy (NCBI): domain Eukaryota; kingdom Metazoa; phylum Mollusca; class Bivalvia; order Cardiida; family Cardiidae; genus Fragum; species Fragum sueziense. The sequence continues at coordinate 39,002,710 of OY804597.1, forward strand.
GCGAAGAGGTCTCTTCGGTTTTCTGAGCTGCTCATTACAATAGTTATGCGGCGGCCCCTTACCAAGGGTGACTTGTCAGCTGTGTAGGTGGATCCCTGGAGCGGGATACTTGAGGGTCAGTTTCGGTACTTCAGAAGACCCTCGAACACCTCAGGTGATGACTGATCGGTACCCTGTGGCTAATGGATCCCAAGAGGGATGCGGGTTCCTACTTTCGGTACTAGTCCAGAGTAGAGAGGTAAGTAGGAAAAACACCAACCACAGCTAGTTATGTCGGTACTTTTATTTCCAACGTTTCGACCAACGTTTTGGTCTTCTTCAGGGAATACAAAATAGATACATAAACTAGTTATTGAAGTATGAAATTTTCGGTACTTATTCACGTCACGTGATCTGATTGTTCTCTGTTCTAAAAATAGTACACATTGTAAATATTAAAGAATGTGAATATATATGTAACAAAAGTTAGAAAATATCATTAAAATATGAAAATTATGAGTGTCTTTGTTGTTTGTTGTGTTAAAGTAAATGAGATTACAGTTTATTAATCTTTAATCGGAGAGATTAAAGTTTTTTTGTTGATCATCTTTCTAAAGATTCTCTTCATCTGTTTGTTCTTCCTCTTTGTTCTGTTTTGTTTCCTCTCTCTATTCCTCTGGTCTTTGGTTCCGTAGATGATCCTGAATGTAGGGGTTTTTAGCTGGCATTCGGGAGGTGGTGTCCAGGGTTTTACTGCTACGATTTCTGGTATTGGTTTGTTGTGGGTTGTTACTGTCTTGTAATACGCTTTTGGGATTCCGTGTTGGTCAATGGAGTGTTTTTTTAAATAGTCCTTTCGTTTGAAGGTTTTATCACAAATATCGCAGTTGTAGCATTCTCTCGATGTTTGGTGTCTCTTAAAATGTCTGTTAAAATGAGTTACGGTACCTGAGATAACTGTGCCGCATTCCTTACAAATTCGTTTTCCATCGTCTGTCAGATCGTAATTCTGTGTGTGATTCATCTTAGGTGATGATGTTGAGTCCATGTGGATTTTTTGTCTTGAATGTATCTATCAGAGCTTCCTCCGTTCTTAATCTTGTATTAACGTTGTTTTCTGTATTTGTTATGACCGTAACGTCGATGTCACGTGCCGAGTGATTGACGTCAGAAAAATGGCGGGAAACTGGTTTGTACATGTTTGCGTTTTTCACGTCGTTCAGGTGGCCATTAAAACGTTCTCGTATACTATTTCCCGTCTGTCCGATATATTGTATACCACATTTTTTGCAGGTCAATATATAAATGGCGCTAGTAGTTTTACAGTTGTAAGATCCTTGTATTGTGTAGCTCTTTCCAGTAGTGTGTGACGTTATTTTAGTTTTGGGTTCCATGAAGTTGCATGTTCGGCAATTTTCCTTGCATGGGCCTGATCCCCTTGTTAATTGTGATGTAACAAGTTTGCTTCTGATTAGTGAATTCCTGATTGACTTGGGTTTTTTGTAGACACAAATCACTCTTTTCGTTTGGAAATGTTCGGTATCTGTATTGTTGGTTAGCAGGTGTAGATTCTTTGCTAGAAGCGAAGAAATGTTTGGGAGTGATGGGTTGTTGGTCGTGATGAAGGGAATAGTATGTACCTCTATTTGTCGTTTGGTATCCAGTATGAGTGTTTGCCGATCTAAGGTTCTAGCTTTTTTGATCGCTGATTTCACAAGTCGTTTTGGATATCCTCTCTTTTGTAGGTTGGTTGATAATAATTCTGTACATCTATCGTATTCTGTAATCTCGGAGCATATTCTTCGTAGTCTGATAGCCTGGCTATATGGGATGCTATTCTTTTGTTTCTTCGGATGAAAAGAGTTGTAATGTAAGTACATATGAGCGTCCGTGGGTTTGGTAAAGAGGGTTGTGGATAACGTTCCGTAAATTAAAAAAAAGTATTTTCCATGTGAATTGGTAAAGTGTTGCTACTTTCTTTTCCTGTCATTTTCATAGGAATATTTTTAGGTCACCTGACCGAAGGTCATGGTGACCTATTGCGACCGTGTTTCGTCCGTCGTCGTGCGTCGTGCGTTAACTTTTAACATTTTCGACTTCTTCTTGAGAACCATTAGACGGATTGCAACCAAACTTGGCAGGGAGCATCCCCATGGGAAGCCGCTTCAGATTTGTACGAATCATGGAGTTATCTCCCTTTGGGGCCCCATAAGGGGCCAAAAAGGGGTTAAATAGGGTACATCTTAAAAAATCTTCTTCTCATGAACCGGTTGTTGGATTTGATTCACATTTGATATTTAGAGTCTTTAGGGCAAGGACAACAAAGTTTGTACAAGAGAAAAAAATCCGTCCAGAAATGGCCGTGCTGGGGATGGGGGATGGGAAGGGGGGTCGCGTTATTAGTTAACTTAACATTTTCGACTTCTTATTAAGAACCATTGGACAGATTTCAACCAAACTTGGCAGGAAGCATCCTCAGGAAGCCTCTTCAGATTTTGTACAAATCATGGAGTTATTTCCTTTTTGGGGTCCCATAAAGGGCCAAAAAGGGTGTAAATTGGGTACATCTTAAAAAATATTCTACTCATGAACCGGCTGTTGCATTGGATACATATTTGGAATTTAAAGTCTTTAGGGCAAGGACTACAAAGTTTTGCACAAGAGAAAAAAATCTGTCAATAAATGGTCGTGCTGCGGATGGGGGATGGGAGTGGTTCGCGTTATTTCTTAACTGAACATTTTCTACTTCTTTTTGAGAACCATTGGACAGATTTCTACCAGACTTGGCAGGAAGCATCCCAATGGGAAGCCGCTTCAGATTTTTACAAATCATGGAGTTATCTCCCTTTGGGGCCCCAAAAGGGGCCAAAAGGGGGTAAATAGGGTACATATTAAGAAATGTTCTATTGTTGGATTGAATTCACATTTGGTATTTGAGTCTTTAAATAAGTTTATACAAGAAAAAAATAGACTGTCAAGAAATGGTGGTGCTGGGGGGTGCTTTTAGTTAACTTTTAACATTTTCCTTAAATGTTTCTGCTCATTTGATTCAGGTGACCGATAAGGCCCTCTGGGCCTCTTGTGTAATTCAGACTTGTTATCAATCCATTCCTGCATGCACAGTGATGCCTTTTGACACCCACAAGATAAAGTCTTTGGAAAACATAAATTATGGAAAATGAAGAAATATTTTGTGACATGTAATTTCTTCATTATCCACAATGTTTTTCTAACCTCAAACACACAAGATTTTTATAATTACACCAACTTGAATTTGTCAACTGGAGCACCTTTAAAATCTGAACAATTCAAAATTTGGCCATCTGGTTATGGGTTAATAGTAAGGAATTTACTGTATAGTTTGTTTCTAGGATCAGGAGATGAGCCTCCAGCCAAGAAAAGAAAGACAGATCAGTTTGATGATCCCATTGATGACGAATTATGGGATGATGACGATGATTTTACTGAGGCAGAGCTGGACAATATCACACATCAAGAGATTATGGCATCACAGGTGAAATGTCAATGATTTATTTAACATTTTTGTGATAACCGATTTTCGGAGAAAAAAAGCCAACAGTAACTTCAGAGAGAACATTTGTATTTGTTGAGCTGTATCAGATCCAGAGGAGGTTCAGAGTTTCAAACAAACCCCCCTTCTGTAGCCGTTTTATCATTGACATTTTCATGTAGAAATTCTGTCAAAATTGTGTAATACTAGGAAAACGAATCTTCTATTTATATGTTGGTGACCCCTTCACAGAAAACCTTATATGTGTCAATGACATAATGAGAAAAAGTTAGATGAGATGCGATGGCACAATCTCTGCAGGGATTGAATTTGTACAAAAACCCTTGATTATCAGAAATTCAATTAATGACAAAATGAATTTATTATTTCAAGCAAAAACCCATATATGCAATGCTGTTGGGAACTCATTTGAATGGTCTCAACTCATTTAAAAGATTTTTTTGACAGTTACAGGCATTTTGAGAATAGATATTCCATTATTCTGCAACTTTGTATATTGGATTGTTTCATTGACAGGCCATCCCCGTACAGCCAAGTATAAGTCATCAAACCAGCCATGCTGAGGAAGAGAGAGTCATTGCAGATACCTTTATCAAACCTCATTTAACATTGTTTAACTCTTCCCCAAACAAGACCTTGTTTTACAAATCCTATAAAGAATTTGCTTTGGAAAATATTGAAGCAAAAGAAGAAAATGCTGATAATCAGTATTTTCTCCTTTTTGTCGTCAATATTTTCTGTGCTATATAGTACACAAATCAAATCTTTATCAACATCGATTCTGTTGTTTGTAGAAACTTTTGAATAGGACAACCCTACAATTTTGCTGTTTGGGAAAGGGTTTATACAGCACAGAAAATATTGAAACAAAAATAGAAAATTTCACAACTCCCTAACACTGTATATTTGATTGAATCATTGACAGGCTATCCCCGTACAGCCAAGTATAAGTCATCAAGCCAGCCATGTTGAGGAAGAGAGAGACACAGAAGATACTTTCATCAGACCTCATCTATCACGGTCTTCGTCCTCCATGGGAAGTAACCATAGCAACAGTACAGGTTACCGACATTCAAGGTCATCATCAAGTTCGTTTCCGCGGATACAGAACAGTGATTCATCGTATCCTGCGTCTTTGAGTGGGTATTCTGGGAACAGCTCTGCCAGTAACCGGTCAGGTTAGTGTCATGATTGGCGTAAAAAAACACGGCAGACACCATTGGGATTTTTTCTGACTAAAATGATACCCCAAATTGTTCATCACATTTATGTATGTACATTGGAGAGTCAGACAATGGCAAGGACTAGAATTTTTTGTAAGACACAAAGTCCAACAATATTGGATTAACTTTGCTAGATTGAAGAAAGATTCATATGCTTGTAGATCAAAATTAGTGTCACGTGCTTCGGACAGACAGGACTGAAGGGTAAAATGTTGTACGGAGAGAAAATTCATTGCACATGTCCATTGTCCTTTCCCAGTCATGCGCAGAAAAGCAACATTATTTTGTTTTGTTGTAGGTGGGGATCATTCCAGATTATCTAGGAGGCCTGCATACTTGTCTAACGGTTCTAGTTCTGAGTCTGAGACTTCGCTGGCCATTGATGAAGTTAACAAAATGAAGAAGGAATGTACCAAATTAAAACAAAAGGTAATGTGCCTAACTGAATCGAGAAAAATTGAAACAAATTTTATAAAAGGCAAAGTACTTATCAAAGTTAAGATTTAATGTGCAAAGTTGAAACAAAATGTAAAGTATGCTACTTATAGTACTTAATCATTAACTCTTTGATTTGATTAACTTTTTTACAGATTGTTCCTAGTCGCATTACTGTACATATTGTCAGAAATTGTCCATGTTTTGCTGTGCCACTGAAAAAGTTGACTAATTGCAAAAAAGTGATATATTTTGTACTGTTGCTTTCTTGTTGCTCATTATTATGCAAAACTCTTAGAAGTACATCATGAAAACTCAGATTGTTCAGGAAAGGGTTAATTGTGGTTGAACATAACTTATATTTGAACAGGTTGACAAGCTTAATGAAGAGTTGTGTGTAAAAGATGGAGAAAATCGGTTATTACGTGACAATTTGTCCAGGAAAGAAGGAGAACTCGAGAATCTCAAAACTGAAAAAGTCAACATTATACACCAACAAAATAAACAACAGTCAGAAAAGGAGAAAAACCTAGAGGTATGTTGCAAGTTATAGCTGTGGCAATCAAATTAAATTATAATGGAATGTTTTAAATGTTACACTTTGACAAAGACATCTTACTTGATGCAAGCTTCTCCGAGGCTCTAGCGATGCAAAAGATAATTATAAGATTAATAATACAGTGGCAAATTATTTAAGTGTGTTTCAGGTAAACATTGTTAGAAGTGGAAGACATATATAACAATTTGACATATGAACAGATAAGAGGATGAAGGCATTCTAAATCCGTTATTTCAAATCCAAACCCTATGTTGTGGATACTCATTTGAATGGCCTCAATGAGATGAGTACCCATAATATAAGGTTTGATCTATAATTAATGAAATATTGCATTTCAAAAGGCTTTCACAACCTTTTATCTGTAGCTGTGAGCGTATTTCCTTCCAGACTGAAGTTGCTCGTTTACAAACACAGTTACAGTTTAAAGATAAGGATGAGAGAGACCTGAGTAAGCGTATAAAGGAGCTGGAAACACAGATTTCTACCCTACAAACAGGGCATGCTTCAACATCACAGGTATAATTGACTTTGAATTCTTTAATCCATTACCAAACAAACCCAGGAGATTTGGGAAAAGATCGAGGAAGAAGAAGAAATTTCTAATTTGTCTAAATGTTTTCCCATTTTTATGCCCCCATATTGAAAGATCGGGGGCATTTTGTTTTACTTGTGTCTGTCTGTCAGAAAACTTAAGATTTTGCCTTTTCTCAAAAAGTATTTGACATACAAAGTTCAAATTTTGTATGTAACTTCTTTTCAATGATAGCTATCTGTTCAATGCAATATGACCTTCCTCAAGGTCATCCGTTAACCCTATCAACCCTTTACATGAAAACTTAACATTTTAGAAAAGTGGCCATTTCGGGGGCATTTGTGTTTCACAAACACATCTTGTTTGCCATGCATTTTCTAATATATAATATAAATTTACAAGACTCATATTTGATATTTAGGTGCATGTTATCAACTTATGAATATCGTCGTTGTAAATGCAAAACCTTGTATCTCGTTTTTTGGAAAATTTCAAAGGGGAGGGAAAAAAGTGTAATAACTTTTCCCAAACTGAAATGTTTTACTTGAAATTTGGACATATTGTTCACAAATGATTTGTCATCAATACTGATCAGTAGACTATCTCAAAACCTGCAAGAATTGTCTGTAACTGGGCACACAAGTTTGTACTTTTAAAATCACAAGAATCGACATACGAGGTTTTGCATTTACACCGACGATATTCATCTTATTTTAATGGTCATCTAAAAGGTCACAATAACAATTAAGTATTAAAGTAATACTTTACAGCTGTTAAGGAAAGTTGGACATTTATGTTTTACAAACATCTTGTTTCCAGGAACCTACAATGTTTGTATTAAACAACCAAATTTGTCTCAATACCCTTCTTTTTCAGGCTGTTTCACGCCAGGCCAGCCCCAAACCCTCCAAAGTTATTGTTAAGGATATCAGCCCAGAGAAGCCGACCAGATCAGGATTCCCGACAAAGAGAACCTTCATGGCAACAGAGGTATCTCCTCATAAACAAACAAAGATGTCTCATGAAACCCCTAGTACCTCAAAACAAGTATTATTCGGTATGTAGTAAGTGATTCTATTTAACCCTTATCCTCACTGCTTTTGATATCCTAACTAGAAAAAGATAGTTAAAACATTGAACATGCACATAAGTGATTGATCGCCTTCATGATATGTCTGACAAAAATGTTGTAAATTATGTAAAAGCCAATATAAGTCAATAGATTAGTGTTAAGTACATGACGTTTTACAAAACTGTTTTAGCTAGGCCTGGATAGCTCAGTCGGTTATATGTCGCAGTCTGTCAATCCAGGGGTCTCTAGTTCGAACCCCGGCTCGGCCAGTATCCATTCTGACATTCGACAAAAGTCATTTGTCTCTCACCAATGGGTGTGAATCATCTATGAGAGAGAGCAGCTGGAGGTTCGGTTTGGATATTGTGGTTGTACTGGTGAGAGAAATACCAAGAACCCATGGTTAGGTGCTCCAGCTGCCGTGATATGACCATAGAAGTTGAAAACGGCGTAAAACCCCAATAAATCAAATCAAACAAAACTGTTTTACTCTTTACAGCTGCTGGCACAACAGGAAAAGAGAACAAATTAAGACTCAACACTAAAGTGTGCTGGAGGTCAAAAGAATGTCACCTGGTTGCTAGGTTACTTGATGTATCGCCGGTGGTTTTGGGACAAAATGATACAAATAGTATTGTTGGACTGTTAAATACACCATGGATTAGTTCCAGTCTACAAAATATACAGTTTGACAGGGACAAGGATACCAGTCTATTATCACCAATAAAAAGCAGGTAACTAACTTAAACACTTTAAAAAAAACCCACGCACAAATTATCAAATTTCAGACTAAATTAAATACCATTTTGAAAGCTGCTGAAGATGACAAAATGAATCAGACCCTTAGGAACAGGGGGGTTGGGGGAGGGGGGGGGGGGGGGGGAGTCGGCGTTGCAACTAAGGTTAAAGTTTTTTCAAACATCGATAACTTCCATACTATCAAAGGGATTCAACCCAAACTTGGAATACTTATTCACCATCACACCCTCTACCTTACTATCAGGGCCCATGACCCTGGGACCACTATATTTGGAGTTATGCCCCCTTTCTACTAAGCAACTTTGAAAGTCGAGCGCGCTGTCTTCGGACAGCTCTTGTTAGTATTACCAGTGTTAGGGACAATTTAAAATCTTTTAAATATTAGGAATGTACTGTTTTGCTTAACATTGGCGGCTGTCATTTCAAATTATGGGCATATTTTTCATTCTGTGACAGAGTGTTTTTTGTTAATTTGTGAAATTTTGCAGGTTGTCCGATGTAACCACATTACTCAATCAGAGTGGAAAGGAAGCAGACATGGTTAGACTGGTAGACCCGGACAATTTTGATCTAGCAATGAAGGGTCTCAAATTGTTATTAAGTGAACCAAGTGCAAGTCAGCCTCGTTCTGGATCCAGGAGTCACATGACCAACTTTGACCTTGACATTCATGATAGTCAAGGATCGGACAGTTCAGACAATGATCAGACTGATCAGCGACAAAGGATCTCATCTTCAATAGGACAATCTAGTTTAGATAGTGCAATATTACTTTTACCGATGTTACAAGACTATTTAAGACATTACATTGATATGCTGGAAACTAGCGTCGAAGTGGCAGGGTCAATGTCTGGGATAAGTAACACTAGTTCGTCAGAAAGTTTTGAAAGTTCGTCTGAATCCCCCTCAGGGTCGTTAGGGTTATTGTTACGGAACTCGACAACTTACGCAAATAATTTGGAAAGTTTAGCGATTGTGTCACTGAAAACATTGTGTACTCTAGTGAACTATGACTGTGTTAGGAAAGTGCTCTATTATAAGGAGAGTGAAGACTATTCACCGGATTCTGATGTGAGTAGAATTATTATTTCTGTAACAATGCCATAGATAAGAGGGAGTGAAGGCTTTTTAAAATGCAATGTTTCATTAATTTGTTGTTCACCAAACTCTTATGTTTTGGGTACTCATTGGAATCGTCTTTGTGAGACAATTCAAATGAGTACACACAAGATAGGGTTTGGAATTGAAATGACAAAATTAGAATGTCATTACCCCCACTTATATGTTTCTCTTCTCTAATATACATACCATTTCCAAAAGAATGAAAATTGAGACTTTAGGAAATTGCAAGTTGCTGTTGCAGAATATATGTGACACATCACGCTAAAAGGGACCTTATCCGAACTCAAAAAATCAAAATTTTGACAAACCCAGCACATATCAACCAGATCCCGTATGCAAAAAATGAACATATAGTAAGATAGGGAAAACATTCCGGATTTAGACAATTACATAAAGGTGTAAAGTATCGGCCCTAGTCTGGCTGCGTGGACTGCGCAGACTGACTAGGGTCGATATTTTCCACACATCCGATAAGGTCCCTTGACGGGTCACATATATATTCAATAAACTGAAGAAAATTTGAAGCGCTTGTATGGGTCAGATACCTGAACCCAGGGATATAGAACAAGTGCCATTTCTCTTTCAAATATGTTCCTACAATTATGTCGCCTTTACTTTGTATTTATGCTTAAGTATAAATTTTGTCAAAGATCTGCAAAAGATTTTAATTTTGACTGATATAGCGTTTCATTGTTTCATTATTACATACATGAATGTTTTATTTCAGAATGGCAGTTCAATCTTTCCATTCTCTCACATTCCAATAAAACTGATATTAAAACTCAGACTGTTACCAAAAATAATCAGACTGGCTACCCCATATTCAAAGGTAAGTAGGAACTCCGTTTTCTGTAAATCTTTTTGAATTTGAACTGTCTGAAATGTCATAGTCTGGAATAGGATCAAGTATCCCTACTAGTGAGTTATTAGCTCACCTGAGCACGAAGTGCTCAAGGTGAGCTATTGTGGTCACTCAATGTCCGTCGTCCGTCCGTCCGTCTGTCTGTCCGTCTGTCTGTCCGTCTGTCAACAATTTGGTGTTTACACTCTAGCATCCACAAAAGTTGGCCAATCTTGATCAAACTTGGTCAAAGCAAGTATGGGCATAAGTTCTCGGATGAGTTCAATTATGGGCCTGATCGGACCAGAATGTGCGGAGTTATCTGCCCTTGAATGTTAAAAAATGCTGTTTTTAACTTTGTTTACACTCTAGCATCTACAATTATTAATCAATCAAGACAAAACTTGGACATAATGTTGGAGACCATAAGATCTCGGATGAGTTCCATTTTCTGTCTGATCTGGCCAGAAAATCGAGAGTTATGTGCTCTTGAATTTGACAAAATTGCCGTTTTCGGCTCTTTTCGACCTTGTTTACACTCTAGCATCTACAATTATTAATCAATCAAGACAAAACTTGGACATAATGTTGGAGACCATAAGATCTCGGATGAGTTCGATTTTCAGTCTGATCTGACCAGAAAGATGAGAGTTGTGTGCCCTTGAATTTGACAAAATTGTCGTTTTCGGCTGTTTTTGACCTTGTTTACACTCTACAATCTACAATTATTGATCAAGCAAGATAAAACTTGGACACATTGTTGGGGACCATAAGATATCGGATGAGTTCGATTTTCAGTCTGATCTGTATAGAAAGTCAAGAGTTATGTGCCCTTGAATTTGACAAATTTGTTGTTTTTGACGGTTTTCGACCTTGTTTACACTCTACAATCTACAATTATTGATCAATCAAGACAAAACTTGGACACAATGTTGGAGACCATAAGATCTGAAATGAGTTTGAGGTTTGGTCTGAATGAACCAGAAAGACAAGAGTTATTTGCCCTTGAATTTTACAAAATTGATGTTTTCGGCTGTTTTCGACCTTGTTTATACTCTAGAATCTACAATTTTTGATCAATCAAGACTTTACTGGGACACATAGTTAGGGACAATAAGATCTCGGATGAGTTGGATTTTCAGTCTGATCTGACTAGAAAATCAAGAGTTATGTGCCCTTGAATTTGACAAAATTGATGTTTTTGACTGTTTTCAACCTTGTTTACACTCTAGAATCTACGATTATTGATCAACAGAGACAAAACTTTCACACTATGCTGCTTATTATAAGACCTTACATGAGTTTGAGTTATACTCCAATAGAATGAGAAAGTGGGCAGTCATGCATGTGTCCCTTGAATCTGACAAAATTGCTGTTTCGACGCTAACAACCACAAATAATGAACAATCAAGACAAAATTTGGATTATGATGTTAATTACGATAAGATCTTGGTTTAATGAATTTTAGAATAATCAGAATATAGTTTGTTCAGTTATCTGCCTTTCAAATTTTACTCTAACAACCTCAAATAGTGACTGATCAAGACAAAACTTGACACAATGTTATTGACCATAAGTTTGTTTTCAGTCTTAAAGTCTTAAATTTCAACTTAATTGAACAAAACCATGGCTCATATCATTTTGGTTCAGGTGAGCGATATAGGACCATCATGGTCCTCTTGTTAGCTCACCTGAGCACGAAGTGCTCAAGGTGAGCTATTGTGGTCGCTTTTTGTCCGTCGTCCGTCCGTCCGTCCATCTGTCCGTCCGTCCGTTCACAATTTCTTTCAACATCTTCTCCTCCTAAACCATTGGACCAATTTTGACCAAACTTGGCAGGAATGTTCCTTGTGTGATACTTTTCAAAACTTGTTCATGAATTTTTGATTTGTCAAAAAATGTGGGCGTGGCAGGCAGAAAGGGACTTATCAGACTAGAAATCATAAGAAAATTCTTTAAAAATCAACCATTGGGCCCAATTGAACCAAACTCGGCAGGAATATTCCTTGAGTCACTCTTTTTAAAATTTGTTCACAAATTTTTATATTTGTCAAAAAATGTGGCCGTGGCAGGGAGAAAGGGGCTTATTATACATAGAGAAATCATTAGAAAAATTCTTTAAAAATCAACCATTGGGCCAATTTGAACCATACTTTGCAGGAATGTGCCTTGAGTCATTCTTGTCAAAATTTGTTCACAATTTTTTTCATTTGTCAAAAAGTGTGGCCGTGGCAGGGAAAAAGGGGCTTATCAGACTTGGAGAAATCAGAAGAAAATTCTTTAAAAATCAACCATTGGGCCAATGTAAACCATACTTGGCAGGAATGTGCCTTAAGTCATTCTTTTCAAAATTTGTTCAGAAATTTTACATTTGAAAAATAAACATGGCCATGGCAGGGATAAAGGGGCTTATTAGACTTAGAGAAATCATAAGAAAATTCTTTAAAAATCAACCATTGGGCCAATTTGAACTAGACCTTGCAGGAATGTGCCTTGAGTCATTCTTTTCAAAATTTGACCACAAATATTTTTTATTTGTAAAAAATTGTGGCCTTGGCAGGGAGAAAGGGGCTTATCAGACTTGGAGAAATCATAAGAAAATTCTTTAAAAATCAACCAATGGGCCAATTTTAAGCAGACTTTGCAGGAATGTTCTTTGAGTCTCTCTTTTCAAAATTTGTTCACAGTTTTTTTCATTTGTAAAAAACTGTGACTGTAGCAGGGAGAAAGGGGCTTATTAGACTTAGAGAAATCTTAAGAAAATTCTTTAAAAATCAACCATTGTGCCCAATTGAAGCAGACTTTGCTGGAAGGTTCCTTGAGTGACCCTTCTCAAAACTTTTTTGAGGATTTTTGATTCGTCAAAAAATGTGGGTGTGGCAGGGAGGAAGGGGCTTATCGGACTTAAAGAAATCAATTCTTTAAAAATCAACCATTGTGTCCAATTGAACCAGACTTTACTGGAATGTTCCTTGAGTTACTCTTTTCAAAATGTGTTCACAAATTTTTCCATTGGTCAAAAAATGTGGGCATGGCAGGGAGGAAGGGCTTATCAGACTTAGAGAAATCATAAGAAAATTCTTTAAAAATAAACCATTGGACCAATTTTCTATTTCCCTTATCTGTTGCTCTCAGGCTGGCCCCATGTTTATCTTATGTAAACAAATAAGGGATTAGCTTTAGCTTATCAGATGGTAATCTTTCACTATTTTCTATCAATCACAGACAAAATCTTGTTAATTGAGCCTATCATAAATGATCAATCTCTAACAGATCAGTATGCTTTGAAAATTAGCCCTATGTTGTATATTGCGAAATCATGAAATAATTGTTGAAAATTAACTAACTCAACAATTGTGCTAATTCATAACCAACCTTACAGGATCGATTGGAACAAAATTATTTCTTAATTGTTTCCAAACAGAAAGTCCTTAAAAGTTTCATGCCTTTGAATTTGACAAAATTGCCATTATCACTCTTGTCATCTTGATTCAGGTGAGCGATTTAGGACCATCATGGTCCTCTTGTTTGTAAAATTACTTATTAATTATTTAAGTCAATTACATGTATTAATCAACCGTTCTAATTTGATTGTCGGAAACAAAATTACATTACAAGAGCCATTTGATTGGATGAGATGTATGTCTTGTCCAATTAGATTGATTGTTGTGTAATAAGCTCCTTTTGAAGGAAAAGGAGATGTATTGTTTTGCAAGTGTCAGTCAGTCAGTAGTCTCTAGTATGTCAGTTGTATGGCTAATCATGGGACTGATGCATGGGATTTAAATCCCACCAGTGCCATTTGTAATTTTCTGAGTAAAAAAAGTCACCACACCTTGCTCCTTTTCACCCAGGTGTATGTAGAATGGGAACAATAGAGAGTGGAACGCTGACTATTAATCCATTCCCAAACATAGACATTTTTTACGTCCTACAAGTCTCAGAAAAGGGCTTTGGAAAATATTGTGGAAAATGAAGAAATTGCTTGTGACAAGCAATTTTCTTATTTGCCACAATGTTTTCTACCCCAAGAAAACAAATAATGTAAAGTTAAAATCTCATGAAATTTTTGTCTGTAACTGAGCGTGCAGCATGTTTGAATTTGGACAGGTCTAAATCTTTACTGTCTGGTAATGGGAGAACGGCTGACTCAAAACCTGTCATATCTACTTCGATTTCGAGATGATTAATGTCTTTTGTATCAAAACTTAATTTGTATTTTAGGGTCAGTTGTCCAACAGAGTTGTGGTAGAAACGTGTCTCACTATCTTACAAATATTAGCCAAACATTCACATGGGTCTGATGTCAATAGGTAGGAGTTTCATTGGTTTTAGCTACTTTTCATTAAAAATTGGAATTAGTAAATTGTATTGCTATGATCTGAACATTTGAGTCTGCCAGGTATAGTTAAAGTATGTCCACGGAAATTACTGCGATTGGCAGTGGTCGAGTGGAAAATCACGGTGATTCCTTGGGTTGAGGTGGGAAAACATGCTCTCTGCAGCCATCGTTTCCACCAAATTCACCCAAAATCGAATCACGGTTATGACTTAAAGTAGGCAAAAAACATGCCAGCTGTACTGTAAAGCAAAAATATTGTTTTACGATTGCAGGGTTCTCCCCAGAATCATTTGAAGACATAGTGGCAAATTATAAGTATTGGTAAACCTTGAATCGCATTGTGTTCATGCAAATAATTGTGAATAAAACCATAATGGGAAAAGAAGAAATTGCTCAATTTGATCAATTTCTTCTTTCCCATTATGATTTTATAGAGAATTATTACATTGTATATTATAAGAATACATTAATTATGCCCCCTTTCGAAGAAATTGGGGGTATATTGTTTTGCAAGTGTCGGTCGGTCGGAAGGTCGGTCGGTCGGTCGGTCGGTCGGTCGGTCGGTCCGTATGTCGGTCTGTCCGTAGACCAAACCTTGTCCGGAGCATAACTCAAAAAGTATTAAAGGTAGAATCATGAAACTTCATAGGTGGATAGATCTCATTATGGAGAGGTGCAGTGCACAAGAACCGTAACTCTGCCGATCAAATTTTTTGAGTTATTGCCCTTTGTTGATTTTATAACTTGATTCTTGTCCGGAGCATAACTCAAAAAGTATGTAAGGTACAATCATGAAACTTTACAGGTGGATAGATCTCATTGTGGAGAGGTGCAGTGCACAAGAACCGTAACTCTGCTGATCAAATTTTTTGAGTTATTGCCCTTTGTTGATTTTCAAACTTGATTCTTGTCCGGAGCATAACTCAAAAACTATGTTAGGTAGAATCATGAAACTTTACAGGTGGATAGATCTCATGACGGAGAGGTGCAGTGCACAAGAACTGTAACTCTGCTGATCATATTTTTTGAGTTATTGCCCTTTGTTGATTTTCAAACTTGATTATTGTCCAGTGCATAACTCAAAAAGTATGTATGGTAGAATCATGAAACTTTACAGTTGGATAGATCTCATTATGGAGAGGTGCAGTGCACAAGAACAGTAACACTGCCGATCAAATTATTTGAGTTATTGCCCTTTGTTGATTTTATAACTTGGTTCTTGTCCGGAGCACAACTCAAAAAGTATGTAAGGTAGAATCATGAAACTTTACAGGTGAATAGATTTCATTATGGAGAGGTGCAGTGCACAAGAACCAAAACTCTGCCAATCAATATCTTGGAGTTATTGCCCTTTGTTGATTTTTACACTTAATTCTTAACCTTGCCTATATCTCGTGTCCTTTTACACATACAGCCTTGATATCTCACACATAGATACCTCCTATCAACATCGTTCACATTTTACCATGACCTTGGACCTTGTGACCTTGACCTTGGAGTTTGACCTACTTTAAAAAAAATCAAACCTGGCATATATCTCATGACCTTTTACAAATACAGCCTTGATATTTCACACATGGACACATCTTACCAAGACCTTTCACAATTGACCATGACCTTGGACTTTGTGACCTTGACCTTGGAGTTTGACCTACTTTTAAAAAACTTTAACCTGGCCGATATATCATGTCCATTTACACATACAGCCTTGATATTTGACACATGGAAACCTCCAACCTAGACCTATCACATATGACTATGACCTTGGACCATGTGGCCTTGACCTTGGAGTTTGACCTACTTTTAAAAAAAATAAGCTGGGCCTATATCTTATGTGCTATATTACACATACAGCCTTGGTATTTCACACACGGACACATCTTACCAAGACTTTTCACATTTGATCATGACCTTGGACCTTGTGACCTTGACCTTGGACTTTGACCTACTTTAAAAAAAACTTTAACCTAGCCGATATATCACGTCCTTTTACACATACAGCCTTGATATTTGACACATGGACACCTACGACCAAGACCTTTCACATTTGACCATGACCTTGGACCTTGTGACCTTGACCTTGGTGTTTGACCTACTTTAATAATACATTAACCTGGCCTATATTTCATGTCATTGTACATATACAGCCTTGATATTTCACACATGGTCACTTCCAACCAAGATATTTCACTTTTGACTATGACCTTGGACCTTGACCTTGGAGTTTGACCTACTTTTAGAAATATTCAACCTAGCCTTTATCTTATGTCCTATTACACCTACAGCCTTGATATTTCACACATAGACACCTCCTACCAAGACCTTTCACATTTTACCTTGACCTTGAATATTGCAACCTTGACCTTGGAGTTTGACCTACTTTTAAAAAGACTGAAACCAGGCATATATATCATGTCATTTTACACCTACAGCCTTGATATTTCACACATGGACACCTCCAACCAAGACCTTTCACATTTGACCATGACCTTGACCTTGCTATTTGGCCTACTTTTAAAAACTTTAACCTGGCCTATGTTTCATTTTACTTTTACATATACAGCTTTGATATTTCACACATAGACACCTCCTACCAAGACCTTTCATATTTGACCATGACCTTGGACCTTGTTAACTTGACCTTGGACTTTTATCTACATCAAATGTAGGCCTTTGAGGGGGCATATATGTTTTACAAACATCTCTTGTTATCACTTTTTGACATGAAATGCTTAGAAATTCCACATTTGGTGACCTTATTGAAGGAATTAAGCTGTTTAGTACTTTTGAAGCTGTAGTGGCATTACACTTATTTACATGAATCTTTAGTGGGGCCGATACAGCTTATTTTAGAACACTGCAATCATTGTCAGTCTGACCATCCATCTGCCTGACTGAGTGAAAACTTCAGCAAAAAATCAACATCAATGCAATAGTCTTTAACATTCACATCTTGTTTTCTCATTTTCAGTTTATTACCGGTGCTTACAGATGATACATTACAACATTGTGTAGAAAACGAAGATGAACCCAGCTTTGTATTACATGGGTTGTTATTGTTCAGGGCCCTCTGTAAGAGTAGACTGGTCATGTCTTCATTGTGTTCTAATGCTACAGGTATTCTAAAACTTTGATCTTTGTCTTGATACATTTCCACTCTTTCCCTCTAAGGTTTACGAACTGAGAATGAAAACACCACTTTCTAGCCATACGAAATGCATCAAATTACACACACTTGTAAATACACATCACATAAGTTGATTCACCATCCCGGATTTCAATGCATGTATTATGCTTCAAGAAGGAGATAATTTACAAATATTATTTTACTCTATATTCATATGCAAGGGAGGTAATTTTGAACATTTTTGTCAAATATTTCCATAAGTATGCATTAATTCAAAATTCTAAACCATACAAAATGCTTATGTTTGTACTTGTAATGGAAATGTAACACAGTTAAGGAATAACTGGCACTTTTCAAATTTCGCCTCTGGCACTGCATTTCATTCTCAGTTTGTATACCCTAAGACCTGGGGTGGTATTCTCGAACCAGTCTAATTCAATGATAACCAATATAATTACACAACAATCCATCTTATTGGCCGAGACATACATCTTGTCCAATCAGATGGCTTTTTATGTAATTCTTCTTTGAAAAATCGATTTTGATTTGTTGGTGAATATGACCCCTGGTTTTGATGTGTCTGTATTACATGGGTTAATACTGTTCAGGGCACTCTGTATGAGTAGAGTGTCTTCATTGTGTTCCAATGCTACAGATATTCTAAAACTTTTATCTTTGTCTTGATACATATCAACTATTGTGGCTCGGATTTGGTGCAGTGGTAAGGCGCTGGACTTGTGGCACAAGGGTATTCATTAGCTCCACTGGCCGAAGGCCAGCGGGGCTTATGTCATGGCCCTGTGTCCGTCGTGCGTCCGTTCGTCCGTGCGTCCGTCCGTCCGTGCGTAAACAATTTTCAAACATCTTCTTCTCCAAAACTGCTGGACCAATTTCAACCAAACTTCACCAGAATCATCCTTGCATGAATCTCTACTAAATTTCTTCAAAGAAATAAAATCCGTGCAGAACTTGAATTTTAATTAATTTAAGTCTAAATTTTCAAAAAATCTTTAAAAATTCTTCTTCTCCAAAACTACTGGACCAATTTCAACCAAACTTCACAGAAATCTTCCTTGCATGAATCTCTACCAAATTCCTTCAAAAGAATAAAATCCGCGCCGAACTTGAATTTTAATTAATTTTATTGATTTAAATTTTCGAAAAATCTTTAAAAATTCAACTTCTCCAAAACTACTGGACCAATTTCAACCAAACTTCACACGAATCATCCTTGCATGAATCTCTACCAAATTTTTTGAAAAGAATAAAATCTATGCAGAACTTGAATTTTAATTAATTTAATTGAATTGAATTTTCGAAAAATCTTTAAAAACTCTTCTTCTCCAAAACTACTGTACCAATTTCAACCAAACTTCACAGAAATCTTCCTTGCATGAATCTCTACTAAATTCCTTTAAAAGAATAAAATCCGTGGAGAACTTGAATTTTAAATAATTTAATTGATTTAAATTTTCGAAAAATCTTTAAAAAAAAATTCTTAGAACTCCAAAACAACTGGACCAATTTCGACCAAACTAAACAGAAATGTTCCTTGCATTAATCTCTTCATAATTCCTTCAAAAAAATAAATTCTATGTAGAATTTAAATTTTAATTTATTTAATTAAATTGAATTTTCGAAAAATCTTTAAAAATTCTTCTTCTCCAAAACTAATGGACCAATTTCAACCAAACTTTACAGAAATGATCCTTGCATTAATCTCTTCTTAATTCCTTAAAAAAAAATAGATAAATTCTATGTAGAACTTAAATTTTTTATTAATTAAATTAAATTAAATTTTCGAAAAATCTTTTTTTTCCAAAACTACTGGACCAATTTTAACCAAACTTCACACAAGTCTTCCTTGCATTGCATTTATCTCCTCTAAATTCCTTGAAAAAATGATTTCCGTATAGAACTTAAATTTAAATAAAATTTAATTAAATTGAATTTTCGAAAAATTGTTAAACAATCTTCTTCTCCAAAATTACAGGACCAATTTTAACCAAACTTCACAGGAATCTTCCTTGCATGGATCTCTTCCAAATTCCTTCACGATCGGACGAAAAGCTTGGCCATTGTGGGCTAGGCCTTTTTTCGCTCTATGAAACAGTGTAATTTTAAGAAAATTTTAAAAACATTTCTGCTCCTTAATCACATATTGGATTTCATTCTGCTGTAGCATGAATCTTCTTTGAATAGACCTCTATTGTATTCCTTCAAGAAGTTTGTAGTCTAAATGTCTAAAAGCCAGTGGAGCGATACAGGGCCATCTTGGCCCTCTTGTTTTGATTAGACTTTAAACTGAGGTCCCATCATGATCTCTATATGACCTTAGCTGTTGAGTGTGACGTAAAACTTCATTCAATACATATCAGCTTTTCCCCCAACAAGACCAGAGGCGTATTCTTTAGAGTGAGATTTTTTAAGATTTCTTAAGATGTTTTTGATACAGCATCTTTGAGACCGAGATTATAAGCAAGGTGTTCCGAATGTTCCATACTTCATACAAATGACGTCATCATGACGTCATTTGTATGAAGTATGGAGCATTTGGAACTCCCCGGTTTATGAACCATTGAGCATTCGGAACAATTCGGTCGATTCTCTCCCAAATAGATTCTACAGAATTTACCGAGGGGTTCCAAAGGAAGTATAGAGCAATGGCGGCTCCCAGTGATCGTCGTAAAAATCTTGCTCAGAAGAACGCTTTATCCTAAAATATCTTAAGAAATCGCAAGATATCTCAAGAAATCTCGCTCTAAAGAACACACCTCTCATTGACTAGTTTGATAGAAAAAGCCAGGGAGAATATTGAGGCAAAAGAAGTAAATGCCAAGATTGCACAAAGCTGATCTAGATCAATAGTGAAAAAAAAAAAAAGAACTGTTGTCCAGATCCTGGCTCAAGTGTCTGGCTCAGGTGTATCTTTTAAGGCTTTCCAAAACAAATTTTTTGACTGGTCCAAATAAACTAAATGCTGAGAAAAATAAGATAAATAAGATCTCATGAATCTGCAAGCAAACATTTTAGGCAATATGTTTTGATTCCTTCTAATGTTTGTGTGAATTCCCAAACAAGACTGGGTTTTCTTCTATGTCCGTTTTAGATTAAGCTTGGGAAAACAATGAGGCAAAAGAAAAAAATGCTGATAACCAGATTTTCTTCTCTTGCTTCAGTATTTTCAGAGTTATACTGTGCGCAAAAAACATTTTCGTTAACTTCCATTTAGTCATCTGCAGCAGTTTTTGAAGTGGACCATCCTTAAATGCCCTCTTTTGGGAAAGGGTTAAATCACTACAGTGTGAATTACCTCCACTTGGTCTATTTCAGGTTGTGTATTGCTGTCTGTGTATTCTATAGGTATTGGGAAGAAACTCTACTTGGATAGTGACAACAAACTTGTGCTGCCAATAATCAAAACAGTAGGTTCATTTTATTTTACCCTACCCTCTCTGTCTGTCTTTCCATCCCCTGTCCAACTGCAGCCTTGGCCCAGTTGGTGGCTCTTTGGACTCTCACTCTTGAGTCCCGAGTTTAATCACTGCCCATGGCAAATATCTTTTCTGACAAATTTGTCACCCACCAATGGTTTGATGATCACTTACCTTTGTGGCGAGCAACTGAGGGCTTGTCAAGGATGTTGTGGTAGTGCTGATATGAGAAGTGACAGGAATCCATGGTTAGGTGCTCATATGACCATAGTAGTTGAAAGAGATGTTAAACCTCAATCAACCAACCAACCACTGTCTATCCATCTATATCTTTCTTTTTGTTAGCTCACCAACATTTCGGTAAACTGTAAACAATAAACATTCTGTAAATTGGAGAAAACTTAAACCCAAATTGACAAAATTGTAGATGGGACCAAACTCAATGATAAGACAGAAGATAAACTAAAAGTTAACAAAAATGGTCCTTAGGTACTTTATACTACAAAAAGTATTTAGGTTAAAGGAGAAAATTCTGGTTACCAATATCTTTTCCTCCTACACTTATTGATGGATTTAGATGGAATTTTCGCAGAATCTTAATCACCTGAATCTTGGCCATATTGTCGAGGCTAGGTGACAGAAACTTTGGGCGTAATACTGAAATAGGACATTGTACCCATTTACAAACATTGAAGTCTTTTGATGCCCCAAAAAAGATAAAGAACAAAAGCTTTGGAAAACATTGTATAAAGCAAAGAAATTGCATGTGACAAGCAATTTCTTCATTTCCCCCAATGTTTGGAACGGTAAAAGACCAAAAAAATGTAAGATTCCTTTCACTTGAATTCTTTGGATTTGGACCAGTCTTTACTTTGCTGTCTGGCCATGGGTTAATATGACTTCAGCGCTCTTGTTTATTCATACTTTCATGAATTTATAGTCTTTTCTTAATGTTAAATTTACAGGTGATAGAGAGCATACATCACATAGCCTCTGCTCACAAAGGTGGTATTATTTTGTTGACGGAATCTGACTGTCAGTGTAGTGTAGAGGTGAGATTTTATCCTGTATCAATTAATCATGTATTTGTACACACCCATTACCAAATAACAAAATCTTAGCCTAGTCCAAACTCATAGGTATTGCAGACGACAAGTTCCATTGAACAAAATTTAACATTTTTTGGTCTTTCTTGGAAGAAAACATTGTTGGAAATGAAGAAATTGCTTGTCACAAGCAATTTCTTCATTTTCCACAATGTTTTCCAAAGCCTTTATTTTGTGGGGCGTCCAAAAGCGTCAATGTGTTGGAAAGTGTTAGTGATAAAGATTCATAAAAAAATTATAGAAGAAAAGGAAGGAAATGTTGATTACCATATTGCTTTTGTCATGTATAATACTGTTGAATTCAAACAGGTCCGAATTTTGTCATTTGGAAAGGGTTAACACCAAATGGCTAAATTTCAGACCTATGAATGAAAGCAGATGACAAAAAAGGTTATCAAATGTACAAAATTCCATATCACTTATTTTAAAATCAATATTTCATTTACATTCCTG
The DNA here is from genome assembly GCA_963680895.1 of Fragum sueziense. Taxonomy (NCBI): domain Eukaryota; kingdom Metazoa; phylum Mollusca; class Bivalvia; order Cardiida; family Cardiidae; genus Fragum; species Fragum sueziense. The sequence continues at coordinate 39,025,226 of OY804597.1, forward strand.
GATTAGTTTTCTAACAATGTCAGTACATGTACCACAATTTTACACTGGGACCTGAAATTATTCTTCACTACTTTTTTACAGGTTGTAAAGTGTATTGTTCTCCTGTTATATAGAGTGCTCAAAATATACGAACAAAATGACAAAGATTTCAGACAGACTGAATCTAGTTTTAATTCACAAGAATCTCAACATTCAGAGACACAGACGGGCACCTGTCTGGATATTTTAGAGACTGGTTTACTGTTATTACACTTGATGTCACAACATGACCATGAATTTATGAGCAGACATGCACCAGTCCAACATGCCTATGTGACCTTGATATGTGGGATGAGTCAATTAGTGAAGCACCTGCCTGCTGAGAAGAGTGACACAATATGTAAGTTTATACCTCCACTTTTCAACAAAAACTTTATAACTGCAGCTTGGTTTAATTTTGATACACCCACTCTTTAACTTACTCCTCAAAGTGACACTTTTTGGCACCTTTCAATGAAAATGCTTGGGAAAATATTGCGAAAATTGGAGAAATTGCTTATGACAAGCAATTTCTTCTTTTCCCACAATGTTTTCTACACAAAAAGACCAAAGTAATTAAAATGTAAAACTTCATTCACTTGAAATTGTCGTCTGCAACATCTTTGAATTTTGACAGGACTAAAATTTTGTCGTCTGGTAACGGGTAAAAGAGACTTTTTAATAAATATTTTATTATTAATTTCACTTATTTTTTTACCTGAAAGAGTACCGTTTCCTTTGAAAATTGTAAAAAAATTTAAGCCAAAGTATTGCGCCGTCAACAAGGAATATATTTTTTTTTGTTAAAATTAAACTAATTGCTGTTTATCACTTTAGATGTAAATGGAATTTGTCAATTCCGTCTCAACTTTAAAGAAATGTGAATATGATGGTCTCAACTTTAAAGAAATGTGAATATGATGGTCTCAACTTTAAAGAAATGTGAATATGATGGTCTCAACTTTAAAGAAATGTGAATATGATGTCTCTTAAACTCATTCTCACACAGAGATGCTTTTTGATGCCCACTAAGGAATATTTTGTTGTTTGGTAATGGGTTAATATATATGTTGACTGTGGGACTGTTGTTTACATTTACAGTAACAGCTATACAAGATTTGTGGGATTTCAACCAAGATGATTCTGAACTCTCCCCTGATAGTGATACAGAAATGACGGAAGAGGCAGAGTAAAACTATCCACAGATTATATGCTAGTAGAAAAACAGAGCTTGGTAATGGACTGCTTTTTGATTGTGTCCACTTTCTAAAACCCTTTCCCAAATTATAAAGTTTTAGAGTGGTCCAATTTAAAAGGAGTGGCAGATGGCAATATTATAGATTCCAATGGCAAAAAAGTGCATGTGATAGTATGATGATAGAAAATCATGTTGGGGAATAAGAATAATAGCTGATTGTTAGCAATTTCTTCTTTTCTCTCATTGTTTCTCTACTATTTCTACTTTGAACATAATTCGTTTTGGAAAAGCTCTGATTGCAAAGAAAATAAGGAAGAAAAAAAAAAGAATTTTCCAATTCGACAGCAGCTGCAGATGACAAAATCAATGTTGATTGAAATGGAATGTAATTCAACCAGCTTTTTCTCTTTTTCCTTGAACGTTTTCTATGCTCAAACTTGGAATTGAACCTTTCTAAAAACTTGTTGTGTAGTATAGGGCAAAGTGAATTAATTAATCATTTTCTGTCCTCAAAAAAAATCTTTATTTATCTCACCAAAAGTTGGTTAACCTGTTTCCCACACAGTAACGCCTTTCGACGCCCGTCAAACAAAATTTGGTTTTGAAGTCCTCACTAGCAAAGGCTTGAGAAAATATTGAGACAAAAGAAGAAAATTCTGATAAAGTATTTCTCCTTTTAGCTCATCGTTTTCTGTACTGCAATGTACAAAAATTGTATTTCAATTTATATCCATTTTGTTGCAGACAGTAGCTTTCAAATTTGAGCAGCCAACGTATTGCTCGTTTGGTGAAGGTATAACCTTTTCCAAAATAACAATTTTCAAATTGCATTACACGTAATTACTGATAATAGATTACATTTATTTATTAACCCTTTCCAGAACGAAAAATTTTTAGGGTGGTCAAATTCAAAAGCTGATAAAAGACAGCAAAATGGATGTTAATTATGATTAAATTTATGTATGATATAGCATAGAAACACTGAGACAAAAGGAGAAACTGCTGGTGATCAGCAGTTTCTTCTTTTGCCTCAATGGTTTCCCAAGCCTATTCAATTAGGGACGTCAAAACCAGGTCTTGTTCAGGAAAGGGTTAATTATCTTGTCTGCAATGGCTTTGATTTTGAACCAGTTTAAATTTTTGTCAATTTGGGTTGGTTTAATGTTTAATCATGACACAACGAGAGAAGACGTCTTGATATATGTATTTATCGGTGGTTTTCAACAAAAAACTGCAACTGTAGAAAAGCTGCAGTTACAAGGTTTTTAGTTGAAAAGCCACATTATATTGTTGGAAATGTTTGAAATTTTTATCAGGATTGAATGAATCATTGTTAAGATCGTGTTAGAATTTCAAGTTTTATTTGTAAAGAAAAAATATACATACATTAAAAAAGTTAAAAATGTTCAAAAGTTATATTTGTATTTTGTTTACGGACATATATTTTAGATCTACTCTCAAAATAAATTTACCAAGATCTTATTAACAAGGCAATATAATTCAATAGAAACACCAAATTGTATAGTAACCGAATTATATAGTAACCGGTAGTTTGGAAATAGAAATCTCTATGAATCATATTTTAAAATTCTGTATCTACGCAAAACGCAAGCACACCACGCTAACCCACGATCATTGAGTTTCAAGTCGGCTGTTAACAGTCAGCACCTTTGGCATCCGCTGTACTTTGGCTTCCAACTCTCATGTGTACCCATTTTATTCCCCTTAGTGAAAAGGAGCAACATGTAACCAACTTGCGCAGAAAAGTCCTATGGCGTCCATGGGATTCAAACCAAGGACCTTTCAATTCCGAAATTCACACCCTACCGCTAGGCCATGGTGTTTCAATCATAAATTAAATCATAGCAATATTATTGGAAAGCATTAATGGCAAAGCTGTTACAATATTATTTTTGACATCTGCTAATTCTGATGTTACAATATTAATTTTGACATCCACTAATTTTGATGTTACAATATTAATTTTGACATCCACAGCAACACTGGTAATCATAGACCAAACGTAAAAGGAGAATGCTGTTTTGTGTTACAATATTGAACATCCGCAGCAACATTGATGTGGGTAATCAGGACAGTAGACCTTTCTCTCGTTACCATAGACCCAGAATCTCATGTTGTTCAAGTCGTCCCAGTTGTAGGTAGCTTCAGTCACCGGCACACCACGCAATATCTGCCTCTGTATGAAGAGAACAAAAGAAATGGAGTATGTACTACATGCAGAACAACCTATTTGAGAAAGTGAATGATTATTGATATATTTGGGAGCAAATACCCTGAATTCCTGATATTTCTCTAACCAGTACTACCACAAGATCCAAACCAATCCTCCAGCTGCTCTCTCACATAGATGATCCACACTCATTGTTGAGAGGCAAATGACTTGTCAAATGTCAGAATGGATACTGGCCGAGCCGAAGCTCACACTCACGACCCCTGGATTGATAGACTCGGTCGTTACCGTTTGAGCTATCTGGGATGGGCTTAAGAAAGTAAATGAAATCTTACTTCATTGGTTTAACCATGCCCACACATTGACTCTTTTTGACTCCTCAAACGACAAATGCTTTGGAAAACATTTTGGAAAATGAAGACATTGCTTTTGACAAGCAATGTCTTCATTTCACACAATGTCTTCACTTCACACAATGTTTTCTACCCGAAAAGACCAAAAAATTGTAAATTTATTCACTTAAAATTGTCGTCTGCAACATCTTTGAAATTGGACCAGTCTAGAATTCGGCCTTTTGGTAATGGGATAAATAAAAACCCAACACGTCAATCGCACGCTATTCTGCAATTTTTACGTTTTTCACTATATTCTCTCAAAATTGTCAACCTACTTTAATTATGTACACAAATAGAAGTCAATTTGTGGAAATTATACTATTTCCCATCAATTTCAGCATGTTATAGGTGATTTAATTTCATATGAAGAAAACAATAACTTACATTAACTCATAAAAATGCTTACATTTTTATATAACGCGTAACGAAATTCAAATATAATTAAGATATAAAATGCAATAGAATTGATAATCTTCGGTCGATTTTCAAAATTCTTTCAACGTCGGAATCCTTATATCGTGCGTAAATATGACATTTGCATGAGGGACATCAGAAATGTTATTTGCGTCAAAACAATGCAAACAACGGCAGCATGTACCTATGTAACGTTTTTAGCTCCACTGGCCTTTCAGGCCAGCGGGCTATTGTCATAGCGGTGTGTCCGTCGTGCGTCCGTGCGTCCGTAAACTTTTTCTTTAAAAATCTTCTCCTCAGAAACTACTGGATGGATTTCAACCAAACTTCACAGGAATGATCCTTGGGTGACCCTCTCTCAGATTCCTACAATTAGTTTGGATTGAACTAGAATAACTTGAGTTATCTGCCCTTGAATGTCAAAAAAAAGCTGGTTTTGACTTTATTTTTACTCTAAAATCTACAAATATTAACCAATCAAGACAAAACTTGGACAGAATATATATAAGCATGATATCCTGCCTGGGTTCAATTTTCAGCTTGATCGGAATTTCACATCATGAGTTATGTGCCCTTGAATTTGACAAAATTTCCATTTTCGACTTTGTTTTCACTCTAACATCCACAATTGTTAACCAATCAAGATGATATTTGGACAGAATCTTGTTGACAACAAGATCTTGCTTTTGTGTAATTTTCAGGATGATTGCATTACTACAATGTGAGTTATGTGCCCTAGAAATAGACAAAATTTCAGTTTTCAACACTTTTTATACGCCCGAAGGGTCGTATTATGTTATGGCCCCGCTCGTCCGTCCGTCCGTCCGTCTGTCTGTCCGTCTGTCCGTCCGTTAGCAATTTCTTGTGTGCGCAACTCCTCCTACAGTTTTGATCGGAATTTGATCAAACTTGCCACAATTGATCTCCATGGTGTCTAGTTGTGCACCGCGCTTACAGAATTCGGATAACTATTTTCGTTCTTGAATTATCTGCCCTTGAATTTAAGGAAAAATGCCCATTTTCTTAAAAATGCCCATTTTCTCCTGTGTGTTACTTCTACAGTTTCAACCAGAATGTAATCCAACTAGCCACAATGAATCTCTATGGTGTCTTGTTGTGCAAACAAAATTTTGATTACTTTTCATGTTTAAATTATCTGCCCTTGAATTGAAAAAACGGCGAATTTTTACTGACAAGCCCCTCTCGGGCGTATATGCGCCGCTCTGCGAAGCTCTTGTTTTAACTTTTGCGGCCACATATATAGATTAATACGGACAAAAATTGGACAGACCATAAGATCTTGCTCGAGTTTAATATTCAGCTTGATTATTTTGGTGTTCAAGACATAAATTATCAAGTCAAAATCATATTTTTAGATCAGAATGTCTTTATTTTCATGACCACTATGATAAATACACAATCGCAACTTCTTGAATTAATTATCATAAAGAAAAACAACTCTTACTGAACTTTAAATTGCTCATATCAAAAGTTACTTCCCTTAGTCTACCACAATTACAACTCATATATTGAATTATGTGCCCTTGAATTTGGCATAATGACAGTTTTCAACTTTATCATCACTCTAAAAATCCCCAAAATATTAGTCAATCATTTACCATCTTTTTGCTTTGACCACATAATTGCTTCTCTTTACTTTGTTTCTGCTCTAAGAATCACAAGAATTTTAAAATATATCAGTTTAAGCATTTAGATAAATTTGTCAAATTTTTTATAGTAAACCACAAGAAATTCAGGCCTGTGGAGCGACTCAAGACCTTCAGGTCTTTCTAGTTTCATCATAGGTCGGCTACAGTATGTAAAAATTAATTTTCGTATATTTTCCGCTACGTCCCTTTGATGATTTTCATTAGCTCCACTGGCCTTTCAGGCCAGCGGGCTATTGTCATGGCGATGTGTCCGTCGTGCGTGCGTGCGTGCGTCCGTAAACTTTTTCTTTAAAAATCTTCTCCTCAGAAACTACTGGATGGATTTCAACCAAACTTCACAGGAATGATCCTTGGGTGACCCTCTATCAGATTCCTACAAATTATTTGGATTGAACCAGAATAACCTGAGTTATCTACCCTTGAATGTCAAAAAAGCTGGTTTTGACTTTATTTCTACTCTTAAATCTACAAATATTAACCAATCAAGACAAAACTTGGACATAATATATATAAGCATGATATCCTGCTTGGGTGTAATTTTACATCATGAGTTATGTGCCCTTGAATTTGACAAAATTGCAATTTTCGACTTTGTTTTCACTCTAACAACTATAATTGTTAACCAATCAAGATGATATTTTAACAGAATCTTGTTGACAACGAGATCTTGCTTATGTGTAATTTTCAGGATGATTGCATTGCTACAATCTGAGTTATATTCCCTTGAAGTTGACAAAATTGCCATTTTCGACACTTTTTTCACTTTTGCGACCACATATATAGACTAATACTGGCAAAAATTGGACAGACCATAAGATCTTGCTTGAGTTTAATATTTAGCTTAATTATTGTGGTGTTCAAGACATAAATTATCAAATCAAAGTCATAGTTTTAGATCAGAATGTGTCTTTATTTTCATGACCACCATGTTACATGCACAATCGCAACTTCTTGAACTAATTATCATAAAGAAAAACAACTCTTACTTTACTTTAAATTGCTCATATCAAAAGTTACTTCCCTTAGTCTACCACAATTATAAACTCACATACAGAATTATATGCCCTTGAATTTGGCATAATGACAGTTTTCAACTTTATCATCACTCTAAAAATCCTCAAAATATTGGTCAATCATTTACCTTCTTTTCGCTTTGACCACATGATTGCTTCTTTTTACTTTGTTTTTTTTTTCTCTAAGAACCACACGTTTTGGGAAATCTAGATTTTCTTTGAACACATTGCTGTATTTTTCTTTGTTTCTGAATTAAAAAATATATTAGTTTAAGCATTAAGATGAATTTGTCATTTTTTTTTATAGTAAACCACAAGAAATTCAGGCCTGTGGAGCGACTCAAGACCTTCAGGTCTTTCTAGTTTCATATAAAAGTACATTGTTTCAAGAAAAAAGAATGATAATATTATATTTGAAAGGTTGAATATTTATGTTTGAAACAAAAACGTAGAAAAATTACAAAATTTCTACCCTGCTCCAAAATTGTGTTTATCTAAATGGGGTTCATCTCTTAAACTTTCTTGTTTAAATCGACACGCAAAAATCAGCGCATGCTATTACTACTGACAAAAAGTACAAATAATAAGCTTTAAAACAGTATATAATACAATATGATTAATCTAAAAATGTAATAAATTCAATCATAATTTGAAAATTACATTTTTTCTACCCGACGCGCAAACGTCGTTGTAGCGTTATATCATAGACGTGCGCTGTTTTGTGTGTAATTTGAATTACTGTAATACCAAAATTGTTCATACAATTTGTGGGTTTTATATAAAAAACTAAGGATAAAGTTGTTGTTTCTGTAAGGAAAGAGATTGATTTTCTTATTTATCATTACATGTACAGTGTTCTTTTAATTCTAAAATACACATCGATAAAAATTTGATCTGGGTAAAAGATATACTGCCAAAATTGATGCAAGGGATAAAATTTTGGTTATAAGTATTTCTCTTTTTGCTTAAATGTTTTCCAAAATTAAGTTTTAATAAAATCATACAATGAAAGGTATCTTTCAAGCAATGAACAGTTTTTCTGAAAGCTGAATTGTAAAACAAAACAAATGTTGATATATTGGATTTATTGACACACTGAAAAAAATATCGCGTCAAAATGAGAAAACTTTTGTTATCAAAATTTCACAGTTTTCACAAACCTTTCCTATGAAAAATTTTCATTAGTGTCCAGATTTTAAAGTTATCGGACATTGGGCTGGTTTTAACAAGCATAAACAAATTATGCGTAAACATATTTTGATAATACAACTTCATGCACCAACATAACGTTGGATAACATTGGTGAAAGTGACGTTACGTCGACTTGTGGAATAGCGTGCTATTGACGAACAACAATCAATCATGAAGTGCACGAAACAACATGACAACATCATGACAAAACTGACCTGTTTAAGAATCCTCTCCCCCGGCCAGTTACCGCGATGTGTCCTCACAAATCTGTCCGAGTGTTTGTTGATGTCGGGCACCGGGTATGATACTATTGGCCACACCTACAGATAAGAGAAGAAATTATATTGCAGTTCAATCGGATTAAAATCCGGCGTTAACTAACAATAACCCGCTTAATTATAACTTGTTTAAGAATCCTCTCTCCGGGCCAGTTACCACGATGTGTCCTCACAAATCTGTCCGAATGTTTGTTAATGTCGGGTACCGGGTACGATACTATTGGACACACCTACAGAGAAGAAAAGAAATTGAGCAAGGATCTGCAAAAACGTCCCTTAAGGCTTTTGAGCCCAACATAGATCCAGATCAGCCTGTGCATACGGACAGTCTGATCAGGATCCATGTTGTTCTCTAATTGCTTCTTTGTGACATGTAGTAACTTGCAGAGAGCAGCATGGATGCATATGTGACTGCATTTTACAACAGGCTGGTCTTGAAACTCAATTTTCGAAAATGATATAAGGGACGTTTTTTTCCAGATCCCGGCTCAATTATATAACAGACCCGACCAATCTGATTAATATCCACCGATGACTCCCGTAAATTGACGAGGATATACCATCGTCAATTTACGTTACCACTGATGACGCCCTGAATTGCACTAAGTGTTTGGGATCTTATGACGGATGGAACACCTTAATAACGATGAAACAATGGAGTAACCGTTGCTGTTGTATATGCTATCCTATGATACTATGATGCAGTACCTGCTTTAACTAGAGATATCAAATTACATCTCTATATAGTCAATGTACCTAGCTATGTTTAATGAGTTCTGTTAGTTATGCTAGTTCTGTTCTGTATTACTTTTAGATCTGTAGTTTGTTCTATATTAAAAGTATATTAGCATCAGGTTGTTCTTCCTTATTATACCACGGACACAACAATTGGCGACGAGGATTTTGAAGTTATAGTGTTTCTGATGTTTGGTAATTGACATGGCTTTGTTAGGAACTATATCACCTTTCAATATTGATACGGATATTTGGACAGTGTACCAAAAGAGACTGGAACAATATCTGACTGTTAATAATGTGCGAAATGAGAGGAAAGTAGCTGCATTATTGACATTGTTAGGGGATAGAGCGTATGCACTGTTACGCAATTTGACATCGCCAGCGAAACCGTCGGAGAAGACTTTTGGAGAGTTGTGTGATATCTTAAACCAACATTTATCTCCAAAACCTTTGATGATAGCAGAGAGATTTCGGTTTCACAAAAGAAATCAATTACAATCTGAGTCTGTGAACGACTTTATTGCAGTTCTCAGAAAAATGACGGAACATTGTGAATTTGGACCTACACTTGATGATTCATTACGAGATCAGTTTGTTTGTGGACTACAAGATGAAGCTATCCAACGAAAAATGTTGTCAACAAAAGATTTGACACTTGTAAAGGCCATCGAAATAGCAAATGCTATGGAAACAGCCATCCGAGATGCTGCAGAACTCCGGGGAGCAACCAATGGGGGACATGTTGAAAAAGTTTCTATCCAGAAACAACCCCAGGCTCAACGAAAATCACGTAAGAACAAGAAACAATCTGACCAATCCGTGAAGTGTGAACATTGTGGAAAGACTAACCATAAATCAAAGAAGTGTAGATTCAGGAATGCAACATGCTACAAATGTCAGAAGAAGGGACATATTTCTTCAATTTGTAAAACTTATGTGGATGCACTGGACGAATCTATCGAGGTTAGGCAAGTACACACCATGAATAGCGGTAGACAGAAAATTGAGGTGACATTAGACATTGATGGCAAGAAAGTAGTCATGGAAGTCGATACAGGGTCATCCGTTAGTCTGATCAGTAATTCAAATTTCAAAAGGTTATTTGGGAAAGTGAATCTAGAATCTCCCAAAACAGTACTGAAAACCTATTCTGGTGAGATAATTCCACAAATTGGAGTGAAAACCGTGACCGTTCTTCATAATGGACAAACAAAATCGTTACGGCTCCACGTTGTGAAAAACAATGGTTCCACGTTTATGGGTAAAGATTGGCTGACGGAAATAAGATTGGACTGGGAAAGGTTGATAACCGTCAATGCTGTACGTTCGAGGGAAAATTTGTCAACCGTATTGTCCAAATACAGCTCAGTATTCAGTGAAGGTATTGGAAGAATCAGCGGGATGAAGGGTTCCTTGACTCTGAAGGAACAGGCAAAACCCAAGTTTTGTAAGGCCCGACCCATACCGTACGCGCTGAAACCAAAGGTCGAAGAGGAGCTAGAAAATCTCGAAAAGCAAGGAATTATAACCAAAGTGCACACAAGTGAATGGGCTTCACCAGTAGTGCCGATAGTGAAGCCAAATGGAAAAATTCGATTATGTGGTGATTTCAAAGTGACAGTAAATCAAGCTTTGGATATAGATAGGTATCCATTGCCACGTGTTGAGGATATATTCGCGAATCTGTCACCGTGTCAGAAATTCACTAAATTGGATTTAAGACAGGCTTACCTACACTTGGAAATGGATGAAGCAAGTAAGAAAATGCTTACAATTAACACGCATAAAGGGTTATATTCTATGCAGAGACTGGCTTATGGTGTCGCGTCCGCGCCAGCTATTTGGCAGAGAACAATTGAACTAATACTTCAAGGTATAAAGGGTGTTCAATGTATTTTAGATGACATGATTATTACAGGTAGCACTGATGAGGAACATTTACAAACTCTTGACACAGTATTGTCCAGATTAGAGAAATTTGGTTTGAAATTGAATAAAGATAAATGTTCTTTCTTTCAGGATAGAATATCATATTGTGGGCATGAAATTGATAAGCATGGCTTATGGAAAAGCAAAGACAAGGTCGATGCAGTATTGAATAGTCCGCGACCACACAATGTCTCAACATTGCGAGCTTATCTTGGTCTTTTGAACTATTACCATAGATTCTTAAACAATTTATCCACTGTGATCAAACCATTGAATGAATTGCTTGAGAAAAACAAAAAAATTGACTGGTCACAAAAATGTGAAGAAGCATTCAAAATGTCAAAACAATTAATAACGTCTGAGCCTGTGCTGACACATTATGATCCTGGATTGCCTGTTAGATTAGCTACTGATGCAAGTCCTTATGGCGTATCAGCAATTTTGTCACATGTCATGAAAAATGGTGAAGAGAAACCAATTGCCTATGCTTCAAGATCTTTGACAAAAACGGAACAAAGGTATGCTCAAATTGATAAAGAATCACTTGCAATTTATTGGGGAGTAAAGAAATTCTATCCATACCTTTACGGTAGGAAATTTACCCTTATCACTGATTGCAAACCTCTCGTATCAATTTTCAACCCGAAGAAAAATATTCCGGTAACAACAGCTGCCCGTGTGCAGAGATATGCAGTGTTTTTGTCAGGTTTTGACTATGAATTAGAGTATAGAAATACTCAAAAACATGGAAATGTTGATGGATTGTCAAGGTTACCTTTACCGACACAAATTTCAGAAAGCACTGAAGATTGTGTAGACGTGTTCTATACGAAGCAAATAGAACAACTTCCCGTTACTAATGACGAAATTAGAAGGGAAACGCAACGCAAAAATGTATTATCGCATGTATTTGAGAATACTCAAAATGGGTGGAAATATCCACTGGATAACCCATTGTTGAAAGCGTTTTACAATCGCAGAAACGAATTAACAATTCATAGAGGATGTTTAATGTGGGGAATACGCGTAGTCATTCCGATTAAGCTACGTATACAAATTTTAGATTTGTTGCATGCAAGTCATCCTGGTATTGTTAAGATGAAAAGTCTTGCGCGAAGTTACGTATGGTGGCCAGGAATAGACAATGATATTGAAAATTTGGTCAATCAATGCACAGGTTGCCAAATGCATCAAAAAGCACCTCCTTCAAGTACATTACATCCGTGGGAATGGCCAACATCGCCGTGGGAAAGAATTCATGTCGATTTTGCTGGTCCTTTCCTAAACAAAATGTTCTTAGTTGTAGTTGATGCTCATTCGAAATGGCCAGAAATTGAAGTTATGAAATCGACTACTGCTGAACGCACGGTAGAAGAACTTAGAACTATTTTTGCACGAAATGGACTACCAAAACAGCTAGTTTCTGATAATGGTGTTCAATTCACAAGCGAAGTATTTCAAAAATTCATGAAGAACAATGGTATCTTACATTTAAGATCAGCGCCATTTAAACCGAGTACCAACGGCTTAGCGGAGAGATTTGTAGGAACATTCAAAACAAGCATGCGAGCAATGGCACTCACATCAAATGATTTGAATTTAAAGATCAGTATATTTCTAATGAGATATAGAAATACTGCACATTCTCTAACAGGGGAAACACCTTCAAAAATGTTTTTAGGTAGAAACTTAAGAACAAGGTTAGACTTGTTAAGGCCTGATACTCACACGCATGTTACAAATTCACAAATGAAATTAGCTTTAAATGATCAGAAAAAGCTTCGTGAGTTTGACACAGGACAAAATGTGTTAGTGCGAGATTACAGAGGAAATCAAAAATGGTTTCAAGGCTCTGTTGTATCACGAGAAGGACCGCTCATGTATACAATTGATGTTGGTAATGGGTTAAGGTGGAGAAGGCACGCAGACCAAATCAGAAAGTCAGAATTAATAGAGCAACCTTTGTCATCCTTTACTAATAAAAATCGTACTACACCATTTGAAATGTCAAGTGCCAAAATTCCTGAGAATGACAACAGTCCGAGTTTACAGGAAACAGATCCCAAATCTCTGGAAAACAAAGATTTTGAGGATAAATCTGTCAGGTCAAAAGTCACAAATTATGATAAGAACAAGCATTCTGAAGTATTGCAAAACAATACCAAGTCCCCTACCGGCTTTATATATGTGTGTAGAAAAAGAAGCCTAAAAGAATTCAAAGTCCAGCATCCGTATCTTCCTCAAAAATCACTGGACCGGAACGAAACTCAACCTTGTTCTGTAACTTATCAGTGCGGGTCTACATACCAAAAATCAGCTCAATAGCTGCAAGCATTAAGAAAAACAGTCTGGAAAACTGTGATTTCCCAGAAATTTTCTAAGTCCAGCATCTGTATCTTCCCCAAAAATCACTGACCGGAACAAAACACAAACTCCTTCTGTATCTCATCAATATGTGTTCATATACCGAAAATCAGCTCAATACCTGCAAGCGTTTAGAAAAAAAGTCTGGAAAACTGTAATTTCCCGGTAATTTTCTAAGTCCACCATCCATATCTTCCTCAAAAATCACTGGACCGGAACAAAACTCAAACTTGTTCTGTAACTCATCAATGTGGGTCTACATACCAAAAATCAGCTCAATAGCTGCCAGCATTAAGAAAAAAAGTCTGGAAAACTGTAATTTCCCAGAAATTTTCTAAGTCCAGCATCCATATCTTCCCCAAAAATCACTGGACTGGAACAAAACTCAAACTTGTTCTGTAACTCATCAATGTGGGTCTACATACCAAAAATCAGCTCAATAGCTGCCAGCATTAAGAAAAAAAGTCTGGAAAACTGTAATTTCCCAGTAATTTTTTAAGTCTAGCATCCATATCTTCCTTAAAAATCACTGGACCGGAACGAAACTCAAACTTGTTCTGTAACTCATCAATGCGGGTCTACATACCAGAAATCAGCTCAATAGCTACCCCTGTTTAGAAAAAAAGTCTGGAAAACTAATTCACCGGACTGACGGACGGACTGACGGACGGACGGACGGACTGACTGACGGACAGAGTGCAAACCTAAAGTCCCCTTCGGCTTCGCCGGTAGGGGACTAATAACGGTGTCCCAATTACAGCTGAAAGACGATATCCTGCAAGGGTGAGAAAGCCGTCCGACCGATTATCACTGTAATTAATAGGTACTTGTTGTCTCGTTTAGCAATTGTACTGCTGATAAACTTGTCAGTTAAATGAGCCATCTGGCTGATTGGAATTTCATGGATAGTCATGTGAATCAAATAAACAGTTAAAGCAGACTATGCATACTTTTTGCATCAAGTTGTCTGAAATTGAAATTTTGTTTGAATTTAATTTTCAAAATTAATAACTTTATATTTGAAAGGGGAGAATGTTGTATATGCTATCCTATGATACTATGATGCAGTACCTGCTTTAACTAGAGATATCAAATTACATCTCTATATAGTCAATGTACCTAGCTATGTTTAATGAGTTCTGTTAGTTATGCTAGTTCTGTTCTGTATTACTTTTAGATCTGTAGTTTGTTCTATATTAAAAGTATATTAGCATCAGGTTGTTCTTCCTTATTATACCACGGACACAACAGTTGCTGTAGATAAACTTAACGCGAAAACTTAACATTAGCATTTTCGAGAGCATTTATATTTCACAAACACATATCGCTAGTTTCTAGGCTAAAATTTATCGGATCAAACTGAGTATATGCATGGTGATTTTGATCCATGATGGTATAAAATGCTACAAGTAAATATTTACCATTAACTGTACATCCTCAAATATAACCGTCCCGCCCACCTCCCTCACTAGTTCGTCTGGCATATCGGTTGTTTCTAGGATAAAGTCCTCGAAGTGATTCTCACTGGAACGAAAATGGTGCCACATGTAGAGCAACAGTAAATAGAAGGGGGTGTAAAGCTAATCTAGAATATCTATACTGAGTCAAAAAAGAAAGTGTGCATACTTCTACTCTATATATATCTACGTAACCTCTGCAATTAACTTCACCAAACTTCTACACGGAGTTAAACTTTCTCATGTTTATTGGCATGGGAAGCAACTTTGGATGATTGAATTGTCTGGCATATGGCAAAACGCTATTTGCCCCTTTTTGTATGTGGTTATCAAAACAAACGTTTCATAATGAGCTTTATTGTCTAAAATCTGTATTCAAAATGAATAAAAGCTAAATCAAACATAAAATTTCCAAATTCTGAATAGCCAAAGATGCTACATCTTAGTAAACACAACAGACTTTACACGTTAGGTTTGCTAGTGTCTTGAACCGGCGTAAAATGTGTTGTTGTCGTTTAAATGTCATCGTTCTGAAATTAGGCGTTTGCAATCATGTTTCCAAAACAACTGATACATTTTTGGTAGGCTTCGGTTTGATATCCCGAATGCAGCAATGACTAAGACAAGATCTGTACATGACGTTGACGCCCTTACGTCAACGTTTCAAACCTACACCATTTATAGCGATTCAGTAAAGCAAGCATTATGTAAGCAACATTTGAAATCGATGAAGGCAGATAGACGGCTCATAAGAGATTTGAGACCATATGTTTGTCACATGATCATGACGCCTAAATCGTACGTAACGTCTGCATTAGGCACATCGTCATCGTCAAGGGACGCGTGAAAATTAGTCAGGAGTGTGGTGTAGGGCCGAGCATCTCCATCGCCTGAGTTTCGCAAAATTTAGGATCCAGTTAAAGAATTTGCAGGACGTGGAATACGTCTTGCAATAGATCTATGAACGCAACGAAATTCTAAGCGATAAAATGAAACGTTATGTTCGATCAGTGAGATCACAGATGTTTGCCGTCATTCACTGAAGACATGTTACAATAGAAATTGAAGCAGAAATCCAAAGTAAATTGCATTATTTAATCTTCTCACGTTCGTCAGCAAGTTCTGTGAATTTCGAAATTGACCCCTATCTCAAATATCTTAATAAAACGCAAGAAAAAATCCATTTCACACAATTTAAAAAGACATCTACTTATAGGCAATTGAATTATCCTTAATTTAATACCAATATTATAATATCAATATTCAAAATTACGATAAAAAATCCCAGTTATTCTCTGTGCACACTTTCTTTTTTGACTCAGCATATTTGAATTTTAAACCATATTTTGTTGGTACACATAAGAATAGTCTCCATGGGTCGATTCTAGACGTATCCACCCACATCATAATTATGGATTAAGGCATTCCATCAATAACGAGATTCACTTGACGTCGAAATTATTCCTTGGCGACGTCGTAAACCTTCAGCGGTAGGACGTTCAAACATGAAAAAAATCCGACACCGTTAGTATCTTACAAAATGACTACTTTATATACTAGTCAAAACTTATAACCGGCCACTTAGTTTCTGCCATTTAAGACACATTTTTAGACGGGATAACCACAATCATTGTTAGTCATTGTATAGAATAATCATTTTCGAACTAAAAAAGATGAAAATGTTACCAATATTCCGTCATGAATGTTTTCAAATTGGCACAAGTTTCACTATACCCTTGATTTTGATTTTCATCGATTTTTACATTGGTGGGTGGGGAATTTCGTAGAAAATCGATTCAAATCTCGGTAATATTGAATAGAATTAAATTCCTTCTTTGAAAATTATGTTTCTTTGTCAATTTACTAGGAATGTTGATAGGGAAAAATGATAATATCAAGATTTTATTTCATCCTAAATCTGAATTTTTGTCGAATTTCTCAATTTTTGTGATTATCAAAAATGGGGGTCCTCGTCTTTCAGGTAATGTCAAAAAGTCACATTAACATTTTAACACGCGATGTTTGTGCCAAATGATCTTCAAATGACTGCCCTTTCCATAAATGAAAACTTCTTTCCGATCAGATTTTTGTAAACATTTCAAAAATTCGAAATAATATAGAAAGTGGCCGGTTAGGAGTTTTGACTAGTATATATAATGAACAATAAGATGTAATGAGAATCTGCAATTCGAAAAGTGAATACCCCACTCCATGTTGCTCTGGTTTTGAATACGTATTCACAATTCAAGAGCTCGGCGCAAAGCTATTGTAAGTGAACATCGATGATTTTCAACAAAGTTCGTAACTGCAGTTTGTTTTAACCCTTTCCCAAACAAGACCTGGTTTTGACGTCTTTGTAAGAGAAGGCTTGAGAAAACATTGAGACAAAATAAGAAACTGCTGATAACCAGCAGTTTCTCCTTTTGTCTCAATATTTTCTGTGCTAGATTGTACACACGTCTCTTCCTTTCTAAAACCAATTGTGTCATCTACAGCAACTTTAAAATAGGACAGGCCAGAAATTTCGTCTTTTGGGAAAGGGTTAAGCTGCAGTTTTGGTGTTTTTGTTTCTAAGTGACTACATTTAATCATTTTTAGCTCCACTGGCCGCAGGCCAGCGGGCTATTGTCATGGCGTTGTGTCCGTCGTGCGTCCGTGCGTCCGTCCATCCGTCCGTTAACTTTTTCTTCAAACATCTTCTCCTCTTATACCATTGGGCCAATTTTAACCAAACTTGGCAGGAATGTTCCTTGGGTGACCCTTTTCAAAACTTGTTCGCGATTTTTTGATTCGTCAAAAAATGTGGGTGTGGCAGGGAGAAAGGGGCTTATCAGACTTAGAGAAATCAAGAAAATTCTTTAAAAATCAACCATTGGGCCAATTTGAACCAAACCTGGCAGGAATGTGCCTTGAGTCATTCTTTTCAAAATTTGTCCACAAATTTTTACATTTGTCAAAAAATGTGGCCGTGACAGGGAGAAAGGGGCTTATCAGACTTAAAAAAATCATAAGAAAATTCTTTAAAAATCAACCATTGGACCAATTTGAACCAAACCTGGCAGGAATGTGCCTTGAGTCATTCTTTTCAAAGTTTGTTCACAATTTTTACATTTGTCAAAAAATGTGGCCGTGGCAGGGAGAAAGGGGCTTATCAGACTTAAAGAAATCATAAGAAAATTCTTTAAAAATCAACCATTGGGCCAATTTGAGCCAAACCTGGCAGGAATGTGCCTTGAGTCATTCTTTTCAAAATGTGTTCACAAATTTTTACATTTGTCAAAAAATGTGGCCGTGGCGGGGAGGAAGGGGCTTATCAGACTTAAAGAAATCATAAGAAAATTCTTTAAAAATCAACCATGGGGCCAATTTCAACCAGACTTTGCAGGAATGTTCTTTGAGTCTCCCTTTTCAAAATTTATTCACAATTTTTTTACATTTGTCAAAAAATGTGACCATGGCAGGGAGGAAGGGGCTTATCAGACTTAAAGAAATCATAAGAAAATTCTTAAAAAATCAACCAGTGTGCCCAATTGAACCAAACTTTGCAGGAATGAGCCTTTAGTCGTTCTTTTTAAAATTTGTTCACAAATTTTTATATTTGTCAAAAAAATATGGCTGTGGCAGGGAGAAAGGGGCTTATCAGACTTACAGAAATCATAAGAAAATTCTTTAAAAATCAACCATAAGGCCAATTTTAACCAGACTTTGTAAGAATGTTCTTTGAGTCTCTCTTCAAAATTTATTCACAAATATCAAGATTTGGCTGTCGCTGTGTAAGGCTTACAAGAAATCGTGGGAGAGTTCTTCCACTTTAACCAGTGGAGCGATTCAGGCCCTCCTGGGCCTCTTGTCTCCTTTTACTACAGTCTTCAAATTTAACTACCCTAATATTTTGTCGTTTGGGAAAAGATTGAAACATCGTACTCACTATTTCACGGTAAGCTGTATAAAACATCTCAACATTCTGTACCCATCACATTTCTTGCACGTGATTCTGCCGTCACCCCCGCACGTGTGGCATCTATGGAAAAATATAGAGATATAGTCCAGCAACAATAGCCCGGGACGGGACCTCTGCATATGTAGTGACCTCACTTCGACAATGGTTTCCTAAGACGCCCAACTAACGGACTCTGCGCACGAAATTTAAGTTGTCCCGGATTAATTTTGCTGGACTATAATAAACCACAAAACGTCTAATTTAACAAATAAACGGGCTTGTAAAAGTCGTGGTATTTAAATAAATTAAAGACCCGGTCATATACGATTCCGCGTCCATATCGCGTCCAGAATTAAACTTCACTGGGTCCCTGTTTTAGACTCGCTCCGGCCGTGATATGAACGCAGACTGGTGTATGTGACCATGCCTGAAAGAAAGTGTTTACAGTTAGATGTTATCATGACAATGAATAGGGAACGGTTTTATCCAGGTAACCTTGGCGTAATAGGGTTCGGTTTTCTCGTGTAAACAAATATGTCATCGTCACGCCCCACTGGTCTGAAAATAGATTGGGAATCCTCTATTGTACAAATATGGCTGTGAATCTCGCGAAGTTTTTCCACGTTCAACTTGCCGAAGATGACGTTCTAAGACCTGGATTGCCGTAATCATTTGTTGAGAAACATTATAATTCAGAGTTGAGAAGGTTTCTGCACTGTCGTGTACTTTTTAAGATCGGTAACTATGAAATAACCAGTTGACAAGTAATGTTTACACATACGGTCCTGCCTTGGCTTCGTCGTGCCGCTCGTGCGTACTCGCTTACCCTTTCCAAAACGACAAAATGTCATGTTGGGCCAAATTGAAAAAGGTCTGCAGATAACAAAATGGATGTGAATACTGTTAGTGTTTTATTTCAGAGAAAATATCGGGGCAAAAGAAGATTAATCATCAATATTTTTCACACTCATTGTGTCTGCTGTGCAGGTCTTTCCAATTTGGTCGATCATCATTTTCTTCTTTTGCCTCAATGTTTTCCCAAGAAATTTCTGTTGGGGACGTCAACACCGGTCTTGTTTGGGAAATGATTAATCTAGACAAGAACTAAAATTTGTCGCTGAATGTGATTTGGTACCCCCACAGGCTTTCACTACAACAAAGGGCAATAACTCACAAAATAAGCAAGGTATAGTTATGCTCCTTGTACGTTGCATTTCTCCTTGGTGAGATCTATCTACCCGCGAAGTTTCATGATCATAGCTACTTTACTTTCAGACTTTTCGATATTTTTTCTTGTTAAGCTATTGAAGAAGCTCAAGAAAAACGTTTGTCATTTCTGGTCTGTCTCCGTATCTGGAATCAATGTTGCATGTTGAATATGCGCAATGTTTCGTAGTTTTAGTTCCCGCCTGCATTATCTATGATCGACTAATATCTCGCTTGAAAATAATAATTTTTCGCTAAAATGTCCGATTCATGACCGATGTATACACAAAATATTAGACTGGTACCCGGCAAACGTTGTTGAGGCATTTCCCATCAGAAATCTATTTTAAGCTCACGAGCCCGCGAAAATTGTTCCTTATTTTGAACAAACAATATTTCGTAGGTGCTGTTATAAAATCTCGTAACTACGGCTTGATTCAAACCGTAGTTACGAGGTTTTATACCAACACTGACTGTTTATCAATACATAACGTACTCTCTTACGAACAGAGCGTATTCTCCCTACATTCCATTTCGATAGAATACTCTCTGTTCTCGCGGGGTCGTTTCACGTCTAATCTCGGGGCCTTGGTGGGATTTCGGTATCCAATCGTCGCCAATATACTCATAAACAATCGAAATTTCTGATACAAGAAATGATTGGCTAACGCTTCAAATTACCAGCTTCCGCCAAAAATAGAAGCGACGTAATGTATACGTAATCAAACCAGATCAAACTGAAAGATTTTGATTTGATAATTCAAATGTTACCGGCTTCAGCCAAAAACAGAAGCGACGTAATGTATACGTAATGATCATGCAAGATAAAACTGAATGATTTTGATTCGATAATTCAAATGGTGTGCTATAATTAGATTATGACGACCAAATAGGCTGTTGGCGTACCGAAAACTGCAGAGGTCATATTTAAATGGTTTAATCAATAGAGCTCGGCATGGAGAGTATACATAACGGTGAACCAAGTCTATTTGTAGCACAAAAATTCACGGCCATTCAAAATTCATACGTACTCGCACATTCCAGACCCATGACAATAGTAGCAGGTCTCCTCGAACTGCTGACCTTCCCTGTGCACGTGTCTCCAGCCGCGACCATCGCACGTGTTACAGCGCTTGTCACCGTAACCATGGCAACGCCAGCACGTGTTCCAGCCACGAGCGTCACAGTGACTGCAGGGCTGTGGGGGAGAAGTGGGAAAATTTAGATTATTACACAGAAGGCAAAAATAGACTGTTCCAATTATCAGCATGGTCTTCTTTTGTCTCGATGTTTTCTCAAACAATTCCTTTCAGAGACGCCAAGGTTAAGATCAAAAACATCTTTCAGTTTTCATAGATACAAAACATTTCAGAAAAAAGCGATTTACGTTTGACAACAGAAAAGTAGTCCAAAAAAAGAGAACAGTCAATTTCTGAAAACACTTAATCTTTTTATCATTTTATTCCTTGTCACAATATTTATAAATATCGGTATGTAATAATAATTTGCCCTTTCATCTGAAGTGCATGGCGGTTCAATTTCTTCTTTTATATTAGTTTAGAAGTTTGCCAGGTCCTCATAAACTTATGACCAAGGATGTTTCCTAAACAACACAACATCAGTCGAATTTGAAAGCTGTAGCATAAGACAAAAGTGATAACAATGAGCAGAGAAATTTTGGACATCTTAGACAAAAAATATTGAGGCAAAAGGAGAAAATGCAGGTATTTTCAGCATTTTCCTCTTTGGCCTCATTTTCCCTCAATTTTTTCTACTATGGAAGTCAAAAGCGGGTCTTGTTTGGGAAAGGGTTAACCCTTTCCCAAATGGCAAAATTTTATGGTGGTCCAATTTGAAAGATGACTAGGACAACAAAATGGATGAGATTAAACATAGAAAATATTGAGACAAAAGGAGAAACTGCTGGTTATCAGCAGTTTCTTCTTTTGTCTCAATGTTTTCTCAAGCCACTTCTATAAGGGACGTCAAAACCAGGTCATGTTTGGGAAAGGGTTAAATCAACCAAGGGACGAAAAGAAAGAAAATGAATATTCCTGCTTTTCAACAAAAACCTCGTATCTACCGCTTGTTCCGAGCTGTAGATACGAGGTTTTCTGTTGAAAAGCGAATATATCTATTATTCAAACACCCCTACCTTTACAACTGAAGTATGGGGCACCTCAATTTTGATATTGTGGGAATTGAATAGTTCGTTTGGCTCGCATGGTATGGCCCAGGGTGGGGGCGGGGGTCCGTTCTCAGGACCGTCCACGAGCCCGCCCATATACGGTACGCTCTTGTTCTTCGTGGTACGTCCCTCAGCGAACGTCTCGAACGTCAACTGGAAATAAAATGATTTTAAAAATACTGACTGTGACAAACAAATAGTTCCTTCTTAGCAGTTAGTAGTTGTATATCGCCAGTGTCATTGCAAAATCTTGTAACCAGTGGCGGATCCAGGGGGCTCGGGGGGTTCAAACGAACCCACCTATGTAGCCTGATTCTTTCATGTTCACACAGAAATTCAGTCAAAAGTGTGTAATACTTGTAAAACGACCCCCCCCCCCCTTTTTTTGTAAAAACGAACCCCCCTCAAAGAAATCCTGGATCCGCCGCTGCACATACAGTTTTACGTTATCTAACTACGAGCATTGACTTTTTCTTACAATACCGACGATATGTAGATCTCAGAGAAAAGTTTAGAAAACTGAGTTAAAGCACAATTATAATTATGCACTCGGTTTTATAGTAATCAGAACTCGCGAGTACATCACAAGTATAAATATAGCTGACATCATCAAAGTTTTTTTGTGGTT
Organism: Fragum sueziense; assembly: GCA_963680895.1. NCBI lineage: Eukaryota > Metazoa > Mollusca > Bivalvia > Cardiida > Cardiidae > Fragum > Fragum sueziense. Next base: position 39,048,044 of record OY804597.1, read on the forward strand.
TAAAAACTTGAAAACAATCAACCCATATGGGATATGGGATATGCTTTTGACGTGACACGATAACACAGGCCCGTAGGAACAGGGGGGGGGCTATAGGTGGGGAGGGGGGGCTAAGCCCCCCAATGTTGGTCAAAAATGCCGAATTTTCTTAATTTTACACTGAAAATTTTGGGAAAATCCAAATTAGCCCCCCCCCCCCCCCCAATATTCAGGACAAGGGCTTTAGCCCCCCCCCCCCCCCCCCCCCCAATATGAAATTGCTTCCTACGGGCCTGTAACATAATTATGCAAAGACCCTACATGGGGAAATTTTATACAAAGGTCCAACTAAGAGAGATTTCGAAGGTGATCACAAAAATTGAAGACTCAAAAGCACAAACTGACAAATAATACAAATTGTCCGAAAGGAAGAAAATGGAATGACGCAGCATTTTAGTCAATATTTAGTGTTCGAACTACTTTTTTGGATCAATGAAATTGCAGTATATTTCAAAATTTCACCACTCTATTTCGCATAAACGGGCTGCCGACTTGTTTATGTGACGTCTATATATAGCCACGCCCAGTCTCCAATGAACCGCTAGCGAACACTAAGCCAGATAGACTCTGTATAGTAGATTCTACGCGATATAAATATTCAATGCGCTGCGCGCATTTGAATGTTTATTCCGCGTAGAATCTACTAAACAGCCTCTATCTAATACATGGCGGTAGCACCTACATGTAAAGCACCAATTGTGACTGGTAACAACAATTGAACCATCTCCTTAGCATTTTTTGATCCGTAACAACAGTGTTCGTTTACAAACTGTATCATTGCCAGGTCAATACAGTCAGGTAATACTTACATGTAAAGCAGTACATCCTTTATGACTTGTAACAGTCATCTCTTTGGCCGGTTTTGATCCGTAACAACAGTGTTCATTAACAAACTGAATCATTGCTTCTTTGCAGTCATCCGCGTTTAAATTGGCCGTGCTGAAAATGAATAGAGCAACAACATACAAGTACAATGAATGATCATAGATCAGTTTCGCATTTTTATGAATAGGCTTAAGATTTTGAGTTGAATTGTTTACCGCTGTTTAACATTACTTGGGTCGTTTTAGACATTGTGGGTAGCTAGAGCACCAAGCCAACGAATCCTGTCTTTTATCTGGACAGAACTACCACAGCATCATTTAAAGGTAGAATTCCCGTAATGCGGTCACTTTGAGATTCATAAAACATCAGATTTTTCGAGCGTCGTCGTTACGTGTCCGAACTTATTCGTGTACGGTCGTAAACATTTCGGTGGTGGAAAGTTCTCACCGCCGAATGTTTTCGACCGCACCCGAATAATTCCGACGTCGCGCGAATCTTATTATGGGTAGTCTACCTTAGCACTCATCCGCTCATTGCACTCAGGTTTGCCATAATCCACTCATTGGTGGGAAACATTTTCAGTTTTTAGAGATATTAGCAGTGGCCAGAGATCGAACCTGAAGCCCCATAATTCGGAATCTGACATGCTAGCAAGTCGCTGCTTTTCAACGAAAATCTCGTAACTGCAGCTTAAAACAAGCTGCAGTTACGAGCTTTTCGTTGAAAAACGACGACGTGTTTTTTATGGCCACAGCTTTATGAATAAGATAATTTTGTCATATACAGTATCAAGTTGATCATAGAAAGTAATTGTGACGTAAGATTTAAAAATAAATCACAAATCTACCTTTAGCAAAACAACAGAATTATGCCCCTTTCAAAATTCAGAGGTTAAATAGAAGAGAAAATTCTATTAAAGTTGAAAAATCCATTTTACAAGAGAGAAAACATTGAAGAAAAGAAAAAAAGGTAGTAAGGAAAGTTTTAACTTTGACTTTGATGCTAGAATAACGCCATAAAATATCATTTTAAAGGCTTAGAAAGCATACCTTTTACGGTATGTCGGTTATACAACCCTAGTTATTTTTAATCATGGTCCTTCAGACTAAATCTTTGAAATCATAAAAGGGAAATAAAGCGGCTTATAAATGTTGATTCGTCTTGACGAATCAACATTTATAAGATGCTTGTATTCTGTCATATTTTTGTGATAATCGTCTGAATGATCATGATCAAAAACTGGTAGGGTTGTACTGCCTTAATCCTTACTCCTGAAAAGTCATTATAGGGGGCTCGCCTGTTAGCGCTGGTGGTGGGGGTGGTGGCATCATCTCTGAAAAAAAAGTTAAAGCGAAATCATTACCCATCCCTTATTCTGTTCGTCCTTTCATATATGTTTCGTAATAGTGAACGGTTACTAGTAGTTTAGGTGCTCGGAGAATTTTCAAAATAACACTTGCACCTTTTAAATAGTCATCTGGTATCAAAATTTGAGAAAATCAATGATCTATTTTTACTATCTCACACATATAGGTGTGGATATTTGGATTTTTCTGTACTTTGTCACGAAATAGTCATAAAATTAAAACTGGCCATAAGAAAATGTCAGAGTAAACATTACCAAACGGCAAAATTTTAGATTTGTCCAAATTCAAAGATTTTGCAGACGACAATTTCATGTGAATAATATTTTAATTTTTGTGGTCTTTTTGTGGAGAAAACATTGTGGTAAATGAAGAAATTGCTTGTCACAAGCAATTTCTTCATTTTCCAAAATGTTTTCCCAAGCCATTATCTTGAAAGGAGTCAAAAGGAGTCACTGTGTGGCAATGGGTTAATGGTTTATTTTTCAACTAAACCATAAAACATGGGGTCGACTTTTTGTTCTCGAAATATTCAGAATATCACACATATTTATGCCTACATTTTCTATTTATAAAAGACAATCATGCATGAAACATTCACCACTAAAGTTCTATCGTAATTATTCTTACTAAATATACTTACTATTATTCTTACTATATTACTCTTACAATCAGATTAAAAACGATTGTAGGCCCCTATCAATATATATCTAAACTTATTTTAATCAAATTAGTGTTAAAATAGATGTCTGACAACATTTTCCCTTTTTTCCTCTACAATTATTCTGTCTGTTTGTTTCTTAATGCTGCTGTTTTTTTTTTTTTTTTTTTTTTTTTTTTTTTTTTTCTCGAAGCGATCTCGGCAAATAGCCTAAGTTGTCAATAGTGGTGATAGTAAACAGTAAAAACAATAACTTGTGACTTACTCGGTGCCCCATACTGCACGCCCTCATATCCCGGAATCGGCGGGTAAGCCGGGTCATTTGCGTGACTCATGGGCGGAGGTCCGGTACCTTCTCCGGGAGGCCGTGGTCCACTGCGATCTACCGGCGGGGGTCCGCCCATACCAGGTCTCCATTCTGCAATAGCAAAGGATTTTTCGCTAAAAATAGACTGGTTTTACCATTATACTTTGATAAACCGTCGGTGTTGTTACAAAATCTCAGCCGTAGTTACGAGATTTTACAACGAGATTTTATAACAACACCCACGAACTACTATTTCTTTGAACGATATCACGTCACGGTTAACAGGATAAAATCGTTCCCTATTAGGATGTTAACAATGATGGTGGTGGTATTGATGTTGATAATCATGATCCTAACTCTTGTTATGCTAACGTCAAAGATGCAGGCAATATAGAATAAGGCCAGACTGCACTTATGTGCAGGCTGGCCTCGTTCTATTCTGTCTGCCAAAGTGACCGGAATATTCCGGGATCAGAATGGTAAAAAATGATTAATAAAATAAATAAGAAAACATTTTTAGCATCAGTATAGTCAACATAGGATGGCTAAATTTGGTTCATTGTAAGACATAGTTTAGTGTACATGTATCGTGTTACATTTTGATCCATAAAATACCTTTTTGAGATAAGACAGACATACAATACCATTGTGGAGTTAAAACAAAAGGTATAATTATAGTTCACAGTTAGATAAGGCTTAATGGCCAAAACAAGGAAAAACTTAACAAACTAGAACAAAAAATGACTTAGATAGTAAATTGCACGTCGATAAGAGCGTTGAACGAAATAACTCATATCAGTGAATTATAGCATGCAAAAATATACTGACGTCAAATAAAAACGCTCCAATGGAATCTGTCGTTATTTTCCTTATGCCTATTACAATGTTGTTGAAATGTTTACTGTATATTATCCTTTTGACGGACAATTACTGCAAATGGAAAATTATGCGTTTCTATCCATTAACATGTCCATTTCCGGTGACTGGTCACGTTTTCTACGTGCGCTTCGTGTATGTACATCACGTGATGAAATTTGTCACATATAACACAGTAACATGTGTTAGTGGATAGGCAACCACAAATTCAAAGATTTTCTTATGAAACATCCGAATTGAAGGATTCCAAGACTGAATTCTAAATTAGGAGCTCGTAATTAAGCCATGTTTGAATGCGACGAATGCACAAACAAGTTGCGAGACAATTTAACATATTGTGTTTCTCGATTCGGTGTCTTGATCGACGCGTTAGAATTCTGCAAACGTTTATTGATCGGCCACGCTCAACTAGACCTAACGTAACGCCGGTAAAGCAAGATAATTCTGCACGTTAACGTCATGTACGTTTCAGGTTTGTGACGTTTTGATCGACGTTCTGTCGAAGAGTCGGTAAATTTGGTGGCCAAATAAGTGTTTTTCTGGCAAATGTTGTTGTTGCAAGTAACGTTTGAAATAGACACACTGCTTGGAAAATAGAGCTCGTAGATTACCCATTTTCGAATACGGGAAAATCAAGAACAAGTCGCCTGACGTTTTGACGTCTTGCACTGCACGATTAGGCAACTTGGTCGACGAGTAAGAGTTACAGAAACATTTGCCAATCGTCCGAAGTCAGATAGACCTCATGTAACGCCTGTTATACAAGAAGCTGTCTTACGTTAACGTCATATGCGTTTCAGGCTTGAGACGTTGAAATCGACGTCAGGTTTAGTATTCACTAATTGTGGTCACCAAATAAGACGTTTTACGGTATCTTTTGTCGTCGCAAGTTAAGTTTGAACCACGCGCTACTGCTTTTCAAATGGAAATTCTGATACCGCTCTGTTTAAATGTGCCGTTTTTTGTTAACTGTAACAATTTGATAATTTCTTTATCATCATTCTCAACAACAGATAATCAAATTTACAGATGGAAATCAGTATTTGCTATTTCAAATCAGATTTACTCAATAATCGGACATTTATTAGTGCTGAGGCGTTTCTATTTGACGTCAGTATAGTTGTTATATTTTCATGAACTTTGCTGGTAAGGCTATTGAACTTTAATAAGTTCTGTAATATATGCACATAAAACTTTACAAAAAAACTATTGTTACGTGTGAAGTATGAATAATTCTTCGTTTTGAGAAAAAAAACGCTTTGAAATGTGATCCAAACTGAAAAATTCTGGAATTCTTTCCTTCTTTTTTTTGCTTCTTTTTTAAAAACACCATGTAAAGTATCGTGATAAAAAATACTGGAAACACTGATCATCAGCTTTGTCTTCTCTTCTTTCAATGTTTTTCAAAGCTGTCTGAGTAACAAACAGCAGAAGAGTGGACTATTTGGAGTTAAAAAATGGCCTACTTACGTTGAGGAGCTTGGTTTGGGTCAAAGCCTCCTGGAAAAAAGATATGCAGCATTTTGGAATTTGAATGAACATAATAATGTATCTGTTAAAAATACATATGAGCTAGAAGCTTGAAAAGGGTCCCTTAAGGCTTTCACAAATAACAAAAATCAGGGTGGTCTAATTTGAAAACTGCTGTAGACAACAAAATTGAAGTTAAAAAAGAAGGTATTTGTGTACAGCATATCATTGAAAATATTGAGACAAAAGGAGAAACTGCTGGTGATCAGCAGTTTCTTCTTTTGTCTCAATGTTTTCCAAAGCCTTTCTATTAGGGACGTCAAAACCAGGGCTTGTTTGGGAAAAGGTTAAGGCTTTTGAGCCCAACTTGATTCCAGATCAGCCTGCGTATACACGCAGTCTGATCAGGAACCATGTTGTTCTCGAATAGCTTTGTCATGACGTGTAGCAACCATAAAAGAATAGAGTGGCCCTGTGTCTTTGCCAGTTTTCATTTAGGAACTGGCTGATCTTGAAACGCGGATGCATGCTTCAAATGCTGTAAGGGACAATGTTCCAGATCCCGGCTGAATTATGCATAATTTTACAATAAACTCATGTGAAAATATGTGAAAAGACTGTAGTGGATCCAGGTGTGATTTTTTTGGGGGGGGGGGGGGTCGAACGTAGGCCTACAAATGGGAGAGGGGGTCGAACTGCCTCTAGATCCGCCACTTAAAGGTAATGTAAAGAGCATTGCATTACCTTAGCTGACTTTTTGAAAAGCTCTTGCACGTGAAGTTTTATCTATTCAAAGGTGCCTAGATGGTACACCTTCATAACAAACTGCATCGCATAAAAAGTATAATTATACATGTAAGCACTATCACGTAAGTTTAAGAATATTTTCGAATAAAATGAGGGTCTGATATGTAAAACAATTCAATTTCTGCTATTTCTTAAATGCCTTTGTGAAATGAAAATCTGCATTATTTTCGTATTTTTTCCTGTGTCATAAAACACAAATGTATCACTTTTATTAAATCTTGTTTGGGAAAGGGTTAACCCTTTTCCAAACAATACATGGTTTTGACGTCCCAAATAGTATTGACTGGGGAAAACATTGAGACAAAAGAAGAAAATGCTTATAATCAGCATTTTCTCCCCTTGTCTCAATGTTTTCTGTGCTATAATAAACAAAAATTCTATTCAAAGTAGCATCCATTAAGTCGTCTGCAGCAGCTTTCAAATTTGACCAGTCTAAAATTGTGTCGTTTGGGAAATGGCTAAGACATACAGACGGACGAATTCTGAACTAACCTGGATATGCCATTTATTAAATGTCTTATTCCAATATTCACAAGCAATAAAGTGACCTGAACACTTAATTAAGAAATGTTTAAGACCGCGGCATGTTATAGATTGTCAAAGTCTTCCACTACAACTTGAACCTTTGTTCCCAATTTATTATAGACATTTCCAGTTTGAGAAAAACTTAACGATACAAGAAAAGATATTTTCTGTTAGTTTTAGCATAGAAATCCTTGTGGTTAACCCTTTCCCTTTCCCAAATAACAAAATTTTAGGGTGGTCCACTTCAAAAACTGTCATAAATGACAAAACGGATGTTATTAAAGATAGGATTTGTGTAAAATATGGCACAGAAAATATTGAGACAAAAGGAGAAACTGCTGGTTATCAGCAGTTTCTTCTTTTGTCTAAATGTTTTCCCAAGCCAATTCTATTAGGGACGTCAAAACCAGGTCTTGTTTGGGAAAGGGTTAACAGGAGCAATATTGATCATCAGAATTTTCTTCTTTTAGTAGAAGCAAGTTTAAACTAACATCCACTCAAGGTGTTTAGGAACGGATCAATCTGTATAATATCATACTGGTAAATGTATTACGCAAATAAAGATACAGGCAAACTCAAAAAGAAGATTATGATTATGATATACAGAAATAAGAGATAAAAGAACAGGAAAAATAAATATTTTATACAAAATATTGAACAGGAAACATGGTAGTTTTTGACTATTTAAGCAGGGGTATTAGACATCTTTAAAAAATGATGATGATTGTCTTTTAACGAAGCACAAGCGTGGAATTTCTGAATGAAAGAGTAATTATGGAACAGAAATCAATACAGATGATATTCGTTTTGTCGAAGTCGTAGTCGTAGGAGACGCCATTTTTATCTCGAGTTATCCCGAGTTCGACTCATCCAATTTCTGTTAACCCTTTCCCATACGGCAAAAGTTTAAGGTATTTCACTTCAAGAACTGCTACAAATGACAAATGGATGTTATTGAATATAAGATTCGTGTAAAATATGGCACAGAAAATATTGAGACAAAATGAGAAACTGCTGGTTATCAGCAGTTTCTTCTTTTGTTTTAATATTTTCACAAGCATTTTCTATAATGGACGTCAAAACCAGGTCTTGTTTGGGAAAGGATTAAGTTTCTAGAAAAATGTGATATTTAGCGGATTATTTTTGGTGCTCATTTGTTAAATGCATAATGGAAATATAGTATAAAAATGATATAAATTGCGCGCGATCAATTTCTTTTCCCCATATATTTTTGGTTATATTTGTATCACAACAATTGGGTTATATTTTTCACTCCATTTCCAAATGAAGAGGACGTTTCAGGATTTTACTTCATTCAGGCAGTTATTCGACTTATCCGATGTCTATATAACGGGTGTAAACAGTAAATAAGAATAATCTTGAATCATTGATTGAAGACTTTCTCTTCCTATCCGTTTCTTTCTTTTATTGATACATTTATCTTGTGACAATTTAGGCGAAATGAGACGTACAAAATTAATTAAAACAGTGTAAATAAACTAAAATAATAATAAACGACCATTTTAATTAATCTAATTGTCTTTTCGTCGTGCCACTGTCTGATCGTAACCAAAACAAATAGCCTTTGACCGATTTACCACGGATTACAATGGGCTTAACAGACTAACGACTTTTACCCTTTCCCGAACAACAAATTTCCGTCCCGTATCAAATTCAGAAGTGAGAAAGACTTAATATTCAAAGTTTATACAGATGCGAAATGTGCTAATGTTACAGCACGGAAAGCATTGACAGAAAAAAAAAGAAGATTATAGTATTCATCCACTTTAATTTACTCATGATGTGTTGTTTTTTTTTTCAGAATCTTTCGACCAGGTACTTCAAAACTAAATAGTGTTTTAGGAAAGAGTTAAATGCTCTAATGTGATTTAAATGCGTTCCCAAATTGAGTTCCTGACTGTCCAAATTGGGAGCTGTCGAAGAAGCCAGAAATTGGTGTTAAAACAAAGTGATTTTGTGCCTATTATGGTATACTTTTGCAAGGTTAACCCTATTATAAATATAGTTTCAGTAATGTAATTTGTAGCAGCTACAAAACTCATTTCGCTATTCTGATATTTTATCATTGGCAGAAGGGTAATCGTCATTGTGCCATGACTTTAGTGTGTGCGCCTACGTATATTTGTAACGATTTTGGTCCTCTATTTGTACTTGATAACCATTTCCTTAACAAAACCTGGCCCCGGGTTCTCGAAAAAACTTAAGTACGTTCTCATGCTCAAATCTGAGCACCGTGCTCAAATTTGGCTGCACGGAATCCACGTGAAATTCAATCGAATACCCTTCAACGTTGGAGAGTATCCCTTTGAAGTTGAGCATGTTCTCATGAGAATATACTTAAGTTTTTTCGAGAAACCAGGGCCTGGTTTCGACTTGCCCGTGAGAAAACAATTTGATGTTAGATGTTGAATAAAACAGGGGAGCATTGGCTACCAGTAAAGCATTCCTTATTTTTCCCAAGATTTTCCTATCTGAAGCCTATATGTTGTCTGCTTTTTATTTTTCTCAAAGAATTCCAATTTCGACTATTCTGATATTTCGTCGTTTTGTTTTGGCAAGGGTCTAATTTGATCGTTGTTCAGTCTTTAAGAGGAATTCTCTGTAAGGACCAGAAAATTTACATAGGGGTCCGGCACGGCATCTCATGGATTTTTCTTAAATTTTGCATGTGAACCCATTTTAACCCCCTAATGCAAACTTGATACTTAGTTTTTGAAAATTGTGCATGGTTTCCATGGAAACGAGGAAAATCCATTTTTTGCATATTTTTCTCACTTTTTGGGTAAAAATGACACATTTTTGAGCTTACAATACATCAAGTATAACCACAAGACTTTTATTTCGGTACAAATGTATGAAACATCTGTTATTCGAAGTTAGTTCGCTGCTAATCTGATATCTGTAAATCTTTCATAGAACTCACATGCGTCATCAGAAAATGACCCCTTTTGCATAATTTGAAAAAAGGTCAAAATTGGCAATTTTTAGAGAAATATTCCAAATGAGTCAACACTTTTTGCAGCTAATCCTCTACTAGAGTTGAAAGATGTATCTTAGTAGAATTGATACATGCAAAAATTTGAGTGGGCAAAAATATTTCAAGTAATGAAAAATGTAGGGAACAATTGGCACCGTGCCAAAAATGATAAAAATCAAAATCCTCTCCCCCAGAGCATACATTTTAGCCTTTTTAATGAATTTCATTATCAAAACACCTAAGAATTACTGCAAACACCCTAAGAAAACTTATATCTTATCTTTTTATCCTCAAAATAATCATTTATTGGAAATTTTCATAAGTTTTACCATGAAAACTTGCATTTGTATGCATTTTCTACCATTCAAATCAGTGTTTTCCAAATGATTTTTATCAAATACAACATAAACTTGTGGATATTTCTTACTAAATTCAAATACAATACTAACATAAATTAGTTAAAGGCAAAACTTACATGGAGTTGTGGTGATTTTATTTGATGCAAGGCTAAAAAAGTGGGCGGGGTAAGTAAGTACAGAAAAATGCACCTCTTCTCCTTTTCTTTTTTTTCCAGTAGATTGATAAAATAGAGTATTTTACAGCATAAACTGTTAAAATATTGTAAAATTGAATGATTAATATGTAAATATTAGACAATTTATTGCCAAAAAATAAAAGAAATGCCCCAAAATGGCTCAGGAAAGTGCCAAATAGCTGATCTTAGACATTAATGTTGAAAACAAATGTTGCTGGGTAACATATAACATATTCAGGTATCATTGGTGAAAATATGAGTCAGAAGTCCTGTAAAACATGAAATACAGGCAGACAGATGCACACACACAAGGATGGACAGGTCCATGATGGACACACCGCCATGACAATAGCTCACTGGTCTGACAGTCAGTGGAGCTAACAAAACAATCTCCTGTACACAGCTAATGGTTCCTTCTATATTGTTTAACTGTACATGCACATTCTTTTTCAAAATAAGCCTATGAAAGCATTGGGGGAAAGAAGGTTACAAGCATTTTCTTCTTCTTTCTCAGTGTTTCATATCATGATAAGCTTGGTATTTTTCTGAAACCCTCTCCCAAACATGATCTGGAATAGACATCCACTTATACATAAAACTAATGCTTGGAAAAACAGGAAGAAATAATGATGCCCATCATTTTCTCACTTTCTCGCAACATTTATGGTTTCAATGTACACAAATTGCTTTCTTTTAAATCTTTTTTACAGCAAAAACTTTCATAATTGATATAAAATACAAGTCAAAATCTTTTATTTTGTTTGAGAAGGGAGTAAATAAACATAACAGCCATGTATTCATCATAGTTTTAGTTTTATAAATCATTATAGTATGATTATACTGTATATTGTTCTTGTTGATATTTAATAGAAGACACATAACACTAAATAAATGTTTTTGGGGAGCAACTCTTAGTTGTTAAACAGCTTTTATTTCATTTTTGCTTAAAATCATCCATTACAAATTCATTTATTTGAGTATAATCAAAACTAAAGATAAATGTTAAATTCACAATCAGCATATCAGTCATTCTTCAAACCATTGTCTGGTCATCTACATCTCTGAAAATGGACTGTGTTTTCTTAATTTCTGTGAGAATATTTATTCTTTTCCAGCCAAATCTGAAATGTAAGAACTAAAAACTTTAAGACAAGAGGATAGATGAAAACAGAAAATATTTAAGTTGAGAGAAATGAAGACATTTTGTCATTTACTTTATATATATAAAACTCCTCTAGCCTTTATAACCTTGTGTTAAAGACTTTTTAAAGTTAGACAAATGTAAAAAGTTCTTAAAAAGGTTTCCAAATCTTTAGTTTGACTAAAAAACTGCAGGTAAATTCCCTTATAATGTTTTAACCCTTTCCCAAACAACAGAAACTTTGACTTTTCTACTTTTAAAGCAGACACAGATGACAAAATACATGGTTTAAATGAGAAGGAAAATTTATGTCATTAAAGCATAGAAAAAATGAGGCAAAGGGAGAAAATGCTGGTTATAAACATTTCTTCTTTTGCCTCAATGTTTTCTCAATATATTTTCTAATATTCCTTTACTAATGAAGACCTGATTTTGATGTTACTGATAATATTTAAATAATAAAAAGTAGCTAGTATAAAAATCTATATTCATTTATGACCTGAAAAACATACCAGCTCACAGTTGGTTAACCCATGGTACATATTGTACTATCTCCAATTATTGTATTTATATGCAGCCACTGTTCCACTACAATTATCTGAAATTAAAACAGCAAACTTTATGTTCAACCATGTACAGCAATTCAGTAATTTTTACTGCTTGCCTCTTTTCTACTTAAATTAATCACTAATCAATCCTTTTCCAAATGACAAATTCTAGAAGGGTCTCAGGTAAAATGTGCTGGAGACCACAGAGTGTATGTTAATAATAGATCTAATAGAATTTGTGTTCAATATAGTAAAGAGATGAGGGGAAAATTGCAATTCAGGGGAAAAATTCCCAGTGGGGGAAGGGTGAAAGTTCATATTGATGATATCAATCATATACTTTTATCTTTCCTGTATAAAATTTGAGCAACATGAAATGATTTAAACTTACCAGCCTTTTACATAACAGCAGTTTTCAACATTCCAGCATTACATTTCGACCCTACATATCAGTTGGATGATGATAATGACATCAGATGATAACTGTTGATGATGATGATGATGACTTTTCTGATAGACCCTTTTAGTAAGACAGATCACATTTATCTGCAGCTCAACTGGAATTTACAAGTTCATACTGTTATTGGAGAATCAATGACTTGATCAATTCATTTTCAATACTACAGTCATATTGTCTCAAAATCATTTTTAATCTACTTGAATTTCAAATTAAAATTTCAAAATTAAATGTACCAACAACATGGATACAAAATCAGTAAATTAGACAGAGCCAAATACCGAGGGATAGCTCTGTTGGTAAAATCAGAGACACAGCAATGCTGGATCCAGGATGTTTTCAAAAGGGGGGGGGGGGGGGTGTTCTAAGCCCAAATTTATTACTTTAAATGGGTTGAATAGATATAATTATGTAACATTATAGTACTAACATTAAATAGTTAAAATTTCTTCCTGCCAATGCAACAGGAGAGCAGACATCCCAACCCTCTCCCTTGCTAGATCCACCCATCACATAGTGCGGGTTCGGTTTATTGGGGTTTTACGCGGTTTTCTAAGGTCATGTCGCAGCGGCTAAAGCACCTAACCATGGATTCCTGATGTTTCTCATACCAGTGCTACCACAACACCCTTACTGAGCCTCCAGCTGCTCTCCCACATAGGTTCACGTTATCAAACCATTGATGAGTAACATTTTTGTCAGTAAGGGTACTTGTCGCAGCCAGGTATCGAACCCGGGACCCCTCGAATGAGAGGCAGATGCGCTACCAACTGCGCCATGGCTGCGGCCCTTACAAAGTGTGGGGGTTTGGGTTGAAGCCCCAGCTCAGCCAATAATTGTTGAATAAGAATAAAGTGGAAAAAATGTTGAATATGGTATAAAATCCCTCTCAATCAAAAAATAATATTGTTTTATGTTATTCATTGGAACCATGTTGACCATTGTCATGTTGAATAAAAAGAGGCAGGCATATTAAGCATGAGATAAAGATTAAGCTCAGTCTGCAAACATTACAAGGCTGATCTAGTTCTATGCTGTCTGACAAATAAATCAAAATTAACTGGAAATTGCATGACAAGTGAAAGATCTAGATCAAAAATTATGCTGGCCATTGTCATGCTATTAATGTTCACAAATAAGCAAACTTAAACCAACATATTTAGTTTATTTCACTCTTGCCCTGGCTACAGAAGTTTTTCCAATAAAAATACAATGTAACAAACCTTTATCTAGTTGAACCACGTTGATTTTCTGGTTGTGTTGGCCTAAATCCATTCCGATTGTACTTAAATGAATATTTTCACCTTGAAAACATGACCCAAATTGACAAAGGCAGCCATGACAGTTGTTGTTGTTCAGCTGTAGGTTGGGTATAAAGCGATGAACGGATCGGATTTTCAAAGGGGGGTTAACAAAGGGAGGTAAATTGAAGGTCAAAATTGCACTTTTGCTTGATTTCAATCCCTCATCAGAAAAAAGTCACATGTTTGCCCACGAAGATTTTGCTTTATATGAATAACATTTTAAGTCATCTACTGAAAAATATCACATATTTTGTTAAAAGACTGTTGACTTCTCAGAAAAATGAGTTTGAACAAGACCACTATTTTGCTACCTTTTTTGTGTTTCAAACCCTGATGATTGACACACAATTCATAAATGTCTATCATTTAGTAAATTTCAGAATCTATAACCATTAACCTTTCCAATGGTATACAACTTTTAATAAAACTTATGATATTGTAGAAATGATATGTGATTGAAAGAGCAAGGGGTCAAATTTTGAAAATGCCAAATTTTACACACATTTTATCGCGTTGCTATGGAAACGAAAGAGAATGATTCAAAACTAAGGTCATTTTTCCTCATCTTTCATGATACTCTTTGACATATGGCAATATGAGAAAAATCCATGACTATGCGTGCCGAAGTTTTCTGGTCCTTACAGAGAATTCCTCTTAACACTTACCAAAAACAGCAATTATTACATTAGACGGAATTTGAAAGCTGACGAATGCGATAAAATGAGTGTAGATAGAAATAGGATATCTGTACACTATAAAACACAACGGGGAGGGTGGGAACAAAGGAGATAATTTCTGAAAAAAAAAAAAAACATTCCTTCTTTTTTTTCTAAATGTTTGAAATTGTTTCCCCACTATTTTTCAAATTATGGGCAACGAAACCAGGCCTTGTTAGGAAAGGGGTTGATTCGGTCTTTAAAGATGACAATGGTGAGATATCCTTTTGCCATGGAATCTACTTCCAACTTGGATAGAATCCTATCTGATATAACCCTTTCCAATGAACAAAACATTAAATGAACTGGCAAAAAACATCTTTTTTTTTATTTACGACCTCGCTTTGTATTTAGTCAATGAACGGTTGTTTCTTTCGCTAGTCCGAGGACCAATAGTCTACAAGTCTGGGCTAACGTATATCGTGGATGGGAAGTCAAAACCTCGTAACTACAGCTTGAATAAGCTGGAGTTACGAGGTTTTGACTCCCCACCGATAATATGTTGCTTCAAGTATACATGTTTGTTTTCTGTTGTTATTTTGTATTTGTTGAGGGATGGAGATCGTTTTACTTTACAAAGGGAGGTTAATAGTGTTTATTCTTTACATGAATGTTAGTTGGAGTTACCCGCCTGCCACATATAGTCGTGCTTTGGTTATGTCGCGTCCAACGATTCTTCTCGATAGGACCAATTTCTCTCCTTTTCCTGCTATATTTCAATGGCTATAGTTGTTTCCAAAACGTCTTTTAAAAAAGATTTTTATTTCTATTTATGAAGACAGGAAAAAGATTTCCACTTCGACTTACGCATGAATTCGACTTATCCGATGTCGACTTAACAAGTTTCGACTATTATCAGTGTCGATGATAGTCCTACGTTATGTAATGTAACAAACTCATACAATGTCATCTTGTAAGTGAATCCTGTGACCACTGATTATTTTGTTGTCATATTTTCAAATTTGTTGTTTAGTAAGGCAGAAATATCACTCTATTTACATGTAGGCTATATCGACCAGAAACGAAATTTCTTCTGATCAGACCAGCTTGCATCGAATACGCAGGTTGATCTGGACATGCAGTTGAAGCTTGATGATAGGCCCCTTTTGTTGTGATGCTCACCCAAATTTGTTTAAGAGCAATTTTGTGTAGAAGATTGGCCTTTAAAGGTCATGAGCTTGTACTAAAATCATTTGAAATAACAAATTTTCGAGTCCATTCACAAATATGATAATCTTTAAAGCAAACAGACATTTAACCTCGATTTATTTGTCGATTTTGAAAATATTAACTCAGCGTTTTTTCTGTTCGCTTATTTTTCTGCTTGTGAAAGAAATTTTTAAGTCTTATCATTTTTTTAACTTTTTTATTGTTTCTATAAAGTCCTAGATAAACACCTGCTACTGAGGATCGAACTCAGAAATTCTTGATAATAAAGCAAACGACCTACCTCTCGAATTCGGACAGGACTTAAAGTGACATTTCACGATTATTTTTACACAAATTTTACTTTTATTCTATCTGAAAGAACATTTTTTCTTCTGGAAATTGTGAAGATTTCAAGTCAAAATACTGAACCGTTTACGAGAAATATATATTTTTGTGCTAAAATTAGACAAATTGTTGTGGACAACACTTCAGATTCATATAGAATTTGCCATTTCTGTCTCAACTTTAAAGGCGTATTTTTCGCTTATAAATAACAACTTCAAAAAACTGATAGCATTTCTACGCATTAGAGTAAACAATCTTTGCATCAAGACATACTTTCAAAAAGTGAAATAAATGTGAAATGTCACTTTAACCCATTACCACACGATGACTCCTTTTGACTCCTTACAAGATAATGGCTTTGGAAAACAATGTGAGAAATGAAGAAATTGCTTGTGACAAGCAATTTTTTCATTTCCCACAATGTTTTCTACCCTAAAAGACCAAAATAATTTAAATTTCATTCACTTGAAATTGTCGTCTGCAACATCTTTGAATTTGGACCAACCCAAAATTTTGCCATATGGTAATGGGTTAAACCCCTTCCGAAACAGTCTCTGACATTCTATTGAAACCTAATATAGGATTGCCTAGTACAACATTGACAGGAAAGAAAGAAATGCTGATAACCAGCACATTTCCTTGTCCTAAATGCTTTCTACTTTTTGACACTTATAAAAACACTGTCTGCTAAATTTTACAATTAGGAACATTCGTTTGGAAATATGTCAATTTTTTTTTGTTAAAAAAACTGTTTAGCTATGAAAAAAAAAACAAACAAAAAACCCCAAGATCGTGTAATGAGAGGTTCGAATAACGTATAATTTGGGGTTTGAAATTTTTCTGAATTTTTAATTTTTCGAGCCCGTCTAAAATTGCCATGTCGGACAATGACTTTTTTTTTATCCTATATAAGTTTTTTTCTCGTAAAATACAACCCTTAGCCCTATCCCAACTATTCTTTGGTGACACATGTAGCCAAAATACATGGCCAAAATTCCAACAGCCAAAATAAAGGGTCCTACATTCTTGGTTCGTTCAATGTAGCTTCTGAAGTTGCAGCAAAAGAAGAAAATGCTGATATTTTATCATTTTTCTTCAATGCTTCTGTGATAAACGTTTAATACGTGAATATCAATTTGTCTGTTTTCTCAAAACATTTAACTTAAGAGCACTTTCTCCTTTTGCCTCATTATTTTCTGTGCTATATAGTGCCTAGATCCTATCTTTTAGCTAGTACCTTGTCGTCTTCAGCTTTTAACCCTTTCACAAATAAGACGCCCCTAATACAACACACTTAGGAAAACAGGTTTCAAATCACATCATTTTAAAATTGTGTTGTTTGGGAAATCGTTTGCCGTTTAGTTGGACCAACCTAAAATGTTGCTGTTTGAGAAAGGATTAAGGTACTTTAGCCCACAATGGACCCTGAAAAGCATGCGTATATACTTAGTCTGATCACGGTTCATGGTGTTTTCAAAAAAGTTTCTTCGTGATCTGCATTAACTGAAAGAGAACAGGCTGATCTGGATCCATGTTGGTATGAAATGCTATATTTAAGCCCCTTTTCCGAATTCCGGCTCATACGTAAAATATATGCCTCCATTTTGAATCTCATAAAAATCGACATAATATTTCGTTTCTGCCTTCCCTGATAAATTACATGATTGTTAACATATTTTTAACAAGTCATTGTTAGAAAAGGAAAGAGAAAAGAAATTGCTAGACATTTCCTTCTCTTTTGTTCCATCAATGCTCACATGTTTTCAAGTTAACGTGGTATGGAATGTCAATTATCTAATCGTCTGCGACGCCTTTCCAAATTGATCAAACCTATAATCATGTCGTCTGGGTGATGTTTATCCACCCTTTCCGCCGAAATGAAATCTTAAAATTTCCCAAAATTAAAGAATTCGTGGACGATATTATTGACCATTTTCAAAGCATGACCTGCTTTTGACGGCCCTTATAGAAAAGGCTTAATAAAACATTGAGACAATACAAGAAATTGTTGGTTACAAGCAGGATCTCCTTCTGACTCAATATTTAATGTTATATGTATTGTACAGAAATGAATTATTGCTATTCTTTTTTTTATAAATCCATGTGAATATTGTTGTATGCAGCAACTTTCTAATTTGAATGGTCCATATGATTTTGTTGTTCTTTTAACTTGGGAAAGGGTTAAATAACAGAAGCCAAGTACATTTGTTTGAAGAAGGACAGATAGTTCCTGCTTTAGAAAACCTTGAGGTAAGAGAAAGAACTGATTATTCCAATTCCACCAATAAGAAGACTATTCTTTGCTCTTCACAGGCCCTGTGGTTTAAACTATATATTAGGCTGGTCCAAATTCAAAGCCAGTGACAAAGTAAGAGTTGTGAAAACAAGAGGACCATGATGGTCCTAAATCGCTCACCTGAATCAAGACGACAAGAGTGATAATGGCAATTTGTCAAATTCAAAGGCATGAAACTAAGGACTTTCTGTTTGGAAACAATTAAGAAATAATTTTGTTCCAATCAATCCTGTAAAATTGGATACAAATTAGCACAATGGTTGAAGTTTTTTTTCAATAATTATTTCATGATTTCGCAATATACAACATAGGGGTTATTTTCAAAGCATACTGATCAGTTAGAGATTGATCATTTATCATATTATAACAAGATTTGGACCGTGGTTTGAAAGAATATAGCGAAAGACCACCATCTGATAAGCTAGGCTAATCCTTTCTTATTTGTTTACATGAAATAAACATTGGGCCAGCCAGAGCAACAGATAAGAGAAATAGATAAGAGAAATAGGAAAGGCTTTCAAAATTTATTATTTATATATCCAAACCCTATGCAGAATGTACTAATCTTTTCAAGCAGATGCTTGAAATGATCACCAACAACATAGGGTTTGATGAATATTGAAACAAAATGTTGCTTTTTGAAAAGCAATTATCTCCCTTTATCTGCAGCTTGTATGATTCTAAAATTAAATGCATCAAAATTGCTTTGTAAAATGTAGAACCCGCAAAGTAGGGCTTAGTTTCCATGTATAGTAATGACTTTTGTATTCTGGAAGCCATTCATGACATGAGGTCTTACACAACATTTTAAGGTTCTAGGCCAAACAGTTTAGAAGAAAACTAAGTATCTCTGTGACAACCCACAGTAAGGTATAATTTTAAAGCTCCAAATTTCCACAACCCTGCTACACCAATATACTTTAAAAAAAAAAAAAAAAAAAAAAAAAAAAAGATACAATTTTGAAATGAAACACAAGGAACTTTCAAGCCAGGTTTATATCAAATTGGCCCAATGGTTGATTTTTAAAGAATTTTCTTATAATTTCTCCAAGTCTGATAAGCCCCTTTCTCCCTGCCACGGCCACATTTATTGACAAATGTAAAAATTTGTGAACAAATTTTGAAAAGAATGACTCAAAGCACATTACTGCCAGATTTGGTTCAAATTGGCCCAATGGTTGATTTTTAAAGAATTTTATTATGATTTCTTGAAGTCCGATAAGCCCCTTTCTCCCTGCCATGCCCACTTTTTTTTGACAAATGTAACAATTTGTGAATAAATATTTTAAAAGAGTGACTCAAGGAACATTCCTGCAAAGTCTGTGTCAAATTGGCCCAATGGTTGATTTCTAAAGAATTTCTTATGATTTCTATTAGTCTGATAAGCCCCTTTCTCCCTGCCACGGCCACATTTTTTGACAAATGTAAAAATTTGTGAACAAATTTTAAAAAGAGTGACTCAAGGAACATTCCTGCAAAGTCTGTGTCAAATTGGCCCATTGGTTGATTTTTAAAGAATTTTCTTATGATTTTTATTAGTCCGATAAGCCACTTTCTGCCTGCCGCGGCCATATTTTTTTGACAAATGTAACAATTTGTGAATAAATTTTTAAGAGAGTGACTCAAGGAACATTCCTGCAAAGTCTGTGTCAAATTGGCCAAATGGTTGATTTTTAAAGAATTTTCTAATGATTTCTATTAGTCCGATAAGCCCATTTCTCCCTGCCACGGCCACAATTTTTGACAAATGTAACAATTTGTGAATAAATTTTAGAAAAAATGACTCAAGGCACATTCCTGCAAAGTCTGGCTCAAATTGGCCCAATGGTTGATTTTTAAAGAATTTTCTTATGATTTCTCAAAGTCTGATAAGCCCCTTTCTCCCTGCCACGGCCACATTTATTGACAAATGTAAAAATTTGTGAACAAATTTTGAAATGAATGACTCAAGGCACATTCCTGCCAAGTTTGGTTCAAATTGGCCCATTGGTTGATTTTTAAAGAATTTTCTTATGATTTCTCTAAGTCAGATAAGTCAGATAAGCCCCGCCCTGCCACGCCCACATTTTTTAACGAATAAAAAAATTTGCGAACGAGTTTTGAAAAGGGTCACTCAAGGAACATTCCTGCCAAGTTTGGTAAAAATTGGCCCAATGGTATAGGAGGAGAAGATGTTTAAAGAAATTGTGAACGGACGGACGGACGGACGGACGGACAGATGGACGGACGGACAGTCGGACGGACGACGGACAAAAAGCGACCACAATAGCTCACCTTGAGCACTTCGTGCTCAGGTGAGCTAAAAACAGATAAAATTATGTTTTTATTATGGGATACGGAAAAATGCAGGCTATTTTTTCCATCTCCTTCAATGTTATCCAAAGACGTTTCGTCTGAGTCGTCAAAACCAGTTATTATTCGGAAAATGTGTGGGGAAAGGTAAGCAATGAGCAAAACGTAAATAGGCTACTGTTCAGTATGAAAAATAAGACTGAAAACTGTTATCTACATGTATTCTTTTGTGTGCAAAATGTTACTTTTATTTCATTTCTTTTTATTCTGTAACATGCTGTCAGATTATATTTGGAAAAGAGTAAATAGGGATTTTTCGCATATTTGGCGTCACGTTGTGTTATCATTGCGTAGGTAAACAAAATTGCGCAATGCATTGATAGTGGCAGCTCGAACACAATGCGACGAAATTATAACCGGCAGAGCTACAGATAAGACGATGGAAAAGAATTTCAAATTGCAAATTTTCATTTATTATTCTGTAAACCCTATGATGTGGGTACTCATTAGAATCGTCTCATCGAGACGATTCAAATGAGTACCCACAACATAGGGTTTGGTTTTGAGATGACAAATTACGAATGCATTCATCCCATCTTATCTGTTTCGCTATAATACCAGATACTGGGTATGACAGGCATTCAAACTTCGCACTCTGGCCAATAAAAATATCGTTAGAAGGGTTTCATGGATTATCCTTTTCACACATTATCTCGAAAAACGACGTGTCATTGAAAATGGTGGCTACTTCAAACTATGGAAAGTGTCAACATGATCAGATCTTGGTCAGCCAATTCTGTATATCTGCATTGTCTGATCTATCCAAAAGTGTTTGCTCATCCATAGTAAATTGTTTCTTGAAGTCAATTTAGCCCTTCCCAAACTAGACCTGCTTTTGACGTCCATAATGAAATTGGCTTGGTTAAACATTGAGACAAAAGAAGAAAATGCTGATGACGCAACATTTTACACTTGCTTTCTATCTTTTTGAGGCCCAGTCTGTCAGGCTTGGTTAAACATTGAGACAAAAGAAGAAAATGCTAATGACGCAACATTTTACACTTTCTTTCTATCTTTTTGAGGTCCATTCTGTCAGTGTATTCTGTCATCTGTGGCAGATTTCGAATCGGGCCACTGTGAAATTATGTCGTATGGGAAAGTGTTAGTCAATGAGACTCGTTTATTAATGACGGTTCCAAACAGCTAATTGCACTTTGTTGCATATTGATTCTCTATCTATATACGTGTATTGTCAGAGGACAATGCTGCTTTTCAAGGAAAACCTCGTAACTGCAGCTTAAAACAAGCTGCAGTTACGGGGGTTTCGTTGAAAAGCTCAGAAATACTTAAATACCTGCATTTTTACTGACGGATGAAGGGCAAGATAAAACTTCCATATTAAAACAATTTGAAATACTTAAATTGACCCATTTCCAAGCGGCAAAATTTTGGATCATCCCAAATTCAAAGGTATTGCAGACGACAGCTAAAATGAATGAAAAAGAACACTTTTTTATCATTTGTGTGGAAAATATTGTGGGAAATGAAGAAATTGCTTGTCACAAGCAATTTCTTCATATTCCACAATGTTTTCCAAAGCCAGTTTCTTATGGGGAATCAAAAAGAGTTACTGTGTGGTAATGGGTTAAGAGAGGGAAAATAATTATCATGTTGGTTAACTTAGTGTCAGCATTTTCTTCGTTTCACCAACTGTTTCAAGCTTTTCTTAAGCGAGGTTCTAACCAAACCTAAAGTAAATAGAATTGCTAGATGCATTTCGAAAAGAGGCAAAAAATTGTGAAATATTAGTAATTTCGTGCTGTTCTTTGTCATCTAATATGGGCCATATATTTTCTTGGTTTATGAACTCAAAATACCTTAAACCAAATATCAAGTTTGGGTTTCTTTATAAAGAATGTGAAAATAGTAGGGAGTAAATTTTACACCCTTTCATGGGTGTGTTTTCGATGGTTTCGAATTAAACCTTTCTCAAGTAATCCTTGGTCTCGACATCCTTATTGACAAAAGTAAGAAACATAGAGATAAAGGAACTGCATTTTCTCCTTTTGACTCCATATACTTTCTTGCCGCATATTGTCCCGTATTATACGAATATCCATTCTTACAAGTTTCCGTTTTTGTCGGTAGTAACAGTTTTCAAGTCAAGACAGTCTCAACTGTGCCGTTCTGGAAAGGGTAAATATTTCATTGTCAACCCTCGTCATATTTTTATCATAAAGATAATAGCTGCTTTTCAACAAAAACATCGTAACTGCAGCTTGTTAAGCTGCAGTTACGATGTTTTTGTTGAAAAGCAAAGTAATATCCTTGCTATTTTGTGAATCTCAATCTTAGTGTTATATCGCCACTTTTCAAAAACCTCGTAATACAGCCTTTTTAATCTGTATCTACGAAGTTTTATAAGAAAAGCAACGATATTGTCCTGAAATATGTTTAATCATTATCTCCAATCCACATAGGTTTGTGGCGGCGTGATTTGAACTTCTTCATGTGTGTGTGCTGGTAAAGAAGACGAGAGAACACATGGTGAGATTCACCGACCTTTGTGACGATTCTTCCATTTACATTGTGGGAAAATGACAATTTATCCCGCCAAATCTTAACTTATACGGGCATTTTGGCAAGTTAAGATTAAGATATGCCATTTATAATCACTAGACATAGGCTTTTCGGGTACGTTAGGGAGATTTTGTATTAATTTGCTATTTTTGTTGAAATTACAGCGGAAGTGGCCATTCACATGCCGCGGTCGCAGACCGGTCAAGCTCCAAAAGTAGGCGGAGTTATCATCAATTTGAGCCAATTACGAGATTTAAATCGCTTCACCTCGGCGTGAGAAAAATCTATTGTCAGTCCGGGTTAGCGTACCCCCATCCGAAGCGTGAAGGGGTTTCAAAAACCTCGTAACTATAGAAATTTCAAGCTGTAGTTACGGTGTTTAGAAAACGCTGACGAAAAGCCGGAATGTAAATAATCCACCAGTTCAACCTTTAATCAAATACAGCGAGTGGCCTTGAAAAAACTGAGGGTATTTTCAAAAGAGAGTTGTTTCGATTTTTTGCACAATACGGAGTTTTTGACAAAAGGCGGGTTTAAAGCGTATGCCGACAATTTATAAATAAACGCAATTATTGGAATAATCATTCGCAATCTCAGGGATAATTTTGGAGTGATATTTTTGTGAATTTTTGTGGAACTTTTGGAGGTTTGTTCCTGGAAACTCAGACGCCATGGCACAAGAAAGCGAAGTCAAGCTGACCGTTGGAGAGGACAGAGTGACCACAGCTGACGTCACAAAAGGTCAAGAAATTGACCTGAAAGCACGTGATCCCGAGCATCTACACGATGAAATGCGGGTAGGTCTGTTTGTACGGCTTTAACATCGTTTCCAACAATTCATCATTCATCACGAGAACTAAACTTATTAGATTACAGGCTGCATTTCTTTCGAAACTTCATTACCATAGATCTAAACAAGCTGTGGTTACGAGGTTTTTGAAGAAGATCTACGATACTCAATGTGTTTTCTTTTATATCTCTGCTAAGTTGGTCATACTTTGATTCTAAACTACCTTAACCTAGAACAAATCCATGTTATTTATAGCGAAGTGTCATAAAGCAAAGTATATTAGAGTGGCATTTGTGGAACTCGAACCATAATGAGGTAGGCAGTTGTCCAGTGATAATATTACGTAGGCCCTACGTGATGTTCGAATTCTTATGTACAACCTATTCCGCATGCTCACAGGGGATGCTACACAGTGTAAGGAGATTTGTAGAATGAATTGATTGACTCAATGATCTTGAAATTGAAAGTTTTATGTATTTTCGGCTTAGAGCCATGTCTCTCTAATTATTACGTAAGATGATGGGCAGCTTAAAACTCTTATCAGTCAGTATAAAGGCAGACAGTCTGTTTGCAAATACTTTTGGCTCCCTTTTCAATATCTGTAATAATTCAAATACGAAAGAAAGATTCATGTCAACAGAACGCAATGAAACATTTGTTTAGTCGGAAGATACAAGTACCTGTCATCATAATTTGAGTCTTCTCTAATGAAAATTCGCTCTTTGATATTTGGATGTTGCTATTTAAATAGCGACATCCAGATATCAAAAAGTGAATTTTCGTCAGAGAAGACTCGAATTACTGTCTCCATAATTATTAGATATCCATGATTCGAAATAACTTCTGCATTAACGAATTGTTAGTAGGGGGCCTACCTAAAAGGATACAATGAAAACAATAGCTTAACTGTTTATGATTTCCAGTCAAAAGCAAAACGATTCGTTTTATTATCATACTGCACGATCTGTACATACTGCACGATCTGTACATACTGCACGATCTGTACATACTGCACGATCTGTACATACTGCACGATCTGTACATACTGCACGATCTGTACATACTGCACGATCTGTACATACTGCACGATCTGTACATACTGCACGATCTGTACATACTGCACGATTTGTGCAATCTGACCAGGATCGACGCCTTCTGCATGTTTAACCCATTACCAAACGGCAAAATTTTATACCATCCTAAAATCAAAGATGTTGCAGAAGACAATTTCATATGAAAGAAATTTGATATTCCTTTGTCTTTTGGGCTGGAAAACATTGTGGGAAACGAAGAAATTGCTTGTCACAAGCAATTTCTTCATTTTCCACGATGTTTTCTAAAGCCATTATCTTGTGGGGAGTCAAAAAGAGTCATTGCGTGCTAATGGGTTAAGATCGAGGACCCCGTTTTCTATGACTCGCCCGATCAAGTGGTAATGGTCGATGCCAACTTCAAATTGACCTGGTAGTCAAACAAAGAGGCAAAAATAGCACCTGTTTCCCTTTTGTCAATATTCTGACCTCCATTTTTAACCTTTCCCCAAACAGCAGAATTTTAGGGTGGTTAAATTGCAGACGAAAAAATGATTGGTGGCCAAGACGAAGTTTATGAAAATGTCCCTTGTTGCATTTGAGAGCAACGTGTATCCAGATCAGCCCGTGCATTCATGCAGTCTGATAATCAACCATGTTCTCTAATAACCTTTTAAATACGGTACCTACTATTAGTATTAGAATCTGTACGACTACAATATGGATCCTAATCAGACTTCAAAATAGAAACATGCTGCTTTGGAACAAGGTAGTAAATACATTTGGGCATTTTTTTAGACCTAAACCTAAGTTGCATAACATGACAGCTAGATATCATTATGACATGATAACGTCTTTTTTTCCTTTTTCACCCTTTCCCAAACGACTTAGGTTAAATTTGGGCTGGTACTGGAACTGTCTAAATTCCAGTCTTTTGGGAAAGAGTAATGCATAAAGCGCTGGATGGAGAATAGCGTTGTTTTCCACGTTGGGGATTGTGCATGATGGGATGGATAACGACTACCGACAATAGGGAACGATTTTATCAAGTAAACCGTGACGTAATTTCGGACAAATAAATAGTATTTCGTTGGTGTTGTTATAAAATCTCGTAACTACGGCTTGAATCAAACCGTAGTTACGAGATGTTATAACAACACCGACGGTTTATCAAAACATAACGGTAAACTCAGTCTATGTTTTGCACAAAATTTGATGCCAACTCGCCTCGCTTCGGGTAAGACATTTTGCAATAACTCTGTTATTTCTGTATCAATTTTCAAGCGGTTTGCTGCATGTACCCCGCCTTACCGAGCTCTTTCATCGGGTGTATGACATATTAGATAACTCATGGTACTTTCTCCGAAATATTGTCCCAACCGACCAGAAAGCGAAATGGTAACGACTACGGCCAAATTAACCAAGCTTCAGGTAAGAATTTGTGCAGTAACTTTCTTATTTCTGCGTCAATTTTCATGCGGTTTGTTGCATGTACTCCGCCTTACTGAGCCCTTTTCTCAGATGTATTATTTATCTGGAACTTCCTTGTACTTTTCCCAAAAACCGATCCCAACCGACTACAAAAAGGGCCTGCCTTTTTGTCGTTTTTCTGGTCGGTTGGGATCAATTTTTGGACAAAGTACAAAGATTCTACAAACAAGTCATATATCCGAGGAAAGAGCTCACTAATTCGGGGTACATGCAACAAACCGCTTGAAAATTGGAGCAGAATTAAGAAAATTATTGCATAATTTCTTACCTGAAGCGAGGCAAATTTGTCCGTATACTTCGTATTCGTTATCAATCCCATCATGCACAATCCCCACCGTGTTTTCGGGGTAGGATCATTTAAACGCCAGATAATGGGTTACGGCTGAAATATCATTACACCAGTTATGCTTGACTTGACGAGTATTTCTGATGGTTTAATGGAAAAGATACCCATTTCAACCCGATATGCTTACAATTTTCATAAAAATTCAAATAGGTCGGGGTCTGGAAAAAGGGCTCTTATAGTAAAACGTCGGAGGAAGGTCGAAACCTCGTAACTCCAGCTTTGTCAAGCTGTAGTTACGAGGTTTTGACTTCCCAGCGACGATAAATTGAGACGGACATATTCTTTCAGATCAGCCTGTGACCGAGCGGAGTCTGATCAGGATCCTATAATTTGCTACAGGTCATTATGAAGTTGTTTGAGAACAACACGGTGTTCACAATGTCTGATCTGGGCCCGGTTTCTCGAAAAAACTTAAGTATTTACTCAAATATCATGCTCAACTTTGAGTTGAGCAAGAAAATTTGCTCAACTGAGCATGTCGCCATGAGTGTGTTTCACGAAAAAACTTAAGTATATGCTCAACTGAGCACGGTGCTCAACGGGTTTTTTCTAATTTTCATTTACACAAGCGGCCTCAATCTCGATACTCTCCGGTAAATGAGAGTAAAAAAGAACGTTTTGACATTTTGCGGGAAAATGTGTCAATACGTTTATAGCCAAACATACAACGGTATTCTGATTTTTTTCGGGAGAAAGGGCGGAGCCTAGTAAACGATTATTACATTGAAGATTGAGGAGAAACAGCGTTTTCAATTAGCGGTAAATCGTCGGTGTTATTGCAAATTATTGTAACTGCAGCTTGAATCAAGCTGTATTTACGAGGTTTTTTAATAACACGTTTTACAATCGCACAGTCTTTCAGTTTCGAAATGTTTTCGTGCTCGTGCCGCACGTTTTCCCTTATGTTAACCAAGGTATCGAGAAGTAAACTCGTCGAATAACCTTTTGGCTTAGCCACACCCTTTCAGGTGAATAAAAACGCAATATATTACTCTTGTAATCGCGATAATCAGCTTATTGTCGAGCAGAATTTTTTAAATTGCCAGATTAACGTCAAAAGAACACGAACGGGCCCTTATGACGGCTAAATGACACTCTTCGACCAGACGAATTAAGCGATTACCGGACGAGTCCCTATCCGACGTTCAGTCCCAATAGGCCTAGGGGAGTCAGAAAGGTCCAAGTGACCTAGAACCTATTCTCAAACAGCAGAATTGTTCCAATTTGAAAGCTGATGCAGAAGACAGAATTGAATTTGATACAGGAATTGTGTATAGGCCTACTATAGTACTGAAAATTTTAAGGCAAAAGGAGAACATGCTTTGTTTCAAGCTCAGCAGTTTCTTTTGCCCCAATATTTTCCCAAGCATTTTCTGTAAGGGACATCAAAATAAGTTCTTGCTTTGAAATGGTTAATCGACAATTCTTCAAGCTGTTGCAATGCAATTGTGATTGATTGAATGGTGTTTAACCCGCCCCCCCCCCCCTTTTTAAACAGTAGTCGGGCCCGTGGGAACAGAAGGGGGAGTCTTACCCCCCCCCCCCCCCTCAAAGTTGGCCAAAAATGCCAAATTTTCCGTAATTTACACTGGAAATTTAGAAAAATTCCAATATAGCCCCCTCCCCCAATATTCAGACAAAGGGGCTTGAGCCCACCCAATATGAAATTTCATACGGGCTTGCTAGTTACATCTAAAGATTACTATGCCTTGAGCACCTAGCCATGTATTCCTTTGACTAATTCCTCCCACCAATTTTGCATCCGTTGAGAGCCGCCAGCTGTTATCCCTTGTTTAACATGATCCTATCATTGTTGGGTGACAATGTCTGGCAGGATATGGCCATAATTGAGGATTGAACTTGGGACCTCAAGACCTTTAGACAGACATGATATAGTTGCAGTCTTCTTGCATTTGTCATGTATTTCAGACGACAAAAAAGAGCTCACAGAAAAACATTTTCCAGCTAGTTAAATTGAATGAAAAGGGCCAGGCTCAGCATTTTCTTCTTTGGCCTTTGTTTTCAAAAGCTTTCCTTGTACATGATTTCAAAACCCCCAGACTGGTTAGGAAATCCTAGTGTTAAGGTATTCCACACATAATGAGATTCGCGTGACGTTTGAATTATTCGGACGTCGTGGAAAACATTCGACGGTGGAACTTTCCACCTCCGAATGTTTACGACCGCGCCCGAATAGGTTCGGACATCTAATGACAACGCTCGGAAAAAGCTGATGTTTTATGAATCGCAAAATGGCCACATTATGGGTATTCTACCTAAATATACGTAGTATCTCTGCACATGTTTGAATCCTAAACAGGCCAAAGTCATTTCTGACATTTTATTGATTGATTGATTGATTGATTAAATGGGATTCAACGCCTCTTTCAACTGCTAAGTCTCTTTAATCATATTTCAGCAGCTGGAGCACTCAACCATGGATTCCTGTTATTTCTCTCACCAGTACAACCACAACATCCTTTCCGACCCCAGCTGCTTTCCCACATGGGTATACTATCATTCAAACATGTGTGATACAAATTCAAATACATGTACACGAAAGGACATTACCAGGGACTGGGTATTGAACCTGGGACGGTCACAGTAGGATCTCATGAGTGAGACTCGGAGTTGATGCGTTACCAATTGTTCTATGGCCGCTGTCAAAACTTTTTGAAAGGGGGATTTTGTGTGTATTTACCCGGTAGACCATTTTTATGATCATTCTGCAAGATAGCCGTATGATCCTATCATCTCAGAAATGTAAACGAAACAGGATCTGGAAAAAGGGTATTTATAGCATTTAGGATATGATGTTTCCAGACAAGCCCATGCCCAAGTCTACTACCTGATCTCCATGATACATATTATTGCTCTCTGATAGTTGTTACAAGGCATGGCGAACCCACCAGAGAATGACATGGATCTTAATCAGACTGTATAATATGCAGGCTGATCTGGATCCATGTTGTTCTCAAATGCTATAAAGGCCCTTTTTCCAGTTCCCGGCTCAAGTGCATGTTGCTACCTCCAATCTGAGCCACACAGACATGATTAAGAACTAGAAAACCTCGGTTAAAAATGGTCAAAACTGTGACTGTAGTAATTTGAAACCAACTACAAACACAATGGATTTTGTTAAGAAGTTGTTTACAATGTAGCACAGAAAATATTTAGGAAAAAGAAGAAAATGCTGGTTATCAGCACTTTCTTTTGTGTCGATGTTTCCCGGGCTTCTTATAACTGAGAATGAAAACCAGTTTTTGTACAGTGAACAATCATCAAATCATTTTTACCATGTTTTGCAGTATTTGCTCATGAGTTGGTTTCATACAACAAAATAACACCAGTTTTATTCATCATAGCATTTTGCAACAGGTTCTAGGACTATAAAGAAAACAAAAGAGGAAGTAGTTTAACTAGTCTTTTAGACAAATTTCATTATTATTTCCTGTACAAATTGGTCGCAAGATTGTTAATAATCATAACGTTCTAAATACCAAGATTTTGGGAAAAAACTGAAGCAAATGGAGATCAGCATTTTCTCCCTTTGCCTCAATTTTATAGTAGACAAATCTAACCTTTATCGACAATATTTTTTTACGTCTGCGACACCTTTCAAAGTAGATTAGTCAACACAGAAACTTTTTATTTTGAAAGGGGCTAATAAGTTCACATGTCACACTGTGTTATGATATCTTGTATAGTAAAGATTATTGCAAAATAAATAAATAAATAGATAAATCAGTGACAAAAAAATTGTAGTGTTCATTCCTCCTCACTAAATATACCTTACAGTGGCACTTTCTCGAATGTAAAAGAAAATGCAGATCTATAACAAAACAATTGGTACCAAAAGTAGAAAGCATGTTAGGGTAGTACATGGAAAATATTGAGGGAAAGGGAGAAATTGCTCATTTTCAGCATTTTCTTATTTCATCCCAATATTTTGCCAGTCTGGTATTTCCCAGATTTGGTCACATTTATTTGTTCGTTTTCCAAACAACAAATTTTCTTCAATGCTTTAAAAAGCTTTCTCTGTCTGAAATAAGGTCTAAAATAGTTCATTTAAAGTGACATTTCACATTAATTTCATTTTTTAAAAGTATGTCTTGATGCAAAGATTGTTTATTCTAATGCGTATAAATACTTTTCAGTTTTTTGAAGTTGTTATTTATAAGTGAAAAATATGTCTTTAAAGTTGAGACAAAAATGACAAATTCTATAACTGAACTGTTGTGCACAACAATTTGTTTAATTTTAGTCCAAAAATATATATTTCTCATAAACGGTTCAATATTTAGGCTTGAAATTTTCAGAATTTTCATAAGAAAATATGCTCTTTCAGATAAATTAAAAGTAAAATTTATCTAAAAATTATTGTGAAATGTCACTTTAAACTATTGAAAGATTTTTAGATGACAGACATTATTATAATACATTTGACATTACATTGTCACTGCAAATCTTCATATGGTAGTGGCCGAGCCCCCATAGCTCAGTCAGCAACATGAGAGTCTGTCAATCCTGGGGATGGGAGTTCAACACCTGGCTCGGCCATTTTCCGTTCTAACATTTGACAAAAGTCATTTGTCTCTCACCAATTGCCAATTGGTGTGAATCATCTATGTGATAGAGCAGCTGGAGGCTCGGTTTAGTGGATATTGTGGTGATACTGGTGATAGGTGTTCCAGCCACTGCGATATGACCATAGCAGTTGAAAACAGCGTAAAACCCCATTAAACCAAATCATCTTTTAGTGATCCAACTTTGGAATGAGGTAATGGACTGTATCCAGGAATATACATTGTACTGTAGTCTCTCGCACAGCATATCTGAAGAAGTTGAACTTTGTGGAGCAAGATCAGCTTCATTGGACATTCCATTATCTTCTGATGCTATCTTGAGCCTCATGTATATAATCTGTTTGTCTGCAGGATATTCTCACAGGATTCTGTGAAGAAATAAAGTCAGAATACTTTTAAACCTTTCCCAAAAGACAAAACTTTACCATGGTCCTATTCACAAGCTGTTGCAGATGACAAATGTCATAGAGATAAAGAGAAGAGTTATGAACAAAATAGCAAGGAAAATATTGAAACAAAAGGAGAAAATGCTGGTTATCAGCATTTACTTCTTTTGGCTCAATGTTTTCTCAAGCCATTTCGATCAGGGACGTCAAAACCAGGTCTTGTTTGAGAAGGGGTTAAAAATTAAACAAATACATGTAGATCTACTATTAAACATATATCACACAATAAACAGACTGATCCATATTGAGAGCAGTTGCAGATAAATTAACTCTTTCCCATACTGTAAACTTTAATTCTGTTAAAATTTGAGAGCAAAATAATATGTATTGAGGAATAACAAGAATTTGCTCATTATCAGCATACTCTTCTTTCCTCAGCATAGCAGCTTCAGTTTAGGAAAGGCACAAATGATAGCATAACTTAGAAAACAGTTTTGCCTCAATATTTTTTGAGCTATATTGTACACAAATCAAATCTAAATTCACACACATTTTGTCATCTGCAACTGCTTTTAAATTGAATCACCCAAATATTTTGTCATTTGGGAAAGGGTTTACCGTTAAGAACAACATGGATCCAGATCAGCCAGTCGACCATACAAAAGAACAGGAAAACTTGTGCAGTAAAAGTGTTTCTAATAAAATCAGCATTTTGAAATTTTTTAAACATGCATGTCCTTTTTTAATGAGTTTGTAAGTCTAAAAAACTAGGCATCAACAATATTAATTATAGAGGTTCATCATAGAAATCATATAATCATTATCATTTTTTAAATGAAAACAAAAGCTTTGATGATCTGTGGCAAACCTGTGATGCCCCTGACGGTGGAAACAAAATCGATGAAAACGTGATGTAACAGTCAGGGACATCATGACCATTAAGGATTTTAGTGCATCTGAGATTCAGAAATCAAACCTTATCTTTGCAAACCATTGTTAATTTATTTGTAAATAAAACAGTTCAAACCTTTTATTTCAAATATTGGTACTCTCATGGTCCAGCATCTGTTTTTCTATCAGGCTACATTCTATGATTTTTATTCTCTGATCTGGAAAGATAAATTAACACAATGAGCAGTATCTTTCCCTATTTTTAAAGTAAAGAATAGTCTATGGAAAAAATGAACATAAAGCTTGTTGAAATGAGCATGAAGCTTCCATTGAAAATGTTTTGTCATACACGCAGACACCTACTGTATGTGTTAATTAATTAATAGTAACACAGTCATTTGAAAAACTCAGTGAAATACATTTTATCATTATCATGAAATATCAACCATTTCAAACTCTCTTATCCCACCCACCAGCTTGAGCTAGGCAATGGATGTTTCTTTTAAGTTTACTGTAGGCCCAAAGGGGCGAAGCATACCTTTGCCATGATCTAATAATGTTACAACCAATGAGTATACCTAATGCAATCCATGTTTGCATGCAAAGACAAAATGTTTTCAAACTAGGAAATTCAACCTTGCGTCCTTGACACTGTCAACATCCCCAACCGAGAGTCGTTTCCCTTGAGTTATAATTCGTAATAATGACGTAATTCATAATAAATTTCGCACCACAAGTTATTCGTACCCTAATTATTTTTCTTGTCATTGTTGACAGTACATTTTGCATTAGAAACTGCTAATTTGGGTCAATCTCGAACGATTATTTACCTCTGTTTCAACGAAACTTTGCATCCGTTCTGTGCGTTCTGATACCGAAAACAGCCTCCATTGTACATGTAAGATCGTTCATTCCGGCCTGGGACACACGATATCAATGTTGACATTTCTCTAAACAACTTATTTTAGCAGTTTTGGCCTTTCAAAATTTCAATTTTTGTCGCTTCAAACATATCCGCCATATTTGAGAAATGTAAATAGATTTGAGAAAGCCCCTGAGCATGCTCAAATATCCATGCTCAAATCAGGTATTTTGAGCACGAAGTTGAATCTGAGAATTTTCGAGAAACCGTTCTCATCTTCCATACTCAAAATCATGGCCGATTTGAGCACGGTGCTCAGATTTGAGCATGAGATTATACTTAAGTTTTTTCGAGAAACCGGGCCCTGGAATCTCAATGCCTCTTAGGCCCTTTTTGAGTTCCTGGCTCAAATGTAAACTAAGCTAATTGTTGGCTGCATGAATGCTTGAATGAAATGAAAGAAATACAGATTTCTTCTCATTATTCGAATCAGCATTGTGACCATTTCCCAAACGGCAAAACTTTAGAACAATATAAGTCAAACTAATCAGGCAAAAATGGAAAATCCAAGCCAGTATGTCCCTGAAATTCTTTTGTCTGGGTAAGGTCTATGAACCCATTACCAGACGGCAAAATGTTAAACTGGTCCAAATTCAAAGATGTTGCAGACAACACTTTCAAGTTTATGAAATTTTACATTTCGGTCTCTCTGTGGGGAAAACATTGGGAAATGAAGAAATTGCTTGTCACAAGCAATTTCTTCATTTTCCACAATGTTTTCCCAAAGCCTTGATCTTAGAGCATCCAAACGCGTCTTTATTTGGGAAATGGTTAATCTTGCTTTCACTAAGTCGTCTCTTTCATCTCTCAATGTAATGTGGTCAATTAGCAATTGTACAATGTTTGTTCATTATCTTATTCTGTAAATTAACGTTCAACATTTTCCCAAACGACACATTTTTTAAAAGATCAAAATAGAAATATCTTGCAGAATATGGATTGTGATACAGAAAAGAGGTTCAAAGAATTTAAAGCATTGAAATCATTTAGGGTAAAGGAAAAAAATATTATCATAAGTATGGCGTGTGGAACGTTGCAAAATTCGATAAATATTTTTATGTGATAAAATTTTATATTTACATTCTATATTTTTTTATTTATATTCTAAAATTATTTTTATGTGATATAATTTTTAATTTATATTGTATATTTTTTATTTATGTTCTATATTTTTTTATTTATATTCGATAACGCGAAAAAAAATTTATGTGATATAATTTTTTATTTATATTCTATATTTTTAGCTCCACTGGCCGACAGGCCAGCGGGCTATTGTCATGGCGGTGTGTCCGTCGTGCGTCCGTGCGTCCGTGCGTCCGTCCGTCCGTAAACTTTTTCTTTAAAAATCTTCTTCTCAGAAACTACCAGATGGATTTCAATCAAACTTCACAAGAATGATCCTTGGGTGACCCTCTCTCAGATTCCTTCAAAGAATTTGGATTGAATCAGAATAACCTGAGTTATCTGCCCTTGAATGTCAAAAATAGCTGGTTTTGACTTTAATTTTACTCTAAAATCCTCAAATATTAACCAATCAAGACAAAACTGAAACAGAATGTTGGTGACTATAAGAACTTGCCTTGTTATAATTTTCAGCTTGATCTGAATTTTACATCATGAGTTATGTGCCCTTGAAATTGACAAAATTGTCGTTTTCGGCTCTATTTTGACTTTGATTTTACTCTAGCAACTACAAATATTGGTCAATCAAGACAAAACTTGTACAGATTGTTGTTGACTATAAGATCTTGCCTTGGTATAATTTTCAGTTTGATCTGAATTTTACATCATGAGTTATGTGCCCTTTAAATTGACAAAATTGCCGTTTTCGGCTCTATTTTGACTTTGTTTTCACTCTAGCAACTACAAATATTGGTCAATCAAGACAAAACTTGTACATATTGTTGGTGACCATAAGATCTTGCCTTGGTGTAATTTTCAGCTTGATCTGAATTTTATATCATGAGTTATGTGCCCTTGAAATTGACAAAATTGTAATTTTCGACTCTATTTTGACTTTGTTTTCACTCTAGAAACTACAAATACTGGTCAATCAAGACAAAACTTGTACAGAATGATGGTTACCATAAGATCTTGCCTTGGCATAATTTTCAGTTTGATCTGAATTTTACATCATGAGTTATGTGCCCTTGAAATTGACAAAATTGCCATTTTCGACTCTATTTTGACTTTGTTTTCACTCTAGCAACTACAAATATTGGTCAATCAAGAGGAAACTTGAACAGAATGTTGGTGACTATAAGATCTTGCCTTTGTATAATTTTCAGCTTGATCTGAATTTTATATGAGTTATGTGCTCTTGTTATTGACAAAATTGCCATTTTTGGCTTTATTTTCACTTTTACAACCATTAGTATTAACTAATCAATACATAACTTTCACAGAAATCTTACTGACCATATGATCTTACTTGCTCGTAGATTTCAGCTTGGTCATGCATTTGCTTGTTTGCGCAACCTGAATCTTTGAAATTGCATTCAACAAGACAAACAATCAGGCCTGTGGAGCGCTTCCAGGCCGCCAGGACTGTCTAGTTTATTTATGTTCTATATCTTTTATTTATATTCGATAATAGCGCGAAAAAAAATTTATGTGGTATAATTGCATCATGGGATACTAGTGACATTTGTAACAAACGATTTGATTGGACAACGGTATTCACAACGAATATGACAGCCTCGATAGCGCAGTGGTTAGCGCACTCGGCTTGTAACCCGGAGGACCCGAGTTCGAGTCCCACCCGGGGAGGTGTGTCCTTGGGCAAGACACTTAATTGTCAACGCCTCCAGCTGAATGGAGTGGGTAGCAGTGAGTTAAAAACTTGCTGCCTCTTCTCTTCCGCCCGCCAAAATGTTCCGAGTTAAAATAGTTTGTTTCAAAGTTCATTGCACTGTAAATAGAGCACCTGTTACTTGTAGATTAGTAGGAACATGCACAAAAAAATAGATATACGCTAGCTTAGCTAGTGGTGCCTCGATAAGTCATCGGGGGAATATAATAGTACAAACAAACAAACAAACAAACAAACAAATATGGCTGACCCCACAAGGTGTGTAAAACATGCTGTCGTCTATCTAAAAATTTGTTCGCCTAATAAAGGGATAGGATCACACAAGAGGCAGCAAGTTTTTACCTCACTGCTACCCACTCCATGTCTTGCCCAAGGACACACCTCCCCGGGTGGGATTCGAACTCGGGTCCTCCGGGTTACAAGCCGAGTGCGCTAACCACTGCGCTATCGAGGCTGTCATATTCGTAGTGAATACCGTATCATGATGCAATTATACCACATAAATTTTTTTCGCGCTATTATCGAATATAAATAAAAAATATAGAACATAAACAAAAAATATAGAATATAAATAAAAAATTATATCACATATTTTTTTTTCGCGTTATCGAATATAAATAAAAAATATAGAACATAAATAAAAAATATACAATATAAATTAAAAATTATATCACATAAAAATAATTTTAGAATATAAATAAAAAATTATAGAATGTAAATATAAAATTTTATAACATAAAAATATTTATCGAATTTTGCAACGTTCCACACGCCATACATAAGAATGGTTCTCTTTTCTCTTAAGAATTTCTAATGTAGCATCATACTAGTAAAAATTGTAGGATTTTGATAAGAAGATCTATGTTTGGGAAAGAGTTTTACTCTTCCAATCATGTATAGCATTTTCCCTCTTTGCTTCCAAAAGTAGCCTACTCGTTTTTGAAGAAGTCAAAACCAGTCATTGCTTGTGAAATGGTCAAATCGTCTATGCTACGCTATTTTGCGACAAAACCAAGATGTCTTGCACAAGGGTGCAATTATTTTGAACTTATGTGGTTATGTAATTGTGTATTACACTTGTTAGGCATTCATAACCCGGGTCTAGATTAGCAGTCTAGTCTTTGTCTGCCCTCGTTTCCCACTGTTTGATGCGGTGTTGTGTTACAAATGGGCTTCTCGAATCAGAAAATCGCTGTTTTTCAACGAAAACCTCGTAACTGCAGCTTAAAACAAGCTGCGGTTACGAGGTTTTCGTTGAAAAGCGACGAAATATTTTGCGTATATGAATTTGATTCGATCCTTTCCTCAAACTATGCCCCATTTTGATGATTTTGGCGTCTGTACTGGTTGAAAAAAATCATAGGAAAATATTGAGAAAGAAGAAGAAAATGATAATCACCATCAAAATTTTCTTCATCTGCCTCAATACATCCTGTTCCATATTGAACAATAGTCATATTAAATCAACATCCATTTTGTCGCATATGCATCAGCTTTCAAATTGGAACAGCATTGTAATACTGTTACATAACACTATATTCGGTATTTGTTTTTTATGAAAGGGCAAATTCATTATGCATACGGAGTAATGTGATGCGAGGTCTGTGTATCATGTGATTTTGACTCGGCGGCGACGGATCCAGGATTACTGTGAGGGGTTTCGAATATACAAATGTAGGGGTCGTTTTCCTAATATTACACAATTGTGACTGAATTTCTGCATGAAAATGAAATAATCTGGCTACAGGGGTGAGGTGGGGGTCGTTTGAACCCCCGAATCCCCTCTGGATCCGCCACTGCTCGGTCATATGATTGTAGATCGAGTCCCACTATATAAATTATTTTGAACGAAACCAATGTATGGACACGCCAAATACAAAATAACAATCTGTTTACAATGGATTTAATTGTCAGAATATCAATGCCTTCAGTACTTTGATTTAAGACAGGAAGGCCCCTGGACAATGTGAATAATTAGGCCAGTCTGATATCGATCAATGAAAGATAATTCCAATGTAAATAATAAGTCACCCGTATGTCACTTGGGCAAGAAATCGAGATCTTTATTTACCTTTACTAATGGTCGAGAAATGTATGAGTTTTGAACCCTTTTTAGCTCACCTGAGCACGAAGTGCTCGAGGGGAGCTATTGTGGTCACTCACCGTCCGTCGTACGTCTGTCCGTCTGTCCGTCCGTCAACAATTTCTTCAAACATCTTCTTCTCCAAAACTAACAGGCCAATTTTGACCAAACTTGGCAGGAATGTTCCTTGAGTGACCCTTCTCAAAACTTGTTCGCGGATTTTTGATTCGTCAAAAAATGTGGGCGTGGCAGGGCGGGGCTTATCGCACTTAGAGAAATCCTAAGGAAATTCTTTAAAAATCAACCATTGTTTCAATTTCAACCAAACTTGGCAGAATTGTTCCTTGAGTGACCCTTCTCAAATTTGTTCTCAGATTTTTGATTCGTCAAGAAACATGGCCGTGGCAGGGAGAAAGGGGCTTATCAGACTTAGAAAAATCATAAGAAAATTCTTTAAAAATCAACCATTGAGCCAATTTGAACCAAACTTGGCAGAATTGTACCTTGAGTGACCCTTCTCAAAATTTGTCCGCAGATTTTTGATTCGTCAAAAAACGTGGCCGTGGCAGGGAGAAAGGGGCCTATCAGACTTAGAGAAATCATAAGAAAATTCTTTAAAAATCAACCATTGGGCCAATTTGAACCAAACTTGGCAGAATTGTACCTTGAGTGACCCTTCTCAAAACTTGTTTGTAGATTTTTGATTCGTCAAGAAACATGGCCGTGGCAGGGAGAAAGGGGCTTATCAGACTTAGAGAAATCATAAGAAAATTCTTTAAAAATCAACCATTGGGCCAATTTGAACCAGACTTTGTAGGGATGTGCCTACAGCCT
Source organism: Fragum sueziense (assembly GCA_963680895.1). Lineage (NCBI taxonomy): Eukaryota > Metazoa > Mollusca > Bivalvia > Cardiida > Cardiidae > Fragum > Fragum sueziense. The sequence goes on from OY804597.1 coordinate 39,087,451, forward strand.
TTCCTTTTAAAATTTGTTCACAAATATTTTCATTTGTAAAAAGTTGTGGCCATGGCAGGGAGAAAGGGGCTTATCAGACTTAAAGAAATCATAAGAAAATTCGTTAAAAATTAACCATTGGCCCAATTTGAAGCAGACTTTGCAGGAATGTTCTTTGAGTCTCTCTTTTCAAAATTGATTCACAAATTTTTACATTTGTCAAAAATGAGGGGAGGAAGGGGCTTTTCGGCTATAGAGAAATCCTAAGAAAATTCTTTAAAAATCAACCAATGGGCCAATTTGAATCAAACTTTGCAGAATTGTTTCTTGGGTGACACTTTTCAACATTTGTTCATAAATTAATAGTTTTGTCAAAAAAAGTTATTGTGGCAGAGCGGGGCTTATCTAACCAAGAGAAATTGTTAAAAAATTCTTCAAAATTCTTCTTCTCCTTAACCATTGGGCCAATTAGAACCAAATTTGACAGGAATGTTCCTTAGGTGACCCTTCTTAAGATTTGCTCGCGGATTTTTTATTCGTCGAAAAATTGTGGGCATGGCAGGTCAGCACTTATCAGACTTGGAGAAATCATAAGAAAATTCTTTAAAAATCAATCATTGGCCCAATTTGAACCAAACTTGGCAGAAATGTTCCTTTGGTGACTATTTAAAAAATGTGAATTTTTGTTTCGTCTGAAAAAGTGGGTGTGGCAGGGCGTGACTTATTGGACTTAGAAAAATTCTAAGAAAATTCTTTAAAAATCAACCATTGGCTCAATTTGAACCACACTTGGCAGAAATGTTCCTTGGGTGACTCTTTGTCTTAATCTTCTTTCAGGTGAGCGATATAGGGCCATTCTGGCACTCTTGTTCGTGGAATACTTTCAAAATGCCGGTCATTTTACCATAACGTTTACATAAACCATTGTTATATTGCAAGTCCATTGCCAAACAATGCATTGTTTCGGAAAGGGTTTCATTGATAAAGACATTGGATATTTAAAAGGAATCTGTGTATAATCAATCGTTGGAATGCATGAAACTCCATTAAAGTTCAATCAACAGTCTCACGCTATGTAATCCGAAAACGTTACCAGCTTCCGATTGTTCGTTACCATGGAAACCGAAACAGTTGACAGATGGACAGAATGTAATTATAGGTTCGACCTTTAGTTTGACCTTTAACAACTGCTCTAGGGTCAAACTAATTGAAAACAATTTTGGTGACAACAAGCTGTCATCCCTTTCACAAACAGTGACACCTTAAGTGTTTAAATTTCGGAAAATATTGGACAAAGGGAAAAAATCCTGATATTCGATATCTTCTTCCTTTTGCTCAAAATTTACCTTCTATCGTAGAAAGTTGTCATTCTGACCGTTGGATTAATGCTGTAATCAGCAACAGTTTTGCATTTAGACACGACATGTTTGAATCATGATGTTCACAGTTAGTGTAAGGGTTAAGATAATGGCTACTATACTGTACAAAATTCTCTAGATTGCAGTCCGAACAAATCAGCGCAATACTGAACAAAACTAACAAGGGGGCATCACCGCCTTTTTATTTCAAAGCCCTTCCACCTACATCTCAAGTAAAACTGCAGTTTTCGATGATAATCAGTGATAGATACCAATACTTTTCATGTTTGCTACTAATGCTTTCTATCAGAAAGAACCTGTAAACATTTCAAAATAACATGTCGTCGTTTTCGCTCAAATATAGGAAACCTATTCCAGTTAGTTTGGCGTCGGCGTCGTCTAGAATCTTCTCTGCTTCTAGAAAGGGGTTCGGATTGCTTTTCATATGAATTTTCGTCGTATATTTTTCTTATGAATTCCACATTTTCTGATATAAATTCAGGAATAAAATGCCTTCCACATTTACATCCAGATCTGTTTTGTTTATAGTGGGAGGTCTTGATAAACGCAGGTGGTGTTGATTAACCTTTGCCATGGTGAATATCGATGCTTTTCAACTAAAACATCGTAACTGCAGCTTGTTTTAAGCTGCAGTTACGAGGTTTTTGTTGAAAAGCGACTATATACCTTCTTCTGGACTAGTTCCGGGGACGTATACACCGACAATCTACGAGTAAATCCAAATTAATTGTTTACACAATATGTCATTTAAGTGTAGCTGACTAGCTCACCAGTGATTATACCTGGAGAATGCAAGTCTTGTTTATCATAACATAACATGTCCATTAAAATGTTCTTATCAGATTGGAGTGGTCAGTGATTCTCAGCATGGAACCCTAGACTGACCCCTTCCAAATACCTTTCTAGATGGCAGACACTGATAAAAAAATTTGGGGAAAATCATTTTCCTATAATATGGGCTAATTTGGATTTTCCCAAAACTTTCAGTGTAAAATTAAGAAAATTTGGCATTTTTGGCCAACTTTGGGGGGGGGGGGGCTTAGCCTCCCCTAGCCCCCCCCCCCCCCCCCCCTGTTGCTACGGGCCTGCAAAAGTAACTTCATAATTTTCCACAATGTTTTACAAAGCCATTATCTTGTGCGGAGTCAATAAAGAATAATAATTTTATTGTAACTTGCACAATTTTATTGTCAAAATTGGCCCTTTGTTGTTGGAACTTTGATTTTAGATTGAAGCAAGCAAGTTTTTCATGTTCATGTTCATTTTTAACCTTTCTAAAACTGAAGCCTCTCTTAAAACCCGCCGTGCGTCTTTTCAAATCGCATGTTTTAAAACTCTGCAAAAATCGCAAGATTTATAAAGACGCACGACGGGTTGTAAGAGCGCCTCCAAATATGTACATTCAAAGCATGTCAAAAGTATGAATCTCTTTCGAGAAAAGTACGCATTCTTTGTGAATTTTCTGGAACTTCAGTATATTGTTCCCTGCGTCACACACACGTCTGTTGTACGTGATCCGTACTTCTGTCTTGCGTGCTCCTGGCGTTCTAAAAGACGCAGAATGGTCGTAGCAAAGAATTGTCCGGTCAATTCTTTGCTGCGTGCAGTCTGCGTCTTGGTTGCGTCCACCAAAATCGTACGTTGCACGTACGTGCATCGCACGACTACACGTACGTTTTAGACGCAGACAGGAAGCAGGAGCACGTACGACCGGTTGTAAGATAGGCTTGATATTGTTTTGGCGCCCCTGGTAGACATAATTCGACAAAAATACAGAAGAGAATAAACTGGTGGTGAATATGAATTTCTCCGTTTCTCTCAATATTTCCTTGTGACACCTTTTATTTTTAGACTTGTCCAAATTCAGACATGCTAGAGACGACAATTTGAAGTAAATGAAGTTCTATATTTTTGGTCTTTTTATGTAGAAAACATTGTGTGAATTGAAGAAATCACAAAATTTCTTCGTTTCTATCTTGTGGGGAGTCAAAAGGTGTCACTCTGTAGGGTAATGGGATAAAAGATACCTATTTAGTTTGTCAAACAAAAACGGGTATATAATATTGCAAAGAAGAGGTGCAGCGGAAATTCCACAGAAGTTCATTTACTCATTCTGAGTAAGTCTTTATCTATCTTTAACTAGCAGTCTTTTTCATTAATTTTCTAGCAATGTTTGCGGGAAACTGGACGCCGATGGAAAACAAGAGCCGCCAGAGATGGATTATGCTCCCCAAACAAGGCAATGCCACAAAATGTATGCCATAAAGGAAAAACGTTTATTGTCTTCCGTGTCATAAGCACGTGAAATATGAAGCTAATCAAAAGTTGTGGACAATGTTAGTTTGTTGCTGAGACACGGAGTGCTATCTAAAAGTTAGCAAACATTAAGCCCCTTTTTCCATGACATGTTCTTTATACACAAATTTAAATAGTTTATGGTAAATGGCATCTGATTCGCTTGATCTACTGAAATATGAAATTTCATCAAATTCTGACCAATTGACTAGGAGAAATTAGAGAAAAACTGTATTTTGCCCAAAGTCCCATTTTCCCGTAATGAAACATCATATCCAAAATCCAGGAAAACTGCATCGGCACTATATCATGGGGAAATCACATGGTAAGTTTCGTTAAATTTGGCCCAAGGGTTATGGAGAAATCGCTCAGGACATAGTCCATGGGCCCATAACCGAAACCCTCCCCCCCTAGTGGGACTTTTGAAGACCTATGTTTTCTTGAAGCTTATGATGTATAGTAATGGATTCAGGTTGTTGTTCAATTTAAAACTGCTGGATAAGCAAATGGCGGGCTCGTTACCATGGCAACCGTCCATTTTTCTACATTCCAGCGCTTAGATCAATTAATTGCAATAAAATTACTTATTTTTGTCATTAATCTTTCAAAATAGTTTTAAATTATTACCAAGATATTTCTCTCACAATTATATATTTTTTAGAAAATTTGCTAATTTGCATATTCATGAATATCAATGAGAAAGTAGAAAAATGTGTTTAATTTGCTAAAAAAAGACTTTACTAGTGAATTTAAACCTCCCTATCAGGTAGAATTTTTGAAGATCTATATTTTCTTGAAGCTTATGATGTATTGTAATAAATTCACGTTGTTATTTGATTTAAAAATGCTGGATAAGCAAGTAGTTGGCTTGTTACTATGGTAACCACCCATTTTCATTTGTTCCAGCGCTTGGACCAATTAATTGCAATAAAATTACTTATTTTGGTCAGAAAACATTGGGGTTAGTTTTAAAATGTTGTCATTACATTTCTCTCACAGCCAAGATATTTCTCAGAAAATTTGCTAATTTGCATATTCATGAATATTAATGAGATTGTGGAAAATATGTGTTTAATTTGCGAAAAGACGACTTTACTGATTTACTAGTGAATAGAAACCCTCCCCACCATGTGGGATTTTTTAAGACCTATATTTTCTTGAAGCGCAGGAGCCATGTTAATGAATTCAGGTTCTTGTTTGATTTGAAAGTGCTGGATAAGCAAATGGCAGGCCTGTTACTATGGCAACTGCTCATTTTCCTACGTTTCAGTCCTTGGATCAATTAATTGCAATAAAATATTTTAAAATACTCATTTAAGATATATACTTATTTTGGTAATAAAACATAAGACTAGTTTTAAAATTTCAAATGGACATTTTTCTTGAAATCATTTTTATTTAGCTAATTTGCATATTCATGAATATTAATGAGAAAGTAGAAATATGTGTTTAATTAGCTAAAACAAGGCTTTTCTAGGGAATAAATATGTTGAGCCATTTCGTTTTTATAATGCTTAATGTTTCAAATGGATAAGAACACTAATAGATCAATAATAAGTTCATAAACCACTCATCAGCTACACAGAACAAGCAAAAACGGGCTTATTCACATTCACAATTATTTGCATACTTTTCTGTAAATGGCAAATAAAATGTCAAATATTTTCTAATTATGTTAATGACTTTCTTTTTTGCATCTTTTCCCTTAATTGTGTACTTGTTGTGTTTGAAAACTAAAATTTCATGATTTACCAATTAAAAGGGAGAATCTTAACAATATATGCTCTGAAAAATTACTGTATAAATGACAATAAAATTCCATTTAGCGTAAATAACATGCTGAAAACTTTAACCTACTTTCTTTGATTTTTTTTCTATGTGAACTACAGTTTTCTTTTATGTAAGAAACTTTATTTTGTTAAAGTTAAGTACTAAAAAAAAATGTACAGCATTTTTAATAATGAATTCCAATTGGAGTGCATGTATGGTCACCTTTGATTTATACCATTTTTGCCTTGTAATGCATGATTTTTTTTACATTAAAATTTTGCTCCAAGTTTTAACTTAACAATACTATTGGAGACATGCTGTGCAGAAGAGAAATCTTCCCGACCACTTCTATTAATTGGAATGCTATGTTACAGGAACACAGTTTACCATTTATATTCCAATAAGCGATCGTTGAGACTGGACAATTTCATATTTGCACTGTCATGTCCATTAATTGATTATTTAAAATTGCATATAGCATAGCTACTGAATTATTCATTTCTTTTTCAAATTGCATTCGAGTGACATAGTTTTACACCTTTATAATTCAGAATATTTACATGTATATGTGATAATATAAGCAGTTATAAATTGTACATATGTACCTTATTGGATGTCAGTACTTCGAAAACACTTCATTTGTGAGGAATCCTCTTATCCGTGTAACAAAATATTGTTTTGAAAGATTTCGTTTAAATAGCAAACACAATTTGCAATTTCTGTTTATTATGATGAGAGGGAAGCTTGTCGTGTTGTAATATGTCGCTGGCAGAAAATTTGAAATCCTTTGTTTTGTTATCAGTTTTTAGATATGCTCGTGCATTTGTTAATTCATTTCAAACATCTTCACCACAAATTAGTTTTTGGAATTCTTACTTTTTGGAAGACAACAAGCTAACGTCAGGATGAGGTAAAATCCATAAAACACAAGTGCTAACTATGAATAATACATATAAGCAATTTCCAATCAACCAATTAATCTGCTATTTATATACGTCATTATATGTGCACAAAATTGTCTAAATATACGGTTATTAGAAAGCCTTTTCACAAAACAGGAGTAGCCTGTTCTGGTTGGACTCTTGTATTGAAAACGGGAATGAAGGTAGAACATGCATGATGAGTTTACTGGTCTTCTGTACCATCTTATTCTCAAGTAAAATATCGTGGTGGGGGTGGGAGCGGGGGTTATAACGCGATAGAGAAACTTAAGAAGATGATGCTCGGTCTGAAGGCAAAGTTGCAACCACTGTCGACGGTATGTGTCATAAATTCACAGATCTGGTATACTTGATGAGCGAATTAAAGTAAGAAATTGTCCATGCATTATCTTTTTCAAGATATTGCTTGATCACAAAAGGATGCACAAACTTACAGACTGTTGGGTCTAAAATTCCTCGGCGATAAGCAAATGACAAAGAGATTACCAGTACTTGTTGCTTTCTTATGAACGAGAAAATGTCCAGAGTCCTAGGTACGTTGGTAAGGAATCCCAAAGGCCCAGAAAATTATTCAATATTTTACAGACAAGGTTCAGTATTCAATGTTTTGGGACAATTGGGGGTTGCAATAAAATATTTTGTTGGACATATTACCCATGAAAGGTACAATTAACATAGCATACTATGCCAAGTTGCTACACAATCTGAAGCAGACCATGCGTGAGAAACGTTGCGGCAAACGCTCAAAATGTGACCGCTGCTTGCAACAGGAAATTATATTAGTACACAATTGCCAAAGTACAATGGATGCTGTCGAGAAAAATGGGTATCAATTTGATCACACCCTTCCTATCCACATGACCTTGCTGCTATCGACTTCTTTCCTAAAAGGGATATGAATGGTTGCAATTTTAAGTCTCATGTAAAAAGTTATTGATGCAGTTTAGGTGTGGTTCTTTGGAAAGTTCTCGGACTTCTTTACTTCTGGACTGGTGTCACTTGACCACCTTTAAAGTTGATTAATTTGAGTTTAACTCCTTTTTAAACTGCTATGGTCATATTGTTTGGTCAAAGCGCATAGGCCTGGATGGAAAGTATTTCAAGAGAAAAGATGTCGATCTAAACATAAAAAGATTAGGTCAATTATTCATTGACCCATGCTCGTATTTGAGCATTTAGTCAGATTACATAAAATACATGTTATTGTATTGTATTATAATTGTCATGTAAATTAACAGTGAAGAAGCCATTTTTAGCGTGGCAAAATTGTTGATATTGTTTTGTATTCAACATATCCACCCCACAAAAAAGAGCTTAAACGTTTTATGACCAAAATATGCCTTAATGTCTTTATACCCTCTATAACACCTATTATCCAAAGCGTCCCTTGTCCATGTAAGACTTAAAACCTTCATGCAAAAAGATGCCAATGACGTACTCCAATGTGGACTCATTATCAAAGAATCGGGTACATGGTTTCTGTCAAAGAGGGAAAATGCTTATGTCTCCTAGAAAATAATCAATTTGGATTTTCTTCAGTACTAAATTTATGGGAATGGGGATTTATTACCATTTATACGGTAATTAGGACCGTTCTGGAAATATATATTTTCAGGGTTGTGGCATTTATTTACTTATTAAATCATGTAGTTTTAATAAGAAATTGAAATACATCTTAAAATACAATATTAAGTGCAGAAGATTTGCAGAAATGAAAAACATTTACGTCATTTTTGCATATTTGAGATTTTGGCGGCCATTTTGAAAATTTAAAAAAAAAATGACAAAAAAGCCTATTATAAGCATGGAAACATTCTTTTAGATTTAATAAACTCAATTTCCCTATCAGATGATCTCATTTACATACAGAACATGATAACAAATTATAGGGTAGTGACATTTCGATATTTAGTCAAGTGGTCATTTTGCGGCGGCCATCTTGAAAATCATTTGAAATGTCGAGTATATCCTAGAATGTCGATAGTCAACACTTTGATTTTTATTACAAGGCACCTAATAAACACTTTAATACAAATTCTAGCAATTATTCGCTGTGGAAATGATTTCCAAATGCAAAGTAAATATAAACAAAGGCAATATCTATACTATTTTTCTCTTGTTTTACATATTAAAGGGGCATAATTTGTGCTTATTTTGGTGTGAAATTATCTTTAACTATCTAACGATGTGAATTGATAAAATCTATAAGCATTGTGGTCACTTGCGCTGAAATTTGGGTTATTTTGGATCCCATGAATGTGTATATGGTGAGTTATAGACAAGTATTTTTTGTAATTCAAGGGGAGATAATCAATCGCTCCGCATATGCTTATCCAGCACTTATATATCAAACAACAAGTTGCATTTGAAAGGGAATTCATCAAGCTTTACAATGATATAGGTGTCATAAAATCCCGGTAGGGGGGGACCTAGGGTGTAGCCAGCCCACTGACTAACAGACGGACAGATTTTTAGCTCGACTTTTCGAAGAAAATGAGAGCTTATACTGTCACCCAGGCGTCGGCGTTGGCGTCGGCGTTGCAACAAAGCCTGAAAGGTTAAAGTTTTTTCAAACATCAATAACTTCCATACTGTGAAAGGGATTCAACCCAAACTTGGAATACTTATTCACCATCACATCCTCTACCTTACTATCAGGGCCCATGACCCTGGGACCACTCTGTTTGGAGTTATGCCCCCTTTATACTAAGCAACTTAGAAAGTCGAGCGCGCTGTCTTCGGACAGCTCTTGTATAAATTTTGACATTGAGAAATGACCTTGAACTTGAGTGATGACCTTGAACTTGGAATCAACAAAAAGGTCTTGCCATAAGCAATGCACGCGTGCAATATGAAGGCTAAATCTTTCACAAATTAAAAGTTGTGGCCAAAGTCAGTTTGTTGCTGAGACGCAGAGTTGTTTACGTAAAACTAACAAACATTAAGCCCCTTTTCTTCTGACATGTTTTATACGCAAATTCATATAGTTACCAGTGAATCTGAACTAACCTGCCCGATTTGTCCAGGTTGTCCAGTTCCCTGTATGGACAAGCAGAAATTTAAAGCTGGGTGGTTCTGTGATATTCCTTCTATACTTTCAGTACTTTGACATCCATAATTTATATCATTAAAATTAGAAAATATGCGAAACATGGAAACTGGTCAGTCAGACAGTTTTGATAGATCTAACTGATAACATACCATGACCAGTACTTGAGGTCAGAGCTGAGATAGAATTACATTCATTGCATAGCTGTTTAATCTATGTACAGTTAACCTTCTGGGTAAAATTCATGGGCTGCTTGTAACCTAATGAACACAGTGTACAAGCCATCTGATTGGACGAGACGTAGGTCTCCGCCAATCGGATGGATTGTTGTGCATGTTTAAAGGTAGATTTGGAATAAGATTGGTTGGTGAATACCGCACCTGGTTTTGACTAATCTTACACAAAAGTTTGGGAAAAAATGAGACAAAAGAAGAAAATATCCATTATCTTCTATACTTACTATTTCCCTTGATTCCAATGATCTATTCAAAATTAAAGGAATTTGCAGACGGTCATATTATAGTTACCGAAGCGGGAGATGTGTATGTTATTGCAAGGAAAAGTAAAGGAAAAGAAAAAAAAATGTTTTTTTTTCTTCTCAATATTCCCAAATAATTTCCACTAGGGCCTGTCAAAACTTGGTCTTGTTTTGAAAAGGGTTTGAGCATTTGAGGTGAAAAGAATAAAAAAAATGTCAATCAGAATTTTCTCCATTTCCTCTTAAAAGTTTTCCATATCATAGCATAATTACGAGAATTCCTTGCCTTTAATAGCATCATAACCATTTCATTTGCAAAGGATTTGGATTTAGAACAGTCTCAAATTCGGTGTATTCGGTAAAGGGATAATTTTGATGAGTATTTCCGGTGAATGATGTATCCTGATCTATGGCATTTCTCTATATACATGAAACAGTTTACATATAAACAATGCTTCAGCCAGGATTTCGAAAAAGGCACATAAATTATTTATTGCATTTGAGTCTACGATTTTTTCAGATCAGCCTGTGTAAATAGAATCTGATCAGGACCTATGCTCCTCCTCAAGATATTATGACAAAGACATAAGAGAACAGCATGTATCTTGTTCAGACTGCAGGCCCGCAGGAAACAATTTCATATAAGGGGAGGGGGGTAGAGCCTTTGTCCTGGATATTGGGGGCTAATCTAGATTTTCCCAAAATTTTCAGAGTAAAATCAAGAAAATTCGGCATTTTAGACCAACTTTTGGGGGCTTAGCCCCCTAGCCCCCCCCCTTCCCCACCCCCTGTTCCTACGGGCCTGGACTGTATATATATTTATGCGAAGTATAGGTAAGAGGCAATAAAGTATGTTAATCTGTATATGAAATCCGTACATTAAAGCACAGAAAACACTGAGAGAAAAGAAGACAATAGTGACATTTCAGCATTGTCTTCTTTTCTCTCATTATTTTCTCAATTAACCTCTAATGGAGACGTCAAAACCAGTGTTGTTTGGAAAAGGGTTAAAAATTGACAACTGCACCGAGATATGTACAACAAAATCTCCGAAAAGGCGTTTGACCTACTATATTTAGCAAAATTGTAATAGTAGATACGCCTTAGTAATGCAATAAGGTGATATTTCAATATCATTGTACATTCTTTGACCCTTTCCAAAACGATAAAACTTACGCTGCTTCAATTTCAAAGCTACTGCAGACGACCAAAACTATTAAAACTATCGGTATTTGTAGAAAAAAGAAGAAAAATCACGGAAATTGTGGAAGAAAAATAGCAAATGCTGGTGATAAGCATTTTCTTGTTTCTTTTTTATCAGATAGTTTTCAAAAACCTTTCCTATTAGGGACGTCAAACCAGGTTTTACTTGTGAAAGGGTCACATATCTGTTTCATATTAAAGTCGCTCCATCAAAAGAAATGTCGCCATTACCTTCTTTAAGGTTCGAACCCCATGGCCTGCACAGGCCGTGCAGTCTGACCAGGATAGATTCTTTTCGCGTCTGGCTAGTTTTGTTTCCGCTAACTTTCATAGGCCTACTGTATCCATCTAATCCGAATCTTCTCTGATGAACATTCGCTCTTTGATAATTGAGCGAATTTTTATCAGAGAAGACTCGGATTAGTATCCATCTTACCCCTTTTCTATACAAAATGATACCGACTGATCCCAATTCAAACAGGGCATCTGGAAAAGGGTCCTTGCAGAATTTGAGACGAACCAGGATTCGTAAATGCGCAGTCTGATGAAGATCTATGAATTTTTTACTGGCTTCTTCATAGCATCGCTGCTTTTCAACGGAAATATTGTATCTGCAGCTTAAAACAAGCTGCAGTTACGAGGTTTTCGTTGAAAAGCGACGACATATAGCATTAGCTACCGTTAGAGAGCAGCACGAGTCTTGATCCGACTGCGTTAAGGCACGTGTTGGTAGTGTAATATAGTTTTCCATGCGCAAATCAAGACATTTTCCAAGAGTGGGTCCGTGTTTTCCAGGGGGGGGGGGTGCATTGGCGCATGAAAAATTCATGAAAGAATCACTTTGATGGGCCCGTTTAAACAAATTAGAGGGGGGCAGGTTCTCCCTTGATCCGCGCGTGCTTTCCGTATTGAGTTAGTATAGCGGCCTTTTTTCCAGACCTTTGTTGAAATTGTTAAAAATTACCATAGGGTTTTGACAATGGTCAAAGGGTCATATTTTCATAGATTGAATTGGTGTATTCAAAACTTGTCACTTTCGTGTAGGAGTAAAATTTCATTTCACTCGACAGCAAAATTTAACAATATCTTTTCCCATTGTTATATTTGAGTCAAAAGGGATGGGTTTAATTCTAAACTAGGCTGAAGCTGTACTTGATAATTTTGGCAAAAAATTTGACTTTTTAAGGAAAGTTAGGTATAGATTTCTGGTTGAAATTCTATGTTTTCGAAGCATTCACAGACAGACTTAGAACGCAAATTGTCATCAACCTTAAATTCTTGACCATTTTCCAAAGATCAATATTCAGACGCAGACTCATCTAAATCTAAAGATGTCACAAACGAAAACAACATGATCATTATCTGAAGGAGAGATTAGAATTCCAGTACGACTTAACCCTTTTCCAAACAAGACCTGGTTTTGAAGTCCCTAATGAAATTGGCTTGGGAAAACATTGAGACTAAAGAAGAAACTGCTGATAACCAGCAGTTTCTCCTTTTGTCTCAATATTTTCTGCGCTATATTGTACTGAAATCCAATATTGATTAACACATATTTTGTCGTCTGCAGCAGCTTTTGAATTGAATCACCCCAAAATTTTGCCGTTTGGGAAAGGGTTAACCCATTGCCAAACAACAAAATTTTGGACCATTCCAAATTTAAAGGTTTCGCATACGACAGTTTCAAGCTGATGAAATTTTAAAGATATTCCCATTTCTTCATTTTCCACCGTGTTTTCCCAGGCATTTTCTTTTTGATGGGGTCAAAAAGAGTCACTGTGTGGTAATGGGCTAAGATGCGACGGGGAATCACGTGACACAACAATTGAAGACAATCTTATAACAACTCTCTTTATACGTGATCGATTTGAAAATGGTTTGGCATAAGGACGACTATGTAAATTTGCTGGGTGTTAGATTGCAAAAACGTTATGTACATTATAGCACAGAAAATATGAAGATAAAGAGCAATATACTTGAAATCTTTGGTCTAAATGGTTACATGGTCTCTTCAAAACGTCAAACCAATGGCTTGTTGGTTAAAGTATACATGTACATATTTCTAACTTATGATTTATAAATGGTTTTCATATTTTTTCAGATCCAATTCCACGATGTTTTCGGTGAGCCCGACGATTCTGTGTTCTCCTTCGACTTTATCTGGAGATGGGCGTTTAAGGTTGGTGAAATATTTATTATTTCGAAAGGAAAAAAAAGTTTGACTTCCCTAATGCAGATTTTTGAGAATATATTGACGCAAAAGAAGAATGGACTAGTCGAACATTTGGCTGTTTTGGAAGTCAGAAATTACTTCCTATACATTGTATTTTGCGATGGTATTGACCAATCTGTCTAAAATCCATGTAAAACTACGCACTGTAATCGATCATCCAAATTAATCCTTAAGGTAGTCTACCTCTAATGAGATTCGCGCGTCGTCGGAATTATTCGGGTGACGTCGAAAACATTTGGCGATGGACCTTTCCATCGCCAGATATTCACTACCACGCCCGAATAAGTTCGGATACGCAACGACGACGCTCAAATAAACCCGATGTTTTATAAATCTCAAAATGGCCACATTACGGGTATTCTGCCTTAAGTTCGAACCTACAATTTCTGGTGTTTTGTTATGTTCATGATTATAGTCCGTGGGCCAGGAGAGGTCTGCACGCACCCCCCTAAGGGCAGTCTGGGAGTGGTATAGAAATGTTCATTGGAACCCCCTGAGTAAGAATCAAGATGTTAACAGTCGATATCCTGGGATGCACTCGCCATTTCCGGTGGTTTTCAAGATGGCCGCCATGAAAAAAGACAATTTGACTGGGTATCTAACATCAGCAGCCTAACATTTGTTTTGTAAGATCATATTTTAAGGATAATTGAGTCTGGAAAAGGTCAGAGATGTGTTCTCATGTTAAAAAGTGGCTCATTAGCCATCTCGTATGCTCTCGTATGCTAGAATTTTTTTCAAAATGGCCGCCAAAATCGCAAAAAATCAATAAATGGTCAAATACTTCTCGTTTTTGGACATATTTTGGTCTAAATACTGTGAATTTTATGTTTTAAGACTTAGATAAACATTTCATGAAGTAAACTGGAGCATTATGGAAAAGATTTTTGAAATCATTACCGTATAAATGGCAATAAAACACAATTAAGCACAAATCATCAAGTATATCATAGCGATATAAATTATCATTATTATTAGTTCTTGGTGAAAAACAGCTCTTATTTATAGCATTATTTTGATAAAGCTATGCTTTCCAAGTAAATTGTTAAATTCGCATTGATAATAATTCGATTTTTGATTACATTGACAATAAATATGCTTTAAAAATGGCCGCCAAAATCGCAAAAAAATATATATAAAAAAATATAAAAATCTTCGTTTTTGGACATGTTCTGGTCTAAACGTTGTAAATATTATGTTTAAAGACTTTGGTAAACAGTTCATAAAATAAATTGTTGCATTGCGAAAAACACATTTTAAACCATTACCGTATAAATGGCAATAAATTACAATTTGGCAGAAATCGTCATGTATTTTTATTTTCATAAATATTGCTATTATATTTGGTCTTGGTGAAATGCAGTTCTTTTAGATTGCATCTTTTGACAAAGCTTAGTCTCCAGAGTATTTTGTAAAATTGAAATTGATTATGATTCCGTTTTTGATTACAGATGCTATAAATCGGCTTTCAAAATGGCTAAAAAATGTAAAAAAAAAATCATTAGAATGAAAGTAATTCTCGTTTTTGGACATCTTCTGGTTTAAACAATGTAAACATTATCTTTTAAAACTTAGATTAGCTATTCATGAAGTAAATGGAATCATAACAGTTGACAATAAAAGAATATAGATTTGAAAGGATTACAATATCAATGGCAATAACATACAATTAAGCACAAATCTTATATAATAGTATATAGTTTTGATATACATTGTCATTATATTTTGTTCTTGTTGAAAAAAAAACCGGTTCTTATTGATAGCATTATTTTGACAAAACTAAGCTTTCAGGGAATTCTTTAAAATGAAATTGCTTATGAACCCACTTTTGAATACAAATATCATAAGTTTGTGATATTTTATTAGGCAATTCAAGACTACCTTTGCACCAATGTCACATCGTTTCAATAGACAAGCTAAAACTATCGGTATCCCTTTCTGGGGAGAAAATTACTCCCTTTAAATTCACATCCATTTCTATCAAACAATATGTAATGTCCTCAATATTACAGAAAAGAGTTTTACAGTAATTATTCTTACGAACAAAAGTTGTATGTATGTATTTCCTTTTTTCACTCTTACAGATACAGTATCAAAATGCTTTTTATTTGTTAAATTTTATACTTAAAGAATTTTAAAAATTTGAGAATAGAAATGAAAATTAATGAAATAAGACCAGCCTTAAATCTATCGTTTCATTGATATCGACATACACTTGGTAATATCTGTCAAACATGTGATACAAACTTCGTATTTCTCAAATTGTGCCTTTTTTAAGTAATAGTTATGATAATTACAATGCACAATTCATACCAATAAGTCACATACTCTATCATGATTTCCCAGTTTCACATTACCATGTTTTTAAATGCCATTTACATCTGTTTAAAACGAAACAAGATATGAGGAAACTATAAGATACTCCGTGTGGAGTGACGTAATAACATAAAAGCTTTGTAACCCCGATTTCTATATTTTTCAGGATACTCGTTTTAACTGGATTAGTAGTTATAAGGAGATGTATTATGCATGCAAATCACCTAAAGTGCTTTTCCAAATGAAATGCACTGAAACGCCATAAAATGGTTTGATAATAACATACTATAGGCAGATATGCTTTATATCTTAGAATATGTATAAAGAATACAAAGTTTAAAATGTGTGCTTTCTTCGCACGTTTTACTTTAACTATATTAGGCTGCATTAATTACTTAATCCAACAGGTGTTTTGTACATGTAGACGAACTAGTAAAATTAAGGTACGAAATTTCTAGGGTACGAATCATTTTCGGTAAACCGGAAGCTGTTTTTCGGTTCGATGCAGAACTTAGGCTGTTCGGTACCGAACATGTTTTCAAATAAAAACGGCCTAATATGGTTTGTTTTGTGATCTGTTAAGTTTCCTTCTCAAAAGGAATATGTTTAAGATGAGTTCTGCATCGAGAGAACGCCGTTATACATCAAAATATCAATATAATCGCTATACTACGCAGTTTCGAAACTGCATAAAATGAGTTCCGTAACATCTGTGCAGTCTTAAGACTGCATAGTTTCAAGTTTGCTTACGACATATATATATTGTTGAAAACACTTAGAACACATGTATTCATGATAAAAATTTACAATGACACGTTATTGGAAGCCGATATCACTTTTGCGGAATTTGTTGCAAAAGATAAAAGCAGGAAATGGTCATTTAAGTTCTTCACATGTGGTTGTAAGCAGTATTTATGTTTGATGTCATTGTGATACTGCAATGATTCGCTTTATGTTAATTTGTAATGTTTTAAGTAAATTTTGATTTGCTTTATGTGCAATATAATTGGTACAATGGCATGAATTTCCACAACTTGTCACATGTATTTGTATGATATATTTTGGTATTAATTGGTATGGGTATGTCCGGGGTGTAACTTCTTGCATTAATTATACATTTGGAAATGGACGCACCAGAGCTAAAGACCATGAAAGACCAGTGATTACCTGAATTGACTGTGTGAGGTCTGATATCAGTGAGTGCCATCTGAATGCCATAGATCAACACAACAAACAAGCCTAGAATTTGGAATGAGACTATTTAGTCGCCTGATGCATACCCCTATTGTATAGGGACACCTGCTGCAATAATACTAGTAAATAATCTCAGAAGCAACAAAAAAGAACTCGACAAACTTGGCAAAAGTTTGAGTTACATGACCACCGAAAGTCTGATGATTTATGTAGACTGCATGTGTGAGAAGACGACTTCTATAAAGATATAAAAGTATATATAAATATAAGGTTTCCATAAGTATAATGTACATACTGTTGGTTTTCGAAAAAAATATCCAAGGATAAACATTAGCAAAATTAACAAACCACAGCCGCAACCACATACAACAACGAAGATAGAAACAGGAGGACCCATAGAAGTCTACGACGTACCACTCAACAAGTAAGAAACAAGCCAGAAAAGATAAAAAAAAATCCAGAGAGATTAAGAATAAATGCAGTTATATTTAAATGTGTAAAAGATCTTATTCAATAAACCTAGTATATAGTGATCATTGTCCTAAACCTAAATATTTTTTCATGTGCGACCTAATAGAATTAAGAGAAAACAGCTGAAGAAATTTGAAAATTTAAATTTGAATATGAGCTTCAGAAAAATATTCTTCATCTGTATATTAAGTCAAATTGCAAATTTGTCTTTTGAAAGTAACAATGAAAATATTGCATGATGTGTCAGAGCTTTATATGAATCACTTCTGGTCTTTGGCACTCAAGATACAGTTCATTTCAACTACTAATTCAGTTAAACCGATTATCTTAAAAAAAAAGAAAAAAAAACTTTATTTAATTACCCCACCCTACATGGAGTCTATGATGTTTCTCCACATTTCACTTAATTTGAGAATGGAATCATGATGGAATATGCGACGCATAAAGATGATTTTAGCATTATCATTATCATGACTATGAGTCAATACAAGCCATTGTGAGAAACATTAAGAGTTTATTATATTCTTTTGACAAAATATTACCAAAAGTAAGTCGCTATCAATTTAACCGTCACACAGGTGTATACAAAAATCAATTTATGTTGTTCGATTGGATAACATGGATATATTTTAAGTCATAATTTTTACCATTCTACAAATATCAAACATTATACATCAAAAATGTTTTGATACATATTAAGAAATTTCAATTATTCTCTGGGGCAATTTTGGATTAATGGTACGTGTTAGAGTACAAAAAAAGAATAAGCCACATTTAACTATTGTTTATTAGCATGGATACGTTGAGGTCTTTATCTAAATGTTTGGGACATTTTATATTCTTTGGTGATAATTAATATGCATTTCAAGGGAGTATGTTCCTCCACAATTTAAATTTCATTAGGACGGTTAAACTTGTCATTTTAAAAGATGTAAAATTAGATGCCAAGTTACCAGAGCCTGCTTGATATTCGAGTTTTGCCAGAAAAAGACACATATTAATTGGATCTATACTCAAAAGTGGGTTCATAAGCAATTTCATTTTAAAGAATTATCTGAAAGCTTAGCTTTGTCAAAATAGTGCTATATAAGAGCCGTTTTTCAGCAAGAACAAAATATAATGACAATGCATATCAAAATTATATACTATTTTATAAAACTTGTGCTTAGTCGTATTTCATTGCCATTGATATGGGATTCCGTTCAAAGCTTTATTCTTTTTTTGATGTTGTTGTTATCTGTTATGATTCCATTTAATTCATGAACTGCTTAGAAGTCTTAGAAGATAATACTTTCATTATTTAGACCAGAAGATGTTCAAAAACGAGAATTACTTACATTTTTATTTTTTTTATATATATATTTTTGTGGCCATTTTGAAAGCCGATTTATAGCATATGTAATCAAAAATAGAATCATAATCAATTTCAATTTTACAAAATACTCTGAAGACTAAGCTTTGTCAAAAGATGCAATCTAAAAAAGTGCTTTTCATCAAGACCAAATATAATAACAATATTTATGAAAATAATAATACATGACGATTTCTGCCAAATTGTAATTTATTGCCATTTATACGGTAATGGTTTAAAATGTGTTTTTCGCAATGCAACCATTTATCTTATGAACTGTTTACCAAAGTCTTTAAACATAATATTTACAACGGCTAGACCAGGACATGTCCAAAAACGAAGATTTTTTTTTTATATTTTTTTATATTTTTTTGCGATTTTGGCGGCCATTTTGAAAGCATATTTATTGTCAATGTAATCAAAAATCAAATCATTATCAATATGAATTTAACAATTTACTCGGAAAGCATAGCTTTATCAATATAATGCTATAAATAAGAGCTGTTTTTCACCAAGAACTAATGATAGTGATAATTTATATCGCTATGATATACTTGATGATTTGTGCTTAATTGTGTTTTATTGCCATTTATACGGTAATGATTTCAAAAATCTTTTCCGTAATGCTCCCATTTACTTCATGAAATGTTTATCTAAGTCTTAAAACATAAAATTCACAGTATTTAGACCAAAATATGTCCAAAAACGAGTATTTGACCATTTTATTGATTTTTTGCGATTTTGGCGGCCATTTTGAAAAAAATTCTAGCATACGAGATGGCTAATGAGCCACTTTTTAACATGAGAACACATCTCTGACCTTTTCCAGACTCAATTATCCTTAAAATATGATCTTACAACGCAAAACAAATGTAAGGCTGCTGATGTTTGATACCCAGTCAAATTGTCTTTTTTCATGGCGGCCATCTTGAAAACCACCGGAAATGGCGAGTGCATCCCAGGATATCGATTGTTAACAGCTTGATTCTTACTCAGGGGGTTCCAATGAACATTTCTATACCACTCCCAGACTGCCCTTAGGGGGGTGCGTGCAGACCCCTCCTGGCCCACGGACTATTATATGTCCCGATAAATGACATGGCAGAACATCTCTAGCTCATATATCCCGATAAATGACATGGCGGAGCATCTCCAGCGATTAGCTAGAGATGATCTGCCTGTTCCTTTATCGGGACCTATACCAAACTACGATGCAATCGAAAAACTTAAGTTATCGCGGACTCGCTGCTCAATGTGATCGACTTATGAAGTAACTTCTTCAGCTCAGCCTGAAAATCCTGACGTTCATTTATTTCTTTTATTTTACAGTTGTTTATGAATACCAAACTCTGTAGACCTTGAGCCACCAATAACCCCTGCTCCTCCCCAGAGGGAATTTTGAAGGGTATGATTTTCTGAAAGCTTATAACAAATGCTACAAGATGAGCGTTGTTTGCACTTTGGCCGTTGGGGCTTTTGGCTGTAACCCTTATCTAAAACCCTTAACCCTTTCAAATTTTTCATTTAAATATACAGACAATTATTTGCTCATATCTTGATTGAATTTTAATCTACATATGTCAAAATGGTATCAAATGAAAGCTTATGACTTGCTCTTCAATTTGTAGTTATTTTATGCAAATTAGCTCATTTGCATATTCATGAATATTAATGATTTTCCTTAAAATTGCTAATTTTTGATGAAAATTTGGTTAATACTTTCCAAATGAAGGCGTTTCTGTCCAGGGGGAATTTTGTAATCATGATTTATCTTAAAGTACATTTTATTAGAAACATTTTGAGCATTGTTTGCACTCTGGCGGTTGGGGCTTTTCGCCGTAACCCTTATCCAAACCCTTCACCCTGCCAAATTGTTCATTTAAATTTTGAAAATGAATTTGGTCATATCTTGATTGAATATTGACAGACAGCTGTCAGAATGGTATCAAATGAAAGCTTATGACTTGCTCTTTCATTTTCAGTTATGTTATGCAAATTAGCTCATTTGCATATTCATGAATATTAATGATTTTCCCTAAAATTGCGATTTTCGACAAAAATGTGGTAAATACTTTCCAAAACAGAGCATTTTTGTGCAGGGGAATTATGTAAACATAGTAAATCTTCAAGAAAATTATATAAGAAATATTTTGAGCGATGTTTGCACTTTGACAATTTGGGCTTTTGGCCAAATCCCTTATCTAAACCCTTAACCCTATAAAATTGTTCATATATTTCAAAATGTTTTTGGTCATATCTTGGATGAATATTGACCTACAGATGTTAAAATGGTATCAAATGAAAGCTTATGACTTGCTTGATAATGTGCTATAAATTTATGCAAATTAGCTCATTTGCATATTTATGAATATTAATGACATTACTTAAAACTGTGACATTTTTTCCGAATATTTGGTAAACACTTTCAAAAACATTGTGTTTCTTCTCAGGGGGAATCATGTAAACATGGTTTAAATTGAAGAACAGTTTATAAGAAACATTTAGAGCAATGTTTGCACTCTGGCGATGGGGGCTTTTGGCGGTGACCCTTATCTAAACCCTTAACCTCATCAAATTGTTCATTCAAATTTTCAAAACGTTTTTGGTCATATCTTGATTATGTATTGACCTACTGGTATCAGAATGGTATCAAATTAAAGCTTATGGCTGGCTCTTCCATGTGCCATGTGCTATCATTTTTCGTGCATATTAGTTCAGTTGCATTGCCATATATATTAATGAATTTTCTTAAAATTGTGATTTTTCAGCGAAAATGTGTTAACTACTATAAAAAACAAGGTGTTTCTGTTCAAAGGCATTATGCAAACATAATTTATCTTAAAGAACATTACATGAATAACACTTTAAGCAATGTTCACACTGTGGCATTTGGGTCTTTTACCCAAACCCCTTATCTAAACCCTCAACCCTATCAAATTGTTTATTCAAATTTTCAAAATGTTTTTGGTCATATCTTGATTAAATATTGATCTACAAACGGTATACAAAATGGTATCAAATGAAAGCTAGTGAATTGCTTGTATATTTTATAATTACTTCATGTCGATTTGCTCATTTACATATTCATAAATACTATTGATTCTTAAATGTTTGGGACAAAAACACATTTATAGTGGAAAATCCGTAAAATGTATTCCATTTGACAGTGCTATATGTTATATAGTAATCCTGTTATGTTATGTACATAGTAACCCTGTTATGTTTAGTAATTGATCTATGTCGGTTTCCATCATGATAAACTTGCCCAACTCCCACAGTTTGAGTAATTCCAAGAATGCCACCAAGTGCGATGTGAATCATTTTTGGTCAAATTGTTCTAGAACAGTGCAATAAGTAAGTGTCTTAATATGGAATTTCACATGCTGATCTAAACCTGGTAGCATAGTTGTAGCATTTAAATATCAGGAAAATATTGATCTGAAGATATCTATGGCCATCGAATGCCATCCTGGAAAACATATGCCATATTGAAAGAGATTGTGTATCGCAAGGGAACTATTTTCAATTTATTGTGAGGTGGTACTATGCTGAAAGCACATATAAGAAATATGTGTAGATAAGGAAGAATATGAATATACATTCAGCATGGGCTGTCGGTAGTATGGATCAGTTCACATCTGTTCTGATCTGATACAGATAAATAAATGCATCGTAATAAATGCAATAATCTTTTGATCACAACCAATAATTGTCTGTACTCTAGCTACATACATCGCGCACATCTCTTGATTTTATGTATCTGATACATAGGCTTTACATATGGCACCCCAAGCTTAATTTATCTGAATTGAAAATGCCTTAATAGAGCATAAAAGAATGGTAACACCAGTATCCCTGATCTGTCAGCCACATATCAAATACACTTAAGGCCAACAAATTGACTTGTGTATGAGGAAAACATAAGGAAGTGCTCTCCAGATGGAGAAAAACCATGCTGTTTTCTCCATGTGAATGGCAAAAGTAAGGCCTTGATAATTGCTTAACAATGTTATTTTGCTATATGTATGCAATTTGTGTACATTCCAGGATCTCTGTTCATCCATAAAACTTAAAAAAATAATTGGAATGATTAATTTTACATGTGTATTAGAATAAAGTCCCCCATTTTGTATCATTCTATGGCATATGATAAAATGTCGTCAACTAAACTAGATATAAGCAAGAACACCAATACAATAAAAGAAATCAATTTAACTTATTTGCACTTAAAACAATAAAGATTAAAAAGATCAAATGGAAACTAAATACATACATTGAAAATAAGATTTATAGGAACAAAATATAATGGGCTGCACACTTTAAAATTACTGTTACTTCCAAACAAAACATCAAATAGATTTCAAACAAGGCTTAGATGTTGTTAAAAGAGTGAACATGGATATTAAATGGTTGAAAACTCACGAGAAAGAAACAATAGGACCTTTTGGTACGTATTTAAAATAAAAAAAACCTTGCAAAGAGAAAGAAACAATCGGACCTTTTGGTACGTATTTAAAATAAAAAACCTTGCAAAACAATCAAAATTTTAGACAAATCATTAATATGCATGCTTATGCAAATGAGCTAATTTGCATAAAATATCTGCATATTAAAGAATAAGTCATTGGCTTTCATTTGATACCATTCTTACATCAGAAGGTCAATATTCAATCACGATATGACCAAGCATGTTTTGAAAATTTGAGTGAACAATTTTATAGGGTTAAGGGTTTGGATAAGGATTATGACCAAAGGCCCCAAGCGCCGGAGTGCAAATATCTCTCAAAATGTTTCTAATAAAATGTTCTTTAAGATAAACCATGTTTAAATGATTCCCCCAGAATAGAAACACAATGTTTTTGAAACTATTTACCAAATATTAGCAAAAAGGTCACAATTTTAAGTAAAATCATTAATATTCATGATTTGCAAATGAGCTAATTTGCATAAAATTTATAGCAAATTATTGAGCGAGTCAAAACCTTTCATTTGATACCATTATAACATCTATAAGTCAATATTCAACCAAGATATGACCAAAAACCTTTTTAAATGATTGAATAATTTATAGGGTTAAAGGTTTAGATAAGGGTTTTAGCCAAAAGCCCCAACGGTCAAAGTGCAAACATCGCTCAAAATGTCTCTTGTATAATTTTCTTTAAGATTTGCTATGTTTACATAATTCCCCTGCACAAAAACGCCTCATTTTGGAAAGTATTTACCACATTTTTGTCGAAAATCGCAATTTTAGGGAAAATCATTAATATTCATGAATATGCAAATGAGCTAATTTGCATATCATAACTGAAAATTAAAGAGCAAGCCATAAGCTTTTATTTGATACCATTCTGACATCTGTGTGTCAATATTCAATCAAGATATGACCAAAGTCATTTTCAAAATTTAAATAAACAATTTGGTAGGGTTAAGGGTTTGGATAAGGGTAACGGCGAAAAGCCCCAAACGCCAGAGTGCAAACAAGGCTCAAAATGTTTCTAATAAAATATACTTTAAGATAAACTATGTTTACAAAATTCCCCGTAGACAGAAATGCCTTATTTTAGAAGTTATTTATCAAATTTTCGCCCAAAAATGCAAATTTTAAGGGAAATCATTAATATTCATGCATATGCAAATGAGCTAATTTGCATAAAATAACTTCAAAATGAAGAGCAAGTCATAGGCTTTCATTTGATACCACTTTGACATATGTAGGTCAATACTTGATGAAAATATGACCAAATAAGTAATGTAATTTTTTACGAAAAAAATGATAGGGTTAAGGGTTTTAGATAAGGGTTACAGCCAAAAACCCCAACGGCCAGAGTGCAAACAACGCTCAAAATGTTCGTAAGATAATATACTTTAAGAACAAACATGTCTACAAAATTCCCTCTGGGGGGGAGCAAACATGTTTCTAGCTCAGGGTCTACTGGTGTTATCGTATCACCTCACTCATCTGCGGACTCCCGCTCGCGGTTTTCTGGGGCTGCTACTTCGCCATTTTGTACTTCTGTACTATATTGTTTTTATTTTACAGTTGTTTATGAATACCAAACTCTGGTGTTATCGTATCACCTCCCTGATATGCGGACTCCCGCTCGCGGTTTTCTGGGGCTGCTACTTCGCCATTTTGTACTTCTGTACTATCTTGTTTTTATTTTACAGTTGTTTATGAATACCAAACTCTGGTGTTATCGTATCACCTCCCTGATATGCGGACTCCCGCTCGCAGGTTACTGGGGCTGCTACTTCGCCATTTTGTACTTCTGTACTATCTTATTTTTATTTTACAGTTGTTTATGAACACCAAACTCTGGTGTTATCACATCACCTCCCTCAGCTGCGGAATCCCGCTCGCTGTTTACTGGGGCTGCTACTTCGCCATCCTGTCCTTCTGTACTATCTTGTTTTTATTTTTCAGTTGTTTATGAATACCAAACTCTGGTGTTACCGCATCACCTCCCTCATCTGCGGACTCCCGCTCGCTGTTTACTGGGGCTGCTACTTCGCCATCCTGTCCTTCTGTACTATCTGGTGTTGTGAGCCCTACATCAAGGCATTCAACCTCGAGCTGCGATGTTTCAGAAGAATCTACGAAGTTCTCCTTATGGCCGTCTACAGACCCTGCTTCGAGGCGGTCGGATACTGCTTTTATAATATTAGAATTACGAAGCAATAGATATAGCGGAATTTTAGTATTTTAATAATTTTGTAAAAGAAACAATTGAAAGGGGAACGAGACACCTATAGAGAGAGATTAACGGAACGGATGTTTGTGTGACGTCATGAGATCAATCGGCATTAAAGTTTTGAAAAACTTCTCAAAGATAATTGCGTTTTAGACTTGTCAAAATTGAAAAAAATATAAAGACGATATACAGTACATTTTAGATATATCTGTGAAAATTCAAAGACAATTTAAGTATAGTTTGACAGCCGAGAGTGACCGATGTTTACATAGTAGGCTAAATACACGTAAACGGCGCTCACTCCTGTCTGCCGAACTATACTTTATTTGAGAAAATATTGAGATTTTCTTCCATTTGAGATTTTTGTCACATGATAGAGTTCATTGATAGCAATCATACATGTATATATTAGTGTATAAATAGTTTTATAGTGTTAGATATTTTACAAATATCGATGGTTAGTTCAAAACTCCTGTAAGTCCGTTTAGAATTGCACACACTTACAGTGGCTATGCCCTAACCATTAGCCTAGTTATTCACTATTCTACATTATAGTGTTAGTGCCATGTAATATCGTAAATCATTGTTTTTGTGTAGTTTTTGTTTACAGCAATAAAAGACAATCTACTAACTTTTGTTTATTTATTATTATAAAGATTTGTAAAAGTATTCAAAATAAGAAAAGCAAAATGCCTCTTAACCCTTTCACAAACAAGACCTGCTTTTGACGTCCATAACCTGAAATTCTTGGGAAAACAATGAGACTAAAGAAGGAATTGCTGTTAATCAGTAATTTCTCCTTTTGTCTCAATATTTTCTGAGCTATATTTTGCATAAATCTTATCTTTATAATCATCAATTTAGTCATCTATAGAGGTTTTCAAATTGGACCACCCTAAAATTTTGTCGTTTGGGAAAGGGTTAAAGTATTTGAGACTAACATGAAACTAGATCAGACTGTGCGTGCTGATCAAGATCCATGTTTTTCTCAAAATAACTTCGTTTCATGTAGCAGATGAAATGTAAAGCAGGGTGAATCCGGATCAGACATCATTTATTCACACACCGATATTGATTCATGGTGATTACAAATACCACAGTATCCCGATGCCAGTTTGTTAACCCATTACCAAACGACAAAATTGTGTACTGTTCCAAATTCAAAGGTGCTGCAGATGACAATTTCAAGTGAATGAAAAAGTACACCTTTTTGGTCTTTTTGCATGGAAAATATTGTGGTAAATGAAGAAATTGCTTGTCACAAGCAATTTCTTCATTTGCCACAATGTTTTCCATAGTCATTTTCTTGTGGGAGTCAAAAATAGTCACTGTTTGGTAAAGGGTTAATTAATGTACATGCGGCATTTATTCTAATTTACTTGGTTTTTAACGACGTTTGCTATAATGGTCATATTGCTACGGCTGGAGCACATAACCGTGGATTCCTGGTATTTCTAATACCACTAATACCACAATATTCAAACCGAGCATCCAGCTGCTCTCCCAAATAGATGATTCACAGCCATTGGTGAAAGACAAATGACATTTGTCAAATGTCAGAATGTATACTGGCCGAGCTGTGATTCGAACCCACGACCACTGGATTAACAAACTCCGACGTAACCAACTATATCCGGCTCGGGGTACATGTGGCGTTTAAGTCGCTAAATACCAAAGCTGCAAATCTTTCCCAAAACGGCGAAATGTTAAGGTAGTCTAGTTCAAAAGCTGTCACAAACCACAAAATAGATGTTGATAAAGACAGCATTTTCTTCTTTTGTCTCAATGTTTCCCTTATCTTTCTATATGGGACGTCAAAGCCAGATTTTGTTTTGGAAAGGTTTAAACTGATAGACTAGAAAAGCCGCTACAGATGCCAAAGAGGATGTTAATATCTAAAGACAGGATTTACGTTCGGTACGACATAGAACACATTGAGGCAATAACAAGAAAAGAATAAGAAAAAATGGTGATTATCATCATTTTCTTCTTTTGTCTTAAAACTGTTTTCCAATAAGGGACGTCAAACTAGGCATTGAAAAAAATACAAACAAGCTTAAATAACTCGGCCAATAGCACTAGAAAGTGTCTCCATTTTTCCCCATTTCAACAAATTTCAAGCCATTTTGGACATTTAGAAAAAAAACTTAAGTACGTTCTCAGATTCAAATCTGAGCACCATGCTCAAATCACACGAAATCCACGCGAACTTCAATTGAATACCAATCAACGTTGATATAGTAATTTAATTGAAGTTGAGCATGAACTCATGAGCATATACTTAAGTATTATTTTCGAGAAACCGGGGCCTGGTTTTGAAGCCATTAGTAAAAATACGAGTATTTGAAAACATTACAGAGATTGTAGAACCAGCAATTTCATCTTTTTCTCAATATTATTTTTATAATTTATAAGTTATAAGAAGCAGGTTTTCAACTTTTGACATAAATGACTTTGTTGCCTGGGTCAGCTTTCTATTTGGATCGCTGTTTAGTAAAGTGTTCAGATAACTAGACAGCACTGGCGGTCTGGAAGCGCTACACATGCCTGAATTGTTTGTCTTGACAGAGGGTCACCCAAGGATCATTCATGTGGTCTTTGATTCAAATCCACCCTGTAGTTTCTGAGAAGAAGATTTTTAAAGAAAAAAATAGGGACGGACTAACGGACAGACGTATGGACGGACAGACGCACGACGCACGCCATGACAATAGCCAGCTGGCCTGACAGTCATTGGAGCTACATATCAGAAGGAAAGGTCTTGTCCAAACTACATGTTTTCAAATAAAGCTTATCCGTTGTTAGTCCTTTGTAACAAAAAGATGATTTTGGTTCTAAAGGAGTTGCTGACTCCCAACAGAAAATAATATTTGCCAGAAAATTAAGAAAATATCAAACACCATTATGAAATGTAAGCAAGTTCAAGAAACAAAATGAAAACTTGCAGGTTCTCTGTTGAATGAGCCAATATTCAACTGTGGTGGAAGAAAAGCAATCGTTATCAGCGTTGGCAAGTAGGTATATCTTCACTCTTGAAAACGGTTCCAAAGCTTTCTATGGTTACTCTTTCCCAGACAAGACCCCATTTTGACGTCCCCATTAGAAAATCTTTGAAAAACATTGGAGCAAAAAGAAAATGCTGATAATCAGTATTTTCTACTTTTTGCCTTTATAAAATCTTACTATGCTGTGTTGTACACAAATCCTTCACCCACCACCCTTCTCCCTAGTCCTATTTATTATCCCTGACATATGTATTTCTTTGACGTGATGTCAGGTCTTATCAGATTCGCCATTTTGTCTATAGCACTTCCACCATGCGGAAAACATCGGAGGTTTAGCCCTCAAACTAATATCTCTGAAATCAAAATTTCGATCTAAAAATGGTATGAATAGGAAGATAAAACAATCGATTTCACTTCAGTGTAATTTTAGAATAAAATTTTGCCTTGTTTTATTTAAATCAAACCAAATTTCCAACAACCGTAAACAAAAGAAAGATGGCCGACTCGCTTGCCAATTGAAATGAAAACATGTTTCAAAGGCATAATTTAGTAGACAATCCAATATTTTAGTAACACTAAGGTTGTTTTAAACATTATGTAGTTATCTTCCATTGTTTATGCCACAATTTGCCTTGAATATATAGACTTTGAATGAGTTTAC
This sequence comes from Fragum sueziense, assembly GCA_963680895.1. Taxonomy (NCBI): domain Eukaryota; kingdom Metazoa; phylum Mollusca; class Bivalvia; order Cardiida; family Cardiidae; genus Fragum; species Fragum sueziense. The sequence continues at coordinate 39,116,468 of OY804597.1, forward strand.
ATTTGCTACCCAGAACAATGACAACCAGCTTGGACTACCTTCTCCCCACCCCATTTTTTTTAAAAATAACAACACATTTTCAAATTGAGCATCGTTCAAGTTTGACCAGACTAATTCCTGATCAGTTGGGAAAACATTTATAAACGACCTAAAACAGTTAATTTTAGATCAGGATCAACCTGAAATGGCATCGTCTTCACAGATATATGCATATTTCCAAAATGTAGTCTGGCCAGTCAGTTTTTCAAGGGAGACAATCAAGCTAATACAGTATGTGTTGCGTATGTAATTATCTCCCTTAAATCAGTGTTTCCCACTAACTACTTTTCAGATTTAAGCCCCGTTCCCACTGTCACGGTGTTGGTCCCGGACACCCACGGTACCTCCCGATGGGGAAAGAGCCGGTATTCCGGGATGATCCGGGATCTTTTCTCTAAAAAATTATTCATATTCCCATATTCCCGACATTGCCCCGGTGTATCCCCGGTTTATTACTAGCAGGATCTTCCCGTTCTACCCCGGACTATCCCGATTTGTTCCCGGTTTGCCACGGTGTATTTACGGTGCAGGGGCCGGCGTGATCCCGGTTGATCCCGGTACGACCCGGTGTAACCCCGGTCGTCGCCGGTAGCGCACCGGCTACCGCCGGTATCCCCCGGAATATGCCGGCGTTTCCCCGGATAAAGCCGATTCATGAAATCCTCCCGGTGAGTCCCGGTGACTGCCGGTTGTATTAAACATTTTAAAACATCCGGGGTCGGTTGCCGGATCAACAAAGTTCATCTCGGATGGTCCAGGATGTTCACGGTGCCGCCACGGTTGTACTCCCGGTTTGTCACGGTTTCCCCCGGACCACTCATCCGGGACTAACCGGGGGTCCAAACCGTGACAGTGGGAACGGGGCTTTATGATTCATCTAGTTTCCCGTATTCGAGCAGGCTCCCTTATTCGATAATTCATTTTTTCCACACGTTGTTGTTGTTTTCTTGCAATGGCCGAATGTTTGTAATGTTTTGAGATCGTTCAATGTTCAATGAAAGGTAAAATAAAAATTAATATCGGAAATAATTATTGGGAAAACGCGTCACCCATTCGTCAGAACTCGGCTAATTTCTGTGAGCCCGACATCTACCAAGTATGCCAAACAATCCACCATATTGACACGTGTCATGTGCACATACTATCTATAATCATCACATGATTTTCGTTGTGTCAGGGATTATTTATCTCTGACGTAATCACTGTTTGGAGGTTAACAACATGTGTGACCTTGACCCCGGAAAGGAAATAATACCGGAGCTCGATTAGAGGAAACATTTTCTGGTGAAACTGATCACCTCGTGTACAAAGAGCAGATGAATCATTTCTTTCTTATTACGTTGAAAAGGAGTTATTTTGCACAGCTGGAATTTTACAATTAAATGTGTTACTTTCACTTTGGTTAGTGACACCGGATGTTGATTACTTTAGTGCGCATGCGCAAGAGTAATGCTTAAGGTGCTCGAATACGGGAGCCTACAGGCTACATGTTTATTTTTCATGTTGAATACCATTTGTTTTAAAAACAGCAGATCTATACAAAGCCCATAGGAACATTTGTGCAACATTAAATTTTGGTGTTGAATCTTTAAAAGGGGATTTTTTTTGCCCATGGAAATGACGAAAAATGACAGCCATGTGGGTTTTTCATGGTGGATACCAATATTCTGAAAGCGGTATGTACTCTGCAGATTAATTGTGCCAAATATGCCCCCCCCCCCCCGCTTAATGTATCAAAAAGTAAATTATATTTGGATAAGCTCTCCCACTGGATTTTTTTTCTTAGGTACGTATAATATAAGATGTACAGTATTAAAATCATGTATAATTAGAGAACATTGTTCGATAAGGAAAAAACCGGATTTCTTCTGTTAAGGTATATGACCCATCATTAAAAACACCACTTTCTAGCTATACGAAATGCATAAAATTAAATACACTTGTAAATACACTTCACATAAGTTGATTCACCCCACCGGGTTTCAAGATTATGCGTCAAGAAGAAAATAATGTACAAATATTATTTTACACTAGATACTCATACGCAAGGGAAGTATTTTTGAACATTTTGTCAAATATTTCCAGAAGTATGCATTAATTCAAAATTCTAAACCGTTCAAAATGCTTATGTTTGTATTTGGAACGGAAATATAACACAGTTAAAGAATTATTGGCATTTTTTTTTTTCAAATTTCGCCTCTGGCTCTTTTGTGCTGATGATGGGTCATATACCTTAATTCGATTATTGTCACAGTAGATCTATAATATTTCGTTGGAGTACTGAGTGTAGAGGGACAGTTACGGGATGTAACTAGGCGTGAACGGACCTTAACCCATTACCAGACGACAAAAATGTTGGTCTTGTCTAAAATCTAAATTCAAACATATCGAAGACGACAATTCATGATTATAAAATTTTATATTACTTGGTCCTTTTGGGTAGAAAACATTGTGGGAAATGAAGAAATTGCTTGTCACAAGCAATTCCTTAATTGTCCACAGCGTTTTCAAAAGCCTTTATTTCAAGAGGCGCCAAAAAGCGTCACAATGTGGAAATGGGTTAAATTAAAAGGTTAGTTATTTTGTATAGTCTCAGATTATTGAAGAAAGACTCACTCCATCTTCGTGTTGAAGACGAGAAGAGGTTTGATATTGAATGTCCAGAACCCTTGTCCCACCACCAGACATCCATCCTTCTGTCTGTACGATATACAGTTGGGACACATCACACCGTCATTCCCTGACAATAAAACCTTTTGTTTACTGCCATCAGGGTTAATCATGTGGATGTTGTGTGAACCTAAACCACAAACCAGCACCGTGCCTTCTTCATCTACATACATCCCTACTGGAGTCTTCAAATCTGAGTCTGAATACTGATAAAGAACACGGCCTTCTTGACTAAGACACGTGACCTTGCCAGTACCAGAGTCAGATATGTACAGTTTAGACCCGTCCAGACTGACTTTTATATATTCTGGTAGTCTGAACATATATTCTTTAAATAGATACCCACTCACGCCTATACGTCTCTGTAACTGTCCGTCCATACTCAGTACTCTAACTTCACCGTTACCGTTAAGGTAATCATAACATGTCACATATATCTTGTGATTTAATATGTCTATACCATAACAATCTTTATCTACCTCAAGGGTTTGTGTGACAGCCATTTTCGGAAAGATACTGACACATTGAAGCTGCTGGTGACCACACCCTTGTGTAATGATAACATCATTCTGGTCGAGGGCCGCTACTCCGTATGAGTGTACACGTAGATGATCCTGTACCGTAAAGTTTTTATCTAGTAGTTTAAGTCCGCCATCACCACATGCCAGAACAAGATGATCATCTCCTATAAAGGTGCAGTCCAACACGCACATGCTTCCTTAGAAATTAATGTCTTTTCTTTTACCAACAGTCATATTCTTCAGAGACACGCTCATTCTTACTCTACTAGAAGATGGATCTTCATTTAACCTTACTATTTGATCTGGCGTTATTTGTGATGGATCTTTTCTTATTTGCACTGCTCCAGTAGGTGTATTGAACGAAATGTCTGTGTTTGTTTGGTCTGTTTCAAGAGACATTTTAAAGTCATTATTGCATTGTTTGTCTGCTCTACAGGGTATGCTAGATGACGTGTCCGTCTTTGTCAGGACTGTTCTATAAGGCGCGTTGTGCGAAGGACCCTTTCTTGTTTTGACTGATCCAAGAGCTTGAAGCTGCATCAATATATCAGTGATGACGTCATTTGGTTTAAACCCGATCTGGATCGGATATATTTCCTGTTCTATAGTAGTTATGGCTACTTCATACTTCTTCTGTAAAGCGTCTGCTTTCTTCATACCGACGAACATGACGTCATTATCCTGGGATTTTCTACACTGGTCTAAAGAGTTGATTTGAGCATTTATTTGATTTAAGGCGTCGTCCATGATTGTCACGTGATTATCTATTTCTTTTATCATGCCTCCTTCAATGTCGGTAGCCTCTTTTGTCAACACTGTTTCTAACCGATCAAATAGATTATCTATTCTTTTTCGCATTTTCTGTACGTCATTAAGACACCCCTTCTTCTCTGACGTAACTTTTCTTTTGTCTACCTGTCTCGATGTTTTTATCTTTTCGTAATTCTTCTTCAGTTCAGTCAACTGTTTCATGGTCTGGTCAAAAGCCTCAATGATTTTTAATCCTTTCGTCTGCTGCGTGACGTCAGTTGTCTTACATTTTCGATGATCCGTGAGTTTGCACGTGCCACAAATGACGTCACCATGAGTAACGCAGTAGTCGTTCAACGTCATTGATTTGTGGTTCTCACAGTACATAATCGGTAAAGCGGGTTTACTGACTTGTGACGGCATGTTACTTCCGGTCACAAGCTTGTGGTCACGTGATGCTTTAAGGGTTTTGTGGGTCCGATCACAATCGTCACACAGATATTCTGTACAAACTGTGCAGAATGAGATCGCCTCTGATGTTTTGTTGTGCATGTATTTACACACGTCACACTCTTGTAGGAATGTCTCATCCGAACTTTTATAAATAGATCTAGTTCTACTAGCCATTTTTCTGAAAATAAATCAACATCTGAATAATGATGAGAAACAAGTGTTAATTATAAATGCATGTTGCCAGTGGGAGGTCAGAATCTCGTAACTACAGTTTGAAAAGGCTAAAGTTTCGAGGTTGTAACCTCACGACAACGATATGGAGAATGGAGATAGTTCTTAATCTATAAATAAATAAAATCGTCATTTCGGTATAACTTAACCCTATGCCAAACGAAAACAAGGTTTGTCCTCCCTAAGCTTGAAGGGGAATCGCGTCACACAACAACAAAAGAATAAATGCAGAAAATATTCAACGATTTTTAAATAATGTGACAAATTTTAAATGGATTCAAGCAGAGGTGCAAAAAATCCCAGGGATTTTTTGATTTGTGATGTATCTTTTGAACTACATTCGATAAGTTATTCACGGGCAAACAAAATTTTCTTTGATCGTCAATAACTTGTTTATTCGGTTTTGTTTGAAAGATCCATCCCATCCAGACAATAGAAAACGTATTTCCATCCTCTTTGTTTCACAATAAATTCAAATCCCCGTCACGATTTACGATTATCTGCTCCAGTAGTAGCAGTTGTTGTTGTTGCTGTTTGGGACAGTGTCACGTGATTCCCCTCCGTGTTCATAGATTTTGTTCGGTAAACACATTTAATATTCGCTATTTAGATGAAGTTTAAAAGTCCATGTAGCCTATTAGTGATTAAAACGGAGTGTCGGTCCACGGGAAGGGGAGGAGGACTCGAACCAACGAAATCTTGGTTAAAAGTCCAGAGCACTACCATTGCTCCCAAGCAGAGTTTAAAAAACAGAAGACGGTTGTATCCAGTTAAACCGTGATGTGGTTCGGACGTGCAATAGTATTTCGAAGGCGCTGGTTGTAGAATCTCGTAACTACGGTTTGATTCAGGCCGTAGTTACGAGATGTAGCCTATCAAGTTATCAACACCGACGATTTAACAGGTATAAACAGTCTCTTTTTTGTACAAGATTTGTCCCTATTAAGTGTGTCAACTCTTATCGAAATTACAATTAAGATAATGTTATCTAATGTGTGTGATATCATCCAAACCTGGGCTTATTGTGGACACATTAGCCTTTTCCTCAACCAAACAGCAACATTTAAGAATAGTCTGAATTAATTAAGAGGAGTTGCAGACCAAAATTTAAACGTAAATAAAGCAAGTGTTCTATAGCAAAGTAATAAATGTTTTGACAAATAAAACGTATGTCTAGACCTTTAGCTCACGATAAATGACCTGACAGGACACCCCTGTCGATTAGCTAGATACCGGTATGCTTTGCCATGTCATTTATCGTGAGCTATAACCAAGGAAAATGTCTATACTATAGCCTAGAAAATGCAAAGAGTTGTGTAGGCCTAAATCTAACAGGCTACACTAAAATTCTAAAATAACATGGAATATAAAGTCGTCAGAACACTTCATGTTTTAGAACTGGCTAGGCTACGTATGTTGTGTATACTGATCTTGGTCGATCATTTTCCTCTTTCCATGAAGTTTCTTGACGTGAATGACACGTGCTACCTGTTCACGTACTGATTATTTGTTTAAAATCCGTTGTTAGATTTTCAATGCTATAAAACATGTAACTTTTATGGGTCATATTCATTTGCCTTTTTTCTAACTAATCAAATACGAGAAGTATCGTATACGATTCCAAGAATCTGAAAGCGATTGAAACCGATAACTTTGTCAAAATGGCATCCCATTTTAGTACAGAATCACCTGTGTGTCATGAAAAATGGTTAATTAATTTAACTATCAAACCATGATTGAAGTTGACAATTCTTGCTATCAATATATCTATCGCAGTTTGGTAGAAAAATAATTTGTTTATGATATATCATAAACAAATTCTTTTTCTACCAAACTGCAGCAGCACTTTATCATGCTCCATACTCTATCTGTTCTGTTCTGTTCTGTTCTATCTTCTGCAACATCTTGTAAAATGGCACAGTTCTTTTTTCCGTCTTTTGAGAAATGGATAACGGGTCTTGATAACACACTAATTTATTTTAAATAAAGTAGAAAGAGAGAAATTGCCTTTATCAAGCAAAATTTAGCATGTGTCTAAAATATACAAGTAAAAACTTGCTGTAATGTACAGCAAAGAAAATTGTGTCGCCCTTAAATGTGTTTTACAATATTTGATTTCTTATCTGTGTTTTTTCAACATTTACTTTTTTGCTGAATGTATATTTTTCCAATCAAGTCTTAAATTTAATCGGAATTCCATTAATGACTCTAATAGAGGCCTTTCCAAGCAACATATTGCTTTATTACAATTAAATCCAATGAGCAGGTTTATAGCAACCAGAGTTCTGCATGAAATTAGATCTATTATATTTTTTATGAAATTTGAATGGCTCTATGCAAGGAATTTCCTGTATAGGGTATTGTCGTTGAAATTGATCCGGTAGTTTTGTAGAAGAAAATATTTTGGGGAAGAGATTTTCGCACGGACGCACGCCCGAAACTGGACCATGCAATTTAAAGGGGGCATAAGATTCCAATTCTATTTTTTAAAAGTATGCCTTGATGCAAAGGTTGGTTATTCTAATGCGTAGCAATGCTATCATTTTTTCAAAGTTGTTATTTATAACCGAAAAATACGCCTTTAAAGCTGAGACAGAAATGACAAATTCCATATAAATCTGAACTGTTGTCCACAACAATTTGTTTAATTTTAGCGCAAAAACCTATATTTCTCGTAAACGATTCAATATTTTGGCTTGAAATTTTCGTAAGAATTTGTTTTTTCTTTCAGATAGAAATAAAAGTAAAATTTATGCAAAAATAAATCTGAAATTTTACTCTTGCGTCAGAATTTACGATGGATTTTCATTAACGTAATGTTCACTACCATGACACATTCCCTTCTTTACGGAAGTTAACTCTATGTTACGGTAGTGAAATTGCAAGACGAAAAAATATAATTCTGACTGTGATTGTCAGAGATCTAGGACTTGCTCCGTTATCCTGTGTTGTGATCCAACACGCCATGTGCAAAGTTTCAAAAGAATGAGTTTAGCGGTTGTTGAGGTACTAACTTCGTTACAGAAGTGAAAACATTGTTGCGGTAGTGAAATTGGAAGTAGGAAATGGATGTAACTCTTTTGAAACACTTGTTAGAGTTCTGTGACTTAGTATACAATTTTGTGTTGTCATTTCATACACATTTGCAAAATATGAAAACAAAAGTTCCAGTGGTCAGTGAGAATCTTGCATATAAAGTTTTAGCCATTTGGAATAAAAACGGACAATACCTAAATAAGAAATGGTCTCAGATTCACAGTTTGTGTGTATTGCATCTCTTCAATATGCAGCCTATAAACGAAAGAAATTGCTATCATGTATCATTCAGGATATATGGCTCAACAATTTTAGTGTTAAGATAGGGAATGCATTGTTATGGCAGTGAAAAAGTAGCAACATACATTTTGGCATGTTTAGAAAAAAAAAAGAATATGAATAACTTCATTGGCATTTTAACCGTAAACAGGATGTATTCATCTAGATTTTTTCAAAGACCTAGTGGCACAGTCTTTTGAGACTCACTTCCCAGTTTCGTTAACATCTTTGATTTTCGAATTCTGATATCTCATTTCCTACCGTAACACTATCTTCCCTACCGTAACGCTGTTAAAAATTTTCGCATTTAAGCTATCATTAACTTATTGGAGTAAATATTTGCAATGAAAAATGCAAATTGTGCTTAATCAGACTGCAAAATGAGGTTTTATATCTCTGGATGACTCTAAATAAAGTGTATCTCTCAATTATCAATATGGGTTGTATTCACAGATAATGGAAAAACAAAGATTTTTTTTCTATTCGAGAAATACTTAGAAACATTAATTTAGTACATAAACGAAAAAATTTCCAATCTTATGCAAAAGCTACATGTTTTTCGGAGAGCAGAAAGAGTAACTGTGCCTCTTTACGAATTCGTTACGGTAGTGAAAAATGAACACAGTCGTAAAGTTTAAACTAATTATCTGCGTAATTAAGTGAATGTTATATTTGCAAATCGCAGGAATGGGTTCGAGGACGTTTATAAAAAGTAGTAAGTTAAAATTGATATACTAGGTCAAAATCTGAAAATTGAACTTTTTATGATTTCAATATGCCAAATCTGTAGAAATGCACAAGAATGCTCTGTCATGTCATTTATTGGGACCTATTTTTGTACTTTTTCACACAAATCCTTCAGGCACGGTTAACAAATAGAATGTGAATGTTATATCTGAGCGAGGCTCTGACCAAATTAAGGACACAGTCCCCAAAGTGCTATACATGTATTATGATATATTGCGAAAGTATGATGTAAGAAGAAGTTAAAGAGGGATAAGACCCCGTTTGTCAATGATTTCTTCGTGAAACTAGACGCTATGGTGATAACGAATTTATGCCGTAATATAGACTAAGATCATGTTGCATGTGTAATGATATTGATTTTTGTCTACACTGCCTGTAAACGCAGCCCTGGGTATAGGGGATCCAATTGACTGGACTAAAATAACTTAATCATAACATAACATGATAACACGATGCAGATAGATTTCCTAAACCATTTTCCCGAAACAGGAAAGAATTGAACTGTTCTGATTACAAAGCTGCTTTTCTACTAGGAACATAAAAACCAGATGAGAATCCCCCTAAAAGTCTACTATTTTGAATTAAGCATGTGAAAATATAATGTTCCACTAGCAATACACATACCTGTACAGTTAAAACGATCCTTGAAATTATGTAAGTTGATCAGCCCAAATTGTATGCGATGTGTTAATTCAATACTAAAGTACTTGTTGTACTTTGATTATTGTGCATTAATGTGGTCAAATCGGATAGGATTTAGTGGTCGCCAAATCGTATAGAATTTAGATATTGCCCTATTGGGCAAACCGGAAGTAGGGACTTTCCATGGCTACATACAAAAATAGAATAATTAAAATTTTGTTTTCTTGAGCTTTTTGCGTGTTCTTGGATTAGATGAACTTCAAAGTATACTTAATAGTACTGTTTGAAAAATATATCGTGTAAACTGTCTATGGGTAGGTTATATACGATTTTCAAGTACAAACAATTATCGCTCATGACGTAATTTCTAAAATTAGAAGAAGTATATCACAAGTAGTGTCGCCCCATGGGGGCGACACAACAAAGAGTAACTTCAGAATTAAGGAAAAAATAAGTTTTGTCGATAAGAGTTTAACATGTTGTTGTTGTTCAAGGAAACGGTTACAGTACACCTAGAACAGCTCCTATATAACTCTATGTAAAATCCCATTTTTCAACACATTATTACACAATCCACAACTCAGTCAGAGTAGAACTGCGCCTAAACTGGTGTAGATCCACCCTTGACCTGTAGAATTCTCAGAAATGAACCCACTCTCATGGAGTGGATTTTTCAAAAAATTCAGTTAAACATACGTACCGTGTATTTTTCAGCGCTAAAATTGAGACACCGGAAATGGTGGCCACATGTACTCATCCACCCAGAGACGTCAAATAGTCCTGAAAAGAAACATGGATTCTGGCTCAAAAATGAGAAAACATGTCAACAAAAAGCATTCAATGGAAATATTAGCTCAAGATCATTCATGCAGAGAGCAAGGCATCACCAGAAAAGGGGCCAATTTTTTTCAAAGAACTATTTTAGCCCCCTACGACCTAGGAAGTACTTGCCTGGGTGACCTTACTCCAAACGACTCTGTGGTTTTAATTGACACTACATTATGCACCAATTACAAGATGGCAAAATTCGGTGCTGTTCGAATTTGAAAGGTGTTGAAGACAAGTTTAAGACGGTAAAATTTAAAAAATCGTCCTATTTTGGGTTATGAAACAGTGTGGATAATGAAGAAATTGCTTGTCACAAGCGATTTCTTCATTTTCCACATTTTCTTTTTGCGCAGTTTCCTTGAATGGCGTCAAAAAGCGTCACTGTATGGGAAGGGAGTTTATTGTTACTACGTCAGTCATATAGAGTTTTATAGAATTGATTTAACATTGTGAGAAAAAGACAAATCTCTGGTATCAAGCATTTTCTTCTTTTCTCTCATTTCTTTTCAAAACGCGCTAGATCTACAAAACCAATTAAACAATAAAGTTAGTCTACTCGGTCATATTTCAGGTTGTCGTCTGCGATGGCTTCAACTTTGTACCCGTCTATTTTTTACATGATCGCCTGGATAAATGTTTAACCCATTCCCAAACGGCAAATTTTTGGGGTGGTTCCAATTCAAATATGTTGCAGACGAACATTTCAGGGGTATGAAATTGAATTTATGTAGTCTTTTTAGTCAGAAAATATTGTGGGAAATGGAGAAATTGCTTGTCACAAGCAATTTCTTCATTTTCCACGTTTTTCCCTATTCTTTTTAAATTTGGGGAGTCATAAGGCGGCAAGGTGTGGTAGGCCTAATGGTTTCATTAATTAACAGTTAATTTTTGGCACATCGAAATGAGAGTTCGATTATGTAAATTTGCATACCTTTTAGTTGGAGTTCTCCCTTGTCCACGATGTTCCAAATATATTTCACTTTTCAAAAAAATATTTTTTTCTAAAATCTAAATAGAAATCTACGTCGATACGCCCCTTATATGAAGTTGAAAATAACGATAATGCTATTTAGGCTATCTCTGATGATAAAATTATTAAACTCCAAATAGCGGTTATGCAAAGGGCATCTACCTCTGCCTCCGCGCAAATCACGTGATGATGGTATAAATCACATGACTGTGTAAAGATTGCGAATTGTTTTGCATCCTCGGGTGTTGTCGGACTCACGAAACCAGCCGAGTTTTGACGAATGGGTACGACATTAAAAAGTATTTTCGTAACATTTGTTTCTTAAATTATACTGAACAAAAATGAAAACTTTACACTGTAAGATTTCTTGTTTCTGGAAAAGTATCTAATTTAAAGCCTGAAATATATTTTGACGTTATTTCCCAGGCAGTTATAGACTGGTTCCCTGTCCCTAGATCTATCGATTCATACATAGAGAAGACGGGTTACCAGTCTAAGGCAGTTACGGCCTAGACTGGTACCCTGCCCCGAGATCTATCGATCTTTAATAGTTCATACATAGAGAAGACGGGGTACCAGTTTAAGTTACGGCCCTTAATACACCCAAATACACTTCCAATTTGTTACTAAAAATAGTAACACTTTTTGATGCCAGATCGAGGCTCTGACCCAAATGTGAGTAAAGCATCCAACGTGCAATGGAAATGAACGGAGGAAAGAAGAAGTTTAAGGGGCTTCACACTCCGTTTAGTGATGATTCCTCTGTGAATCTCGACGGGATATCATTGACTGACTTCCATTTATGGCTTTTATCGGCTTTTAAGTCATTTTTGACCCTCCAAAAAAGTAGTATCCTCGGATCTTTTGAGGACCTAGCCGCAAGGTTAAACTGTCATATTCACGTAAACCCCCCTTCCCCAACAAAATCAAAGCGCTGAAAGCGCTGAAGGCCTTGAAGAATTTGAACACATGCAGATAATTGGTATGAGAAAGTTTAAATATTCTTTAACTTCAGCAATAATCAAAGCACTGAAAGAGCTGAAGGCCTGTAATATTTTAATCTTTTATATTTTTTTGAAGAAGTTTCGAACAAATTTGAACACATGCAGATTTTTGGTATAAAATAAAAGTAAAATGAACAGAAATCATCTGTATGGTATGAAACAAAAGTAAAATGAACAGAAATCATCTGTACTGGATGGCCACTAGAATCATGGGGGGCAAATTATCAAGCATCAGGTAAGAAGGATTTCGATTGCAGATTTATCTATTTTATCTATTGCATGATCAATTCCTGTCCAAATTGTGTTAACAATAAATCTGCGACCAAAAGCGGTCTTAAGACCGTGAATAATTTGGGCCCTGCCCCCTGGTTAATAAATCATCGAAACACAATAGCATATTTTCAGAACATTATATAAAAATAAGTGCATGTCGTTCTTTAAACCCTTTATCATTCCATTACCAAACGGCAAAATTTTAGACTTGTCCAAATTCAAAGATGTTGCAGACGACAATTTCAAGTAATTACTAAATATAATTTCACATTTTTTCACAATGTTTTTCAAACCCATTATCTCTAGGGGAGTCAAAAACAGTCATTATGTGGGAATGGGTTAATAAATCTGTTATTATTTTGCTGCTGAAGCTAGAAGTTTTTGAAATTTCCCTTTATGGGCATTTTCTTTTGTTGAAAAAGACACCCAGCTTATTCAATTTGGATATCTAATTGCTGTGATCAACATTCTTCTTCTTCCGGTTTAGGTCAGGTTTCTTCATAGAATGTATATTTGACCTACGATGGGATGAGACAATCACCTCTTCCATTGGTTATGTACAGCTAAAAGTCTATACGGTACAGTTAAAACTATGTACATCCATCAACCGGTTACTTGCTACTGGGTAGGGCCGCAGCATGCTGTGGTAGGGCGACCCTGAGCCCCTGAGCGTAGAAGCATCTGAGACGGCTATAGGAAGGTGGTTCCAAATCAAATGCCTTACTAAAATCCATTTCAAGTATATATCCGCTTGTTGAACATTTTCAAGATTGTCGTATGCTTCTTGGGTAAGGCTAATCGATTGAGATTCACAGGTATGTTTTGCTCTGAAGCCATGCTGGTACTGGCTAAGTAGATTATTCTTATCAAAGTGGCCCATGATGTTTGTTATCAGGATGCGCGCCATAATTGTTGATGCTATGCAGGTTAAAGAGATTGGCCTATAGTTGCTGGCTTTATACTTTGGACAGCTTTTTATAGACGGGTGCTACTGTTTTACTTCTCTTATCTTTGGGGACAATACCTGATTCTAGAGAAAGATTGGAGATGACCTTGACAATAGATCAACTGTATATCTTGTAATATTTCTTTACACCTCTGGTAAAATATGTTTTTGGAAAACAATGCGGCATAATTAGAAAATGTACGTTCTGCTCAGTATTTTTTTTTTTTTTTGTGCTATATTGAGCACAATTTCCAAATTTATTAATGCCCATTATGTCGTCTGCATTAGCTTTGGAATTTGACAAGTCAAAAGTTTTTACATTTTGGAATGGGTGAGATAATGGTAAATTCCATATTTTATATCTTGTTCAAACAATCAAGATGAAGTAATAGATTGAATAACGATTTATTAAATGAAGTTAAATCATTGCCGACAAATCGTGATGTTATTTCTATATATATATCTTCACAATATATCATTCAGAACCTTATTAAATCATAAATCTGCCTATTAAAACATAACTATCTAACACATACAAATACATAGATATATAAATAACACAGTTTTAAAACAGATTAAAGAATAACAAATCGTTACTATTACCTACGGTATTGGAAAACCAAATATTTCAAGTGTGTATCGGTAATCACTGACGCGTTCCGTGTGTTCCGGTAATTACTATGCGTTCCATGGTGTTCGGGTATTTCTATGGACCCAATAGTTCTTTCGCGGGGGAAAAACGAACATTTACGGACAAATTTACAATGAACGAGTTTCTTTAAATATTAGAGGAACGTCGGGTACTTTCGGACAGTTAAGCGATCGTCAGCCATTATTTAGATAGGTGAAGACAAAAACTGTATCTTATGTCACAATCAGAAAATTCTAAGCCTTTTCCCCGGCATCGGTAATGAGAAGTATGTATTAAGCGTATAAAACCGGGTACCATAAGGAAAACAAAATGAGTCATCAACGACAGGTTATTTCGGACACATCGGGTCTGATCGGACAGGCCGATAATCGAGCAAGATTTATTTCAAATAATTATGTTTGCACTTTTACGTTATTAATTTGGAACAATCTAAAATTTTGTTTGGAAAGGTTTTAGGTAAGATAAAATACAAATGAACGATCTAAGATATTTATTTGCATCAAGTAGATATCTATTTCATAAAAAAAATATACGCTGATGGCTGGATTTGAACGTCGGTTCCCCGAGTTCTGAGACTTCTACAATACCGCTCGACCACGGATCTTGCTGATCATCGCGTGACATAATTGATATATAAAATCATTATTTGTCCGGTTAGACCCGACGTATCAGTTTTCCTTCGGGTCAGATCGGACACCATTTTATTTCCGAAAATAACTAATATTTCTATCATCGACAGGTAAAAACCTCTCGAAAACCTTTTAATCTTCTTTTTAAACCAGACTAAAAAAGATTTAATCGCAATAATACATCGTCATAATCTTGCGTCTGCAGGGTTTCTATATTAAGATATTGCTTACGAACCTCTATGGAAATTTTGATTCGGGGAAAACCCACAAAACGTTGAGTATTGGCGACGAATGAATCCGAGCATAATATATGTTGCAATCGATTTCTTGATTGTAAATATTTTACGATTTTAAATGCCTTTACTACTATCAACGAATGTATTTACTTCTTTTGTCATGTACATGGGTACAAAATCTGCATAAAGTAACTTAGATCTAATCCAGTTCCGATTTACTTTTCATCGCGCAAGAACACTATCTATCTGCGTTCAACGTTTTCACAAGATAAATTCTGCACGCCCTGAGAAAAATGACATGCTAAATTTGGCCTCTTCAAGGCCAAAAATAGTACGAAACATGCCATTTTCAGTGTGAGGATGATTATGTCAGTACCGAAAGGTTTATGAAGAAAGATAATTAATTATGGTAGATCAACACACCGTTCATCCATATACAAAATACACGGATTGGTCTTCCAAACGCGGATTTGAAAATCAACAGCGTGGGAATACACAAGGTAAGAAAATATCAACATATAGCCTTTTAATGGCCGCAAAATAAAAAGTGTTTGTGCAGAGCTGATGCAAAATGGATTATCTTGAGGGTGCTGCAGTTTCATAACAAAAGATTTGAGTAAACTATAGATACAAGCGATTTTAAATCGTAAATCACTATTTTCTCGCCTACTTCCCGTGTTGTTTTATATTTGCAGAAATTATTTAACTGGTTTCGAGCAAATATCTCTTCAAAATAAGTTTTCGACATCTATGGAACAAATCTATACCATTCATCAAACTGGAAAAATAAATTTTGGGTGTCTAAAGCCATGTTTAAAAATTAGCCTAGTTTGCTTCAAGGTACAACTTACCACGGATGTTGATACCACACACCATGGATCGATGATCCACATAATTTGGGTAAAACAAACTCGGATGCGAAAATCGGGTTTAATAGTGCAAAACACTTAAAATGACGTTTCTAATTTAAATACAATGACAAATGCTTGATTTTTATAAAGTAAACGTGCTATAACCGCATCCCGTCGACTTTTATAGTCGGTAATTTACTTTGCCACACACGCTTAAGAATTTTATCTTATGTATCAAACTGTGTTTTGGAATGATCTTTGTTCTATTTATTCCAGAGACAAAAGCCTTTCTAAAGAAGTAGTTCAGAGCGATGATATTTCATTACCGGCCTCAATAACTTTATCATATTACCGCTGTGTCTTGTGTGTGTTTGAGACCTATACGAGGCACATATGTGAGAAGCCAAGTTCTGCTTGCAGGTGTACCAGGTGATTTTTCTTGGGGTTCTCCTGCTTTCGCACCACCTACTGACTTTCCCGTCTCATTCGGGCTGAAATAATCTTAAAAGGGACGTAAAATTGAATAAAAAAGAAGAAGAAAGATCTACTTGATCAGAAACTTTAAATATGAAGTTTAACCTAAATGATCAGTCACCGTTCACGATTAATTAGATCTACATGCTTTTAAATCACAATTGTTTACGAAGCACTTTCGAAATAATTTTTTGGATTTAACGCTTGCTATATTTTTAAATCCGCAACTGTGATATTTTTATGAACGTGTACATGTACGAGCTTGCTGGGAGCAAAAAAGTCATAATTAACCCTTTCCCAAATGGCAAAATTTTAGGGTGGTGCATTTTGAGAACTTCTGCAGACGACAAAATAAATGATATCAAATGCAGATAATGTGCATTGTATTGCGTAGAAAATAATGAGAGAAACGGAAATAAATGCTGAATATCAGCATTTTCTTCTTTTGTCTCAATGCTTTTCCAATTGAGTTTCTAATAGACACGTCAAAACCAGGTCTTTGAGGGTTTTAATCCTAGAATTTAAAGATTGAAAACAAAGACACGGACAATTTATCTGTTAATATGCAGCTGATATTCGCCTATCTCTTTATAAAACATGTAAACATGGTTAACTAATGTCTTTACCGTCGGAAGTGCTCATCCACAAGCCTTTTAGTTTTAGTAAGCCAAAATAAGCCATAATTGGTCTTAAACCAAGCATCTATTGACTCTTAACAATATAAAATTGGTTTTAACAAGGATGCAGCCAATTTTCCTTAAAAAAAGACCGAAATTTGTTTTTTATTATCCGTGTCGGTTGTATCGATGGGTCCGAGTTTGTTTTACCTGCTGGAGAATTTGCACCGTGGTATGTTGCACCATAGCAACTGACAGTACCCAATTTCAAATAGTTCTTGTTCTTTTTCTGTACTTTTTTATGGGTTCTTGTAAAGAAAACACTTGAAGCGATCCCCGATCCTCCGTGAAACATCAATTTGACAATGATTATGTGCTTTAATAATAATTTACAGACATTCTTACCAAGATTTTTCTCTTTTCGTGCATCAAAGTCAGATTCATTAGCATATATTTCTCTTACTAACAGATTTTATGAGACAGGGTTTTAGGTAAACATTGGCAAAGTTATGTACGTTTTAATCGTATGTAACACAAAAATCAACTCAGCCGATATTCGTTGTAATTAAAGATAATAAATACTCACTCTTTTTTCCCGCCGTTCAAAATAAAATTGTTTACATCCGCGTTTGGAAGACCAATCCGTGTATTTTGTATCTGGATGAACGGTGTGATCAATTTGATAATAAAAACATAGCTGTTAAAGCCCATTTCCCAAACGACAAATTATTTAGACTTTTCAAGTTTGACAGCGGCTTAACCCTTTCCTAAACGTCACCTGATTCAATTTGGAAGCTCTTGCAGATAACAGAATGGGTATCATGAAAGTAGGTTTTTTTAGTGCAAGGGTGGATCTAGAGTGGGGGGGGGGGTCGGAATATCCGCACTCCCCCCCCCCCCCCTGGAATCAGCCGAAAATTGAATGTTGACTATATAATTAAAGCGTCAATATAGGCCTAACGTTATATATAATTTAACACATTTAAGTCATCATTTGGGCGTGGACCCCCCCCCCCCCCCCCCGCCCTGGCAATTGGTCTTGGACCCCCATGAAAAATATAGTAATATAGTAACGAAAACCTTGAGGCAAAAGGAGAAAATGCTGATTAAAAGTATTTCATTATTTTGCCCCTTGAAATGATTTTTGAAACAATCTCTGTAAGACAGTCAAAGACGGATCTAAAAGGGGGTCGGGGGTCCGGACCCCGCCATGAATAGGTCGAGAATCGAATTTTGACTACACAGCGTCAGTATGGTATCTAACATTACAAAATTCACAAATTTAAAGCCACCTGATAGGCTAGACCCCACCCCCACCCCTTATAAAAAAAATCCTGGATCCGCCCTTGACAGTCAAAACATTAACATTTCTTGTTTGGTAAAAGTTTAAAACATTTTTCTTTTCATTTCTTTTTTTTAATTTAACGCCTCTCAACAATATTTCAGCAATAAGTTAATTTATAATTGTCCACGCTCCGCGGCTGGGAATCCATCCTGTGACCTGTCCATTATTGGCTCTAATCTAGAGCATAAACACATGCAAAATATTACCGCTCACACTTGGACAGTACTAAGGAGCTCACTTGCTCCTGCAGAATTCTTTTTATATGGTTTTCAAAAGCAGTAGCTCATCCTGAACTTGCATGGTGGTAATGGGCGATGGAGACAGGGTACGAATGATTACAAGCCAAAAAATCTCTTTTTTTCAATCAAAGTTGCAAAAATATTCCTGTAACTGAAAACTCTAATAATTAACGCAAATGACTGTATAAAATATTCTTAATACTTAGGCAGAATAAATGAAAAATGCTCGCGCGAAAATAACGACTCGCACAATGAATTATATAGTAAAAAGACCACGTGACCTTTTGTTTGCTCACATCATGCGCAGGTCACGGTTAAAAATTTGGAACTGTATCAGGGTGTAATGACACCCAAATACACTTCCAATTTGTTACTAAAAATAGTAACACTTTTTGATGCCAGATCGAGGCTCTGACCCAAATGTGAGTAAAGCATCCAACGTGCAATGGAAATGAACGGAGGAAAGAAGAAGTTTAAGGGGCTTCACACTCCGTTTAGTGATGATTCCTCTGTGAATCTCGACGGGATATCATTGACTGACTTCCATTTATGGCTTTTATCGGCTTTTAAGTCATTTTTGACCCTCCAAAAAAGTAGTATCCTCGGATCTTTTGAAGACCTAGCCGCAAGGTTAAACTGTCATATTCACGTAAACCCCCCTTCCCCAACAAAAAAATAGTACGAAACATGCCATTTTCAGTGTGAGGATGATTATGTCAGTACCGAAAGGTTTATGAAGAAAGATAATTCATTATGGTAGATCAATTTGATAATAAAAACATAGCTGTTAAAGCCCATTTCCCAAACGACAAATTATTTAGACTTTTCAAGTTTGACAGCGGCTTAACCCTTTCCTAAACGTCACCTGATTCAATTTGGAAGCTCTTGCAGATAACAGAATGGGTATCATGAAAGTAGGTTTTTTTAGTGCAAGGGTGGATCTAGAGTGGGGGGGGGGGGGGTCGGAATATCCGCACTCCCCCCCCCCCCCCCTGGAATCAGCCGAAAATTGAATGTTGACTATATAATTAAAGCGTCAATATAGGCCTAACGTTATATATAATTTAACACATTTAAGTCATCATTTGGGCGTGGACCCCCCCCCCCCTCCCGCCCTGGCAATTGGTCTTGGACCCCCATGAAAAATATAGTAATATAGTAACGAAAACCTTGAGGCAAAAGGAGAAAATGCTGATTAAAAGTATTTCATTATTTTGCCCCTTGAAATGATTTTTGAAACAATCTCTGTAAGACAGTCAAAGACGGATCTAAAGGGGGGTCGGGGGTCCGGACCCCGCCATGAATAGGTCGAGAATCGAATTTTGACTACACAGCGTCAGTATGGTATCTAACATTACAAAATTCACAAATTTAAAGCCACCTGATAGGCTAGACCCCACCCCCACCCCATATAAAAAAATCCTGGATCCGCCCTTGACAGTCAAAACATTAACATTTCTTGTTTGGTAAAAGTTTAAAACATTTTTCTTTTCATTTCTTTTTTTTAATTTAACGCCTCTCAACAATATTTCAGCAATAAGTTAATTTATAATTGTCCACGCTCCGCGGCTGGGAATCCATCCTGTGACCTGTCCATTATTGGCTCTAATCTAGAGCATAAACACATGCAAAATATTACCGCTCACACTTGGACAGTACTAAGGAGCTCACTTGCTCCTGCAGAATTCTTTTTATATGGTTTTCAAAGGCAGTAGCTCATCCTGAACTTGCATGGTGGTAATGGGCGATGGAGACAGGGTACGAATGATTACAAGCCAAAAAATCTCTTTTTTTTCAATCAAAGTTGCAAAAATATTCCTGTAACTGAAAACTCTAATAATTAACGCAAATGACTGTATAAAATATTCTTAATGCTTAGGCAGAATAAATGAAAAATGCTCGCGCGAAAATAACGACTCGCACAATGAATTATATAGTAAAAAGACCACGTGACCTTTTGTTTGCTCACATCATGCGCAGGTCACGGTTAAAAATTTGGAACTGTATCAGGGTTTAGAGCTAATTTCATCTAATGCCACATATGCGCATGCGCAGGAAACGATTCATTATTTTTTCGGAATTAGTCATATCCGGGGTGCCAAAAAAAGCACAATAAATCTCTCTTATAACTTGTAGCAAGCTCTAAAATAAAGGTCTAATCTGTCAATTTTGTGAATTACCTCCCTTTGACATATTAAACAAATACGGAATTTAAAATGTTTGATATTCAAAAAATTATCACGGTTTTCGACTTGATCACGGTTTTCGATTTTTTTTTTTTTTTTTTTTTTTTTTTTTTTTTTTTTTTTTTTTTTTAAACTTAATGCATGCCTTACAGTGGATTTTGAACCCTTTTTTAGACGAGTGCTGTTCCCAGATGTCCATGCAATAGCGATTTCAATTTCCTATGGAGAATGCGTTGTAAAATTTTCAAACTTTGCAACATAATGAAAATTCTGCTTTTCAAACACCAATCTTTAAAACCCAAACAATGTCATGGAAGCTTCTTTACATTTTTTGGCTGGTAAGTTGTTAGACTACCATTCCGTGCAGTCTGGCATGGATTGCATTTTTCTGCTCGGATTTCTGGGGGTTTTAATTATGTAAAATTTCCGTTCAAATTGCTCACCTGAAAAACGGACCCCTGTCACACCGTTTTTCATCCCCGTATTTAAGATCAACAAAACGTTTAGTGTTTGGCACTACCAAGTCAATGAACGATGAGAAGCACATTCATTTCCTAATAATTATTGTTGTATTTAGAAGAAATATGACAAGCAATGTATAGATAGTCCAAAAAGAGTGGCAGATAATCAATAGGCTATTTCATTTACAAAAGGATGTCAGGCTGTTTATTTGAGATTTATATCGAGTTATGAGATTAATTACCATTTTAAGACAATCTAGATATCATTGATACATAAATAATCAGGTTAATAACGCCATTATAACGGTATGATTTAAGAAAACAAAATGTAAACATCTGTCACTCTTTTTTGACGATCTATAGGTGTAAAGTTTTTATTTTTGCTCAGTATATTATTATTTTTTATCATTATTTTAGTTCACCTCTAACGCCCAACGATTTTAACCCTTAATAGTTAGCAAAACCGTGTTTATGCCTACATTTTAAATAAATAGGGCCTACCTTAAAAAGTGAATGAATAATGTCGATCCAGGATTCATGGGATGTGGGGTTAAAAGGTTTTTTCCCCAGAATTATTTCCCGCTGTTACACAGGTTTGACTGAATTTCTGCATAGTATGAAATAATCAGGCTATGTCCTGCAGGAGGGTAGGAGGTTTGAATCCCCCGAACCTGCAGTGGTGGATCCAGACGGGTTCGGGGGAGGGTGTCAAACGAACCCTCTACTAGCCTGATTATTTCATTTTCATGCAGAAATTCACTCACAATTGTGTAATATTTGTTAAACGACCCCCCGCTTTAAAAACTAATCCCCTCACAGAAATCCTGGATCCGCCGCTGCGAACCCCCTCTGGATCCGTTACTGCCAACTGATTTGAAAAGAGTTGTAGATAACAAAATTCTATATTTTGAAAATAGAAATAAATGTGTGTATTTTATCGCTCAGATGCTAAAGTGAGGGAAATGAGAAATTGTTGGTAATCAGCAATTTTAAATGTTCTCACTGAATGAAGTAGGGTATTTTCCCAAACTAGGCTATTTATGCCAGGCCCGTAGGAACAGGGGGGGGGGGGGGGCTAAGGGGGGGGGGCTCCCCCTCCAAAGTTGGACAAAAATGCCAAATTTTCCTTTTTCACTTTTTCACACTGTTTTTTGTTTGTTTTTTTTTTTTTTTTTTTTTTTTTTTTTTTGAAAATCGAAATTAGCCCAATCCCCCCATCCCCCCCAATATTCAGACACTGCGGCTTTCTCCCCCCCCCTTCATGAAATTGCTTCCTACGGGCCAGCCTGTATGCTACAACCATGGTCCCTTGGGTGTCAAAACAAAATTAGATATTTTGTGGATTAATGTCAAAAGGTCTAAAGGCCTTGAAAAATAAATGAAACCTATAAAATCATTTCGCAAGTGCAAAGTATTTCGGGAATGATTTGAGACTTTTTGAGACTTTTGAGACTTTTTATTAAATTGACAAACCCCTAACCGGGGTATAAGTCATAAACATACAAACAAACGTAACAATTGCGAACAAACATTCTGAGGAAATTTTCAATGAGTAGCATAGTCCTCTCCCAGACAAGCTTGATCCTGACCTTGTGGAAAACGAAACATTTTCGCATCATTGAAGGAAAGGAAGAAAATGCTGATAACCAGCAGTTTCTCCCTCTCTCCAGTGCTATGGTGTTTGCTAAGAAACAACTGAATTGTCTATCAATTGTCGTTTTGGTCTGCAGAGATCCAGAGAAGAGCATTGTCTGGGAGAGTTTCAGTGTATGAGACTTCTTTATACTGCCAGTTAATAACAAACATCCGCATGTGCATGTGGAACTAAATAACCCACCAATAAGCCACTAAATTTGCAAGACTTTGTTTTGGCGTTTTAATTAAAAAGGCTTTTAACCCTTTCCCAAATGTCAAAATTTTAGGGTGATCGATTTTAAAAACTGCCACAAATGATAAAACGGATGTTATAAAAGATAGGATTTGTGTAAGATATGGCGCAGAAAACATTGAGACAAAAGGAGAAACTGCTGGTTATCAGCAGTTTCTTCTTTTGTTTCAATGCTCTCCCAAGCCTTTTCTATTAGGGACGTCAAAACCAGGTCTTGTATGGGAAAGGGTTAAGTAAATATTGAGGGAGAAGGAGAAACCACTGATTGACAGCAACTTCTCCCTCTGTCCCAACATTCCTTCTGTAGTATTGTACACACATCGTAGCTTCATCAGTGTGGACCCGTCTTTTTGCCAGCAGCATGTTCAGAGTTGGACTTTACTAGTAATAAGTAGTTTGGGATAAGGTTAAGCCTGTAATATTATTATATACATGTTCAACTCTATGTTTAAAAAAAACATTGGCACAAAAGAGGAAAATGCTGATAAACAGCACTTTCTCCATTCATCCCAGTATTCCTACCAAGTGCAGGACCATCATAGGTGCATAAGCAACTCATACCGACAAAAGACATTAGACATTTGTGCTTGATAATAACAAATAACAACTCTTGTGAATCATTATGCAAGGACAGATTAATATTTTACATGAGTGTTCAAGATTTCAATGCTATATTAGGCAGTTAAGCTTAGCAATAAAAGATTATAAAAGATTATGTGAATCAGCATACAAAGAGTCCATAGGAAATATTTCTATCCAGATTCACAAATCAAATCAAGTTGCTGTCTGAGACGCTTTACAATCTGCATGATAAACTGCCGTCTAATTTAGTAATAATAACACATTTCTGAAGATCTCTTGAAACGTTTTCAAAATTATTTTGCAAAATTTGGCTACTTTAAAGATTAGTTGTGTGTCATTGGAGTTCATAATACTATTAAAGGTATTCACATTTTGGTGTGAAGACAGATCCCTTGGCAAATATGTATTCCTAGTGTCATCAAAGTATGTACATTCAAGAAGATAATGAAACTCATCACCAATCTTGTGCAGATTACATAACTCACATTATCCTGTCATCCCGCAAGATCCCAAAGTATCGTCCCCATTCAATAGGAAATTTGTGGTTAAGTGATCTGAAGTGGCAGAGAGAATTTGATAGGTCCTCATGCAGAATTTTGAAATAGCTTTCAAGTCCAAAATCTTGCTTAAAAATTCTATAATTAAGACATTTGGGGCTTTCAAACACTGCATTCTTCCAAGAAGAAATGTGCATTTCCTTTAATTTAAGTTTAATAGACTTAGAAATATTGGTGGGAATATTAGTCTGGTCTAACCATTGGCCTGTAAAGCTACATTCATCAAGTATACCCTTAATATACATAAGCCATTTGGAATTAAATCGACCAATATTATGCAAAGATAACAACATACTATTGACCCGGTCGGCACAATTCTTTCAGCCAATCAAAAACGTCGTCAGCGGACCTGCACTCATTCGGTGGAGGTGAAAGCTTCGGTCTTTTTCGTTGAAGCATAACCAACTTTCAGCATTAATATCTCGACGACTACGCCTGATTATTAAAAATACGTCGGTAGTTAGAAAGTTTAAATCACATTCTTTAAAGAAAGAGTTTTGTTTATGAATTTTAACGATGGATTTTTGAAATAATCTGCCTCAAAGTTGGTATCCCGTAACGATAAAGACCGAGGTTGTACCCTCGATGAAAAAATGAAAGTGAGGCTATGACGTCATCCCGACTGATTCTATACAATTTACTTGCGATTTTGTCAGGTTTACCATTAACTAAACGCTGCCAGAAGCCAACCATTCTAGCTTTAATATCAATTGATACTGGGTGTCTGCCAAGTTCACCATAGAGGATAAGATTTGGTGTGGACTTCTTAACCTTAAGAATTATCTTATAAAATTGTAAGCATAACCTTTCAAGCATATCATGATTTTCAAAACCAGTGACATCTGATCCATAGAGCAAAATGGGCAGTACCATTGTGTCAAACATTTGTAACTGAATGTCAATCGGTAATTGCAACATCCTTGACTTCTTTATGACAGAAAACATAGCTTTTCGA
Organism: Fragum sueziense; assembly: GCA_963680895.1. Classification (NCBI taxonomy): domain Eukaryota; kingdom Metazoa; phylum Mollusca; class Bivalvia; order Cardiida; family Cardiidae; genus Fragum; species Fragum sueziense. The sequence continues at coordinate 39,141,529 of OY804597.1, forward strand.
GCCTGATCAAATAGCCGCTTATTATTTTTAGTAAAACGCACATTAGATGAAAACAAGGTACCAAGATAAACAAAGTTGTCATCAACAGATAGCTCTTGGCCGTTATAATAAAATTTGGGAAGGTTTACATCTCTCTTATTACAGAAGACCGTAACTTTTGTTTTGGTTGCATTGACTTCCAAGTCCCAGGATTTACAATACAAGAACATAGCATTTAACGCTGCTTGAAGCTCAGCTGCTGATTCAGCAAAGACTACTGTGTCGTCTGCATAAAGCAGAATGTAAAGTTTAAAAAAGACTTCAATATCATCGTTACTAAGAAGAATTTTGGCCATATCTGATATATCAACAAGACCATTGTATGCATGAGAGATAAATTCCGATAGATCATTTAAGAATAACGAGAAAAGTATAGGTGATAAGTTTTCACCTTGTCTAACTCCAATATTATTCGAAAATGATGCTGATTTCAAATTACCAATTCTCACAGAGGACTTCGCATTGGCATACAAATTATGAATAATTCTGAACATTTTGCCATCAACATTATTACTTAAAAGCTTCTGCCATAAGTAAGTACGGTTTACCGAGTCAAAGGCTTTTTTGTAATCAATGAAAGCACAAAAGAGTTTTTTCCCTCTGAAAAGGTAGAGATCTATCAAGCATTTAAGGTTAAATATGTGGTCTGTGGTGCCATAACCAATAAGGAAGGCTTCAAGCCAGCCTGTTCCTCATTTAAAACATTCATATCTTCTAGATACTTGTTTAGTCTATTATTGAGGACCGCAGTAAACAATTTTCCAAAACAGCTAAGAATAGTTATGCCTCTATAGTTGTCGGGGCTTGTTTTGTCACCTTTATTCTTGTATATTGGGGAAATAATACATTGAGACCAATCATCTGGGATGTGACCAGAATTGAAGACAATATTAAATAACTTGGGCCGACTTCGATTGGGACTATAGCTCGAGCCATCCGTGACGTCATACAACAGGAAGTTGTGTACTGCGCATGTCACCAAGCGAACGCCTATAGCTCGTGGTGCACAAGCCAACAAAATGGCCGCGCCCATACGGTTTTACCAACAATTAAATGAGACCCATCGTTCGTTGATAAATGGCTACATTTCAATTAGAAAATAACACTATTTCCATGAATATTAACTTTCAGTCGCATTGGCAAGGACATGTGAATATATTGGAATGAATTAAAGGTGTTTTGTGGTTTTTTAACCGGACTTGCAGTTCGTTTGCTTCTTTGGACGCCATCTTGGAATGAAAGGGACCACGGGTGAGAGCGTGGTCCGACCATGGCTTGGTTCAAAGGTCAAATGACGTCACTATAACCCGGGCCATCGGTGTTCGATTGGAACGATGGCTGAAATAGCTTGAGCGATCGTTCCAATCGAAGTCAGCCTTGGTGACTGCAGTCAGCATTTTGTTTTTAGAATACTTTAAGAATTCATTTATTGATCTGGAAGACAGGGGTAACAAAGTAAATCTCACGAGTGTATAAATATTATGGACACAAAATGGCCGAGAACGACGAAGAAAAATCAAAACAGTAAGAAATTTTAAAGAATTTAGCTATTATTTTTTGTCGCATGGGTCAAAAATGCCAGCAAAAACAAACTTTAAGTTTTCTTTCACAATGTTTGATCATTTATACGTTTCTCACATTCACAGTTCTTTGTAACAGCCTTTTCTGTGAAGTGAAAATGAAACTAGACCTTATTTCACAGAAATCGAGAGGCAGACCAATCAGACTGAGTCAGACAGTTGTAACTAAACAGGTTCGTGAAATTTCCCGTTCGGGCAATATTACCCCAGGGGTGGATCCAGGACTTTTTTTACAAGGGGGAGGGGGGGGGGGTAGGATTGGCCTTGCGAACCTCGCGGTACTAACATCTCAGAATGAAATTTTTCTAAAACAACTCCTTACTTTCAATATTTCTGTTACTCGATGGTTGCATCAACATCTCTTGAGTTTATTTACTCAGAGTTTTTTTTTTTTTCCTGTACTGCATAATATTGATTTCTGTGACACGTGACTTTAGGCATGTTGACCTAGTTACTAAAAATAGGTATTCTGAAAACCTCGCGGTATTCATATGAGGCCCTGCAATGTGTATCATATAATATCAACAGGAATATTTTTGTCAGATATAGATTAGAATATAATTTATGTTAATATTTTCCAACATCCAATGAATGTGAAAAAGAAATAAAAGGTTCAAAATAGATCCCAGGAGAAAATTGCTTTGAACGCCAAACCTTTAGAATAATAAGATAGTTCTCAGCAAGAAAACCCCTTTCCGGGCCCCTTTAACAATCTAAAAAAGTTATGTGTACTTACTAATGTTTAAAGAATGAATAAGCTACAATTTGTGATAAGATTTTTTTACGTTGGAGGTCTGAAAAATACTGTTTTGAAATTATTAAGTTTAGTCTACCTTAGACACATATTCTGAACTTCTGTCTGGGCCTCCTTATTTCACTCCCTTATTTGGAAGAGCTGTGACGTCATCAATGACGCGTCATCTGCCATTTTGAAACCAAAATTGACAGGAGCAGAAAAGGCAGAAATTACTAACAAAATTCAGCAAAAATCCTGCACTTTGCGCATTTATTGCACCAGCCATTTCATATCAGGGGATTAGCAAGTTTTGGAAAAGGTCAGTTTCTTTGTATCGTCGCTGAAAATGTGTTTTGCTAACCGATTTAGTTATTTTTTTCATCTAGTTGGTGTCAGCTGTCAAGATTGAGATCAGGTTAATCAACGCTTACGAGGATAATTCTCGTCGATTGCACAGTTTTGCCCCATGGTAAATTTTGCGATTACCGCGAGGTTTAAAGTACCGCGAGGTTTGCACAAACGACTATACAAGCCCAAGATTTTTTCCAGGGGGGTGGGGGGGGGGGGGGGGGGGGTTTGGGGGGGGCTAAGGCCCAAATTATGGCTTAAAATGTAGTAAATATGTAATAACGTTACACAAAAATTTATACTGTCAAAATCTAATTTTTTGGCAAATGCCAGGGGGGTCTGGACCCCCAACCCCTTCTAGATCCGCCCATGTTGCCCAGTCAGGCAATTTTGCCCGATCGGGCAACAGCAAAATTGAAAGAAAAGAGCAATAATTCAAATTAATTTGAAATGTTTCAGTGTCAAGAAACCAAAGTTTTTGGTTACTCGACACCGAAACATTTCACCGCAAATTGACTTTCTGCTCTTTTCTTTCAATTTCGCTATTGCCCGTTCGTGCTAGATTTCCCAATTTGGCAATAGGGCAAGATTGCCCGATCAGGTAATTTCACAAACCTGCTAAACACAGATTATAAAGCAGTGTATGCTGTGGAAATTTGTGTTTTAACTTTGAAATCTTATTCAGGCTTGATCTTATTCAATTTGTAGGCTATAATATGTCGTTATTCAACATTTCCAGGGATTCAGTGAGAAAAACAAAGCTTTACAGCAGAGTAGAGACAACACAATGGCCCATTGTATATGGTCCGGAGTACAACATTGGCTTCTTGGGCCTAGAGAAGCTACACCCGTTTGATGCAGGAAAGTGGGGCAAAGTGTATGGCTTTCTTAAAGGTACTAATCCAGAGCAACAGTTTAAAGGGGGTAACGGGGATGAGAGTATTCAACTTTTTTACAAAGTTCAGCTTTTTGGGTCTTAAATTAAGATTCCATTTTGTTGCCACTTAAGTCAGATCTTTCCAGGTCTAATGTTTTTTGCATGGGGGTGCAGGGGTTTCAGCTTTTTTTCACCAAAAGTGATTCTCATCCTTGGTGTAAAGACATTCTACTTGTTTTATTTCTAATCCAAACCCTATGTTGTGGGTACTTATTGGAATGATCTCGATGAGACCATTCCAATGAGTACCCACAATAGAGTTTGATGAACAATATATGAAAGGTTGTATTTTCAAAAGTCTTCACTCCCTCTTCTCTGTAGCTCTGCTATTTACTCTCTTCCATTTGTGCAAACAGTGACAGTTTTTGACACACCAGTCCTGATAAAGACTGTCAGAGAAAACATTGTTGCAAAAGAGGAAATTACTGATATCTTTTCTCTAAATATTATTTTCTTTCGCTCATGCACATATCTTCTACTTAGAAAAACAATTATCATGTTGTCTATGATTCCTTAAAATCTCCTTTATGCACTAGTATTGATTTAAATTGAAATATAATCAACTTATGAAGGAAAGAATTTTATATTTTGTGTATGCTTAATAAATGAATTTGGAAACTGATTGTTGACCTTCAGAAGCGCGGATGATTCGTGATGACACAACAGTGAGACCGGTAGAAGCGACACATGCCGATTTACTTGTGGTTCATACACGGGCCTACCTGAATAGTTTAAAGGTATGTTTAGTCAGTTACTGGCCAAAAAGTAGAAAAATTTAACCCATTACTAAACAACATTTTAGACTAGTTCAAATCTTCACATTCAAAAATGTTGCAGACTGCGATTTCAAGTTGTGAAAATTTAAAATCTTTTGATCTTTTCTGGAAGAAAACTTTGTTGGAAATGAAGAAATTGCTTGTCACAAGCAATTTCTTCATTTTCCATAATGTTTCCCAAAGTGTTTATCTTTCTGGGAGTCAAAAAGAGTTCCTGTGTGGTAATGGGTTAATGTTCCTTCAAATGACAAAACATATCAGAGCAACTACAGATAAGAGGGAGTGGAGAAATTCTAAAAAAAAACCACAATGACATATTTTGTGGGTAGTCATTAGAATCGTCTTAATGAGACGGTTCCAACTAGTACCCACAACACAGTGTTTGTTGAACAATGAATGAAATATTGTTTATAAAAGTCTTTAAACTCTCTTTATCTATACTGTTGGCGCCACATCGTATGGCACATGTTTACATTTTGTTCAAATGTAAATAAAACAGTGTTGTATAAAACATGTTTAAATTCTATAAAAGTAGTGACATAAATACTATGAAAATTTAGGTATATCACTGCTTTTATAGAATTTAACCATATTTTGTACAACAATGAACAAAATGTAAACTTACCATACGATGTGGCACCAACTGGCTATGATGATTGTTGATAAAGATAGCACATACATTTAGAGTATTGAGGCAAATGACATATATGATGGTTATCATTAATTGACCAAACGCCGACTGTCAATCAAAAACATCGATTAGCCAATGGACGATCAGAAAAATGTCATGCCCCAATTGTTCTTCGTTGCACGTGTTATTGTATTTATTTATCGACTGACAATCAAAACAATTGACATGCCAATGGCAAAGAATTTTGTGCTAACAATAGACTAGGTTTACTGTTATGTTTTGATACACTGTTGGTGTTGTTTGTCTGAATTTATGTCACGATTAACTGGATAAAATCGTTCCCTATGTCTTAAATTCTATGTTGGGTGGAGCGATCTGTTGATTGGCGATTGGTCAATTGTCTTCTTTTGTCTCAGTCTTATTGGTTTCTAAAAAGGATGTCAAAACAAAATGTTGTTTGGGAAAGATGAGATGGTGGAATGTTGTTGGGCATAATTTAATGTTCTAGTATGTGAAATGTACAACAGTAGTTTTGTGTTTATGATCTGTTCATGTAGATGTCTTAGTTTTAATATTTCTAGAACTATATTATGGCCTATACACAATGTAGTTTAACCCATTCCCAAACAACAAAATCTTAGGGTGATCCACTTCAAAAAACTGCCACAAACCACAAAATGGATGTCATTAAAGATAGGATATGTGTAAAATATGGCACTGAAAATATTGAGACAAAAGGAGAAACTGCTGGTTATCAGCAGTTTCTTCTTTTGTTTCAATGATTTCCCCCAGCCTTTTCTATAGGAGATGTCAAAATCAGGTCTTGTTTGGGAAACAGTTAATATATCTAGAACTATATTATGGACTATATACATTGTACTGAATAACACAAAAGTCTAGTTTGTTATCAGTCTGCCAAGGAAATAATGATTCTACTGAGTTTGGCTCCGGGGGGAAGAGGAGGGGAATCTTATATAATATTCATTGTTAACCCTTTCCCAAACAAGACCTGGTTTTGACGTCTCTGGTGGAATAGGCTTGGGAAAACATAGAGACAAAAGAAAAAACTGCTGATAACCAGCAGTTTCTCCTTTTGGCTCAATATTTTCTGTGTCATATGTTACACAAATTCTATCTTTAATAACATCCATTTTGTCATTTTTGGCAATTATTGAAGAGGATCATCCCAAAGTATTGCCGTTTCGGAAAGGGTTAAGATATATAACACTTTCCTGGACATCACATTTGTAGTCCAGTCCAGGACCAGTCTAAGTTTAGAGCTATTACAGACAACAAAAGTTCTGAATGAAACAGAACTTGCAAGTTTTAGCATAGAAATCCTTTTGCATAAAAAGAGAATATGTTTGATGTCAGCATTTTCTACTTTTTAGCTCCACTGGCCGAAGGCCAGCGAGCTATTGTCATGGCGGTGTGTCCGTCGTGCGTGCGTGCGTCCGTGCGTCCGTGCGTGCGTCCGTTAACTTTTTCTTTAAAAATCTTCTCCTCTCAAACTAGTGGGCCAATTTTGACCAAACTTTGCAGGGATGTTCCTTGGGTGACCCTTTACTTAAATTGTTCAAAGAATTTTGATTGGTCCATAAATGTGGGCGTGGCAGGGCGGGGCTTATCAGACTTAGAGAAATCACAAAATAATTCTTTAAAAATCAACCATTTGGCCAACTTTGACCAAACTTGGCAGAAATGTACCTTGGGTGACTCTTTACTTAACTTGTCAGTGAAATTTTGATTGGTCTATAAATGTGGGCTAGGCAGGGCGGGGCTTATCAAATTTTGAGAAATCACAAAATAATTCTTTGAAAATCTTCTCCTCTCAAACCAGTGGGTCAATTTTAATCAAACTTTGCAGGAATGTTCCTTAGGTGACCCTATACTTAAATTGTTTAAAGAACTATGATTGGTCCATAAATGTGGGCGTGGCAGGGCGGGGCTTATCAGACTTACAGAAATCACAAAATAATTCTTTAAAAATCAACCATTCGGCCAATTTTGACCAAACTTGGCAGAAATGTACATCGGGTGACCCTTTACTTAAATTGTTCAAAGAATTTCGATTGGTCCATAAATGTGGGCGTGGCAGGGCGGGGCTTATCAGACTTAGAGAAATCACAAAATAATTCTTTAAAAATCAACCATTTGGCCAACTTTGACCAAACTTGGCAGAAATGTACATCGGGTGACCCTTTACTTAAATTGTTCAAAGAATTTTGATTGGTCCATAAATGTGGGCGTGGCAGGGCGGGGCTTATCAGACTTAGAGAAATCACAAAATAATTCTTTAAAAATCAACCATTTGGCCAACTTTGACCAAACTTGGCAGAAATGTACCTTGGGTGACTCTTTACTTAACTTGTCAGCGAAATTTTGATTGGTCTATAAATGTGGGCGTGGCAGGGCGTGGCTTATCAAATTTTGAGAAATCACAAAATAATTCTTTGAAAATCTTCTCCTCAAACCAGTTGGTCAATTTTGACCAAACTTTGAAGGAATGTTTCTTAGGTGACCCTATACTTAAATTATTTAAAGAATTTTGATTGGTCCATAAATGTGGGCGTGGCAGGGCGGGGCTTATCAGACTTAGAGAGATCACAAAATAATTTTTTAAAAATCAACCATTTGGCCAATTTTGACCAAACTTGGCAGAAATGTACATCGGGTGACTCTTTACTTAACTTGTTCGTGAAATTTTGATTAGTCCATAAATTTGAGCGTGGCAGGGCGGGGCTTATCTGACTTAGAAAAATCACAAAATAATTCTTGAAAAATCAACGATTGGGCCAATTTCAAATAAACTTGGTAGAAATGCACCTTAAGTGACCCTATACTTAACTTGTTTATGAAATTTTGATTGGTCCATAAATGTGGGCATTGCAGGGCGTGGCTTATCAGAATGGGAGAAATCACGAAAAATTCTTTTAAAATCAACAATACTTTGTTACTTTCGACCATACTTTGTTATTCAATAATATTTTGTTAGTAAAATTTTGATTGGTCTATAAATGCTGTTGCAGCAGGGTAGGGCTTATCAGAATTGGACAAACCAAAAAAGTTCTTTAAACATGAATCTTTATTAGGTCAAATCTTAGAAAAACCTTGTATGCCCTTCAGAGGTCATATTTTCTGCCCGGTCAATCTGAAAAGAGGTCAGAGTGATTGTTTTGATGAAATCATTGAAGGATTGAAATTGGGTCACTGGGGTTGAAAACTAGGTCAAGCGGTCAAATGTTAGAAAAAACCTGTTTTTTTGTCAAAAAATGGGTGCATGGCAGGATGGGGCTTATCAGAAATCATTAGACAATTTTTCATTGATTGCCGCTTCTGTAATCACTGGACATATTATGAGTGTACTTTGCCAGAATGTTCCTTAGGTGACTTTTTGCAAATTTTTTATTTTTACTTTGAATTTTCAAAACATCTCCAAGACCATTTTTTATTCGAGACACCCTTCTTTGAACTTTTGTGTTGAATTTTAGTCACATAAAAATCAATTCAACGTTCATTAACCCTTTCCCTAACAAGACCATGTTTTCATGTCTCTGAAGGAATTTAGTGTCAGAAAACTTTGAAAGAAAAAACAAAATGCTGATTATTAGCACTTGCTTTTTTTCCTTCAGTATTTTCTGTTCTGTAATGTTCACAAATTCCATATAGTTTTTTAACCCAATTCATCACCTGCAGTAGCTGTCAAATCTAGACAGTCTGAATTTTTATCGTTTGAGAAAAGAGAAAATGCACTAAACAGTGGATTCTTTTTAACTGCAATGTCTATTTGTCGAGATAATTATTGCAATTAACAGAAAAATGCTAAAAAGAGAGTATATTGTTCTTAAAATTTAAAGTTTTTGCAGACAGGAAATTGCTAATTTGCAGTGAATGTCTTATAACAGGATTATATAATTATTAAGAGTCCACTGTTTAACCCATTACCACACAGTGACGCCTTTTAACACCCTGCAAGATAAAGGCTTTTGAAAACATTGTGGAAAATGAAGAAATTGCTTGTCACAAGCAATTTCTTCATTTTCCACAATATTTTCTGAACAAAAAACACCAAAAAATTTAAAATTCCATGCACTTGATATTGCGGTCTGCAACACCTTTCGAATTGGAAGAGTTTGGAAAATGGTTTAGTTTGATACCAAAATGTGATATACTCTTTTTCTCATTTCAGATCCTCTTGACCCGTGACAAGTGTTTGTGTTAATGAAGACAAAAAAACAGTTTATTATAAATATGAAGAATGATTGATAATTTGTAACCCATACTTTGTTAAATTCTATTTAAATCAAAAGTTTAGATAGACTTTGTTCTTTAGGGGCTATTGCAGACGTTAACCTATACCAGGTAAGTGTGCTGGTGACCAAAACATGCTGCAGGAATCTTTTGAGTATGTAGGATTGTGTATTTCAAAGACAGTTGTTATTTGCTTTCTTTGAATTGCATACATGATTATCACCAGTTATGAAGAGGGCCTCTTTTTGGGATAACCGCCTTGTTTATCACAAAAAATAGTTTACCACTTTCATAGAAAGTGGAAATTATTTTCAATCAATTTAACAGAGATACATATTTATTTAAGTTTTGGAAATGATATTTCAACAATAAACTGAATTTAATTTTCTAGTCTTTAGTAATGTACAGTGTCATGCCAATATTTAAATTATTATAACGTTTTTAACAAATTTAGATTTAAATCTCAAAGCTAAACACACAGTGAATAATTTAGAATTGCTAATCGCAATTACTTCCAGATCTTTTACATAGGTTAGCAAAATAACATAATTTTTATGCCCCCGTATCGAGAGATCGGGGGCATATTGTTTCACTCCTGTCTGTCTGTCCGTCTGTCTGTCCATCTGTCTGTCTGTCAGAAAACTTAACATTTTGCATTTTCTCCAAAAGTATTTGACAAACAAAGATGAAATTTGGTATCTAACTTCCTTTCAATGATGTCTATCTGTTCCGTGTAACCCTTATCAACCCGTAATTCAAAAACTTAACATTTTAGAAAAATAGCCATTTCGGGCATTCATGTTTCACAAACACATCTTGTCTTTCAAGAAACTTACATTTTGTCACTCAACTATTCTATCAATCATGATTTCAACAACTGTTCTTATTTATTTCAGACAAATTTATCAATATTACAAAAAGACTTAATATCACTTGGAACATTTGTGAACTTTTTATTATTATTTCCAAAATTGGAAATGTTATACACATTTTTATGATTCTTGTGTGGAACAGTGAATTGTGAACACTTTAATAGTGAACATTTTTTTTATGATTTTTGTGTAACACTGATTTAATTCTAAATACAGTTTTGTGATTCTTATGTAGCTGTGAGTTCATTGTGACAGTGAATTGGAGTCTATATTGGAATTATTGTGAACGTAAATTCTACCCTATGTGACTTAAGGTTGTGTACCTTAATATAGATCACTTTGTGTTGATTGCTGAAAGATATAGAGTACAGTGTGACGAAGTTAAAGAAAAGAGATACAGAAGAAAAAGGGACTTGGATTTACCATTGATTTATCCATTTAATGTAAGAACTGGCTTTTTATTACTTTCTCTTGAATTTTTACACTATCTGCACCTAAAGATCAGAAAGGGGTCAATATAAAATCTGGTCTGTCCTTGTCTGTTTTTTCCTTGTAAGTTAGAAATTAAGATGTAGTGCTCAAATTTGACATTAAAAACAGTTCATAATTCATTGGTATGAATCCCTTAATAACATTATTAAATGACAAGGTAAAAGTGACTAATCAAGGTCAAAACGATACATGCTTGCAAATTTACACTTCATATACATGTAGCAGCTTTTATGGTCCAGGGCCCTGTTTTTCTTATGATTTTATGAACATTTCAATTCATTTGTAAAACAGGGACCTGGTCATCAGACAATGTCAAAAGTTGTCTTTGAATGTCTGAAAAATTTGCCATTTTAGTTTTTATTTTCTATTTGCAGAAGGAAAATGCCTCGCAAGAAGAATTGGCGAATGGGTAGAGCCAGAAGAGATGTACTCTTGAAAACCACAGCTGATTTAACGGGTGTCTTTGAACTATCAGATGGGGGCCTATCCCACCCTTTACCTTCATCTGTTTTGGATGAAACAGATGTAAGGCCATCTGTGTCTATAGAGGGCGTCTTTGGAATATCAGATGGGGGACTTGCCCACCCACAAAAACCATCTGTGTCTATGGAGGGTGTCTTTGGAATATCAGATGGGGGACTTGCCCACCCACAAAAACCATCTGTGTCTGGAATTTGTTCTGAAACTGTTCTTGATACTGTTCTTGATACTGTTCTTGATACTGTTCATGATACTGTTCTTGATACTGTTCTTGATACTGTTCTTGATACTGTTCTTGATACTGTTCTTGATACTGTTCATGATACTTTACCAAATGCTGCAGATGATATACTTACTGACACTGTTATTGATGCTAGTGCTGATGGTAATACTGTTCTTGCTACTGAAGTTGTTGCTGAAGATACAGAATCCAACACAATGATTTTCGGAACTTTTCATCAAGGTAATCAAATGTTTGAACCATCCTCTCGAAATCTACAATGCACAGCCAATGCCTTATGCTCGATGATATACACAGAGCTTAGAAATCTGCCATCTTCACAAAATCTAGATGAAATTCTAATAGAAGGAGATAGATTACATAGAGAAATAGTGATTGGGCTGAAAGCGAGGAATGACTTTCAAAGCTTGCTTTTGAATTTGGAAGAGATCCCAGGTTCTGTAACTGCATTTGATAAACATGTTTCTATTGTGAGAGGAAATATTTTATCTGGTGTATTTAGTCAAAGTTCTATCAACACTCATATGTCATCACTTCACAGTTGTTTGAAGGAAGCATTTCACACAACTTCTTATCTTTTATTTATCATTGGTTCAGTTTGTTCTGCAATTTTCAGGCAGGATGGTAGATATTGTTTATTTGATTCTCATTCACATGGTGTTGATGGATTGGTAGATGATGATGGAAGATCATTATTAGCTTCTTTTGTTTCGATAGATGATTTGGTAATGTTCATGTATGCAATGTATCAAAGTATGAACATCGATCTAAATGAACAATTTGACATGATGCCAATTAGATTTGTTATAGGAGAAAAAATCCATGAATCTGAATCCAAGAAAAATGAAATTGAATTTACAAATTGTCCACCTGAGAAATTATCTTTGATTGACATATATTTCAAGGATCAAGCAGAGAGACAAAAGCGCAAACAAGAAGTTAGGTCAGATTATGAAATTGTACACGAACGTAAAAGATTAAAAAGAAATGAATATATGAAAAGTTATATGAGGAAAATTAGGCAGGATCCTGAAAGACAATCTAAGGAAAGATTAGTGGCTAGTATTTCAAAGAGAAAGGCAAGAGAAAATCCAGAAAGGCAAGTCAAGGAACGGACTATGACTAATATTTCAATGAAAAAAGCAAGAGATAATCCAGAAAGGCAAGTCAAGGAACGGACTATGACTAATATTTCAATGAAAAAAGCAAGAGATAATCCAGAAAGGCAAGTCAAGGAACGGACTATGACTAGTATTTCAAAGAAAAAGGCAAGACAAGATTCAGAGAGGCAAGTCAAGGAACGGACTATGACTAATATTTCAATGAAAAAAGCAAGAGAAAATCCAGAAAGGCAAGTCAAGGAACGGACTATGACTAGTATTTCAAAGAAAAAGGCAAGACAAGATTCAGAGAGGCAAGTCAAGGAACGGACAATGACTAATATTTCAATGAAAAAGGCAAGAGAAAATCCAGAAAGGAAATTCAAGGAAAGGTCAATGACAAAGGGTTCTATGCAAAAAGTTAGACAAGATGAGGAAAGAAAGAAGAAAGAAAGAATGTTAACTCTTAAATCAATGCACAAGTGCCGCTCTAGTAAATTGTATAAAGATTCAGAAAGGATGAAAAAACAGAATAAACGTTCATCAAGATTCAATATGATTGTAGAAAATGAAAGAAATAAGACTAAGCGCCAGAGTCTAAGGTCTAATTTAGATTATAAAATTAAGGAAAAGAGCTACAAAAGTTCAAAGCGATATGGTTCCAGCTTAGACGACTGCATTGAAAAATTTAAGAAGAATGTTTCAAAATGCCCTGTTTATGTTTGTTCATGCTGTAACCAAACATGGTTTAAACATTCTGTTGTGTTATTCAACAAACTAAATTGTAAATGCTCTTCTGATGCAGTTAAAAAGTTTTCTACAAATTACATCTCTGTTGATGATAGTGAATGGCTGTGTAAAACATGCTATGAAAAAATTAAACTTAACAAAGTCCCTCCAATGTCTGTTTTCAATCAAAATGCATTTCCTGTACTACCAAAGGAACTGAATTTACATCAGCTAGAGGAAAGATTAGTTTCTTTGAGAATCCCATTTATGCAGATTAGAGAATTACCAAGAGGAGGTCAGTTGTCCATCAAAGGGAATGTTGTCAATGTCCCAGTAGACATTCAGCCTGTTATACACAGTTTACCAAGAACATTAGATAGTCACTATACAATACCTGTTAAACTTAAGAAGAAACTTTCATATAATAAATGTGATTTCACTGAAAATATTAGACCTCTGCATGTTTTAAGTGCTCTTCATTGGTTAGTGAACCATAGTGTACTGTATAAAGAATCTGGTGTTAAAATAGATGATGACTGGATGCAATCAATTACTTCAGATTGTAGTGATACAGTAAAAGAGTTCTTTGGAATGACAGGTGAAAGCGTAAGTGAAGAATTAGATTGTAATGATGATGTGAATTATGACTCTGATCACTTTAGTGAAGTTGACGAGACAGAAAAGGTTATTGGTAATAGTGACACTATGTTGGATGCTGCAGACCCAAATAAAGACAATGCTTATACTTTTGCTCCAGGTGAGGGTCAAACACCACTCAGCCTTTATCAAGATCCTGATGCAGAATATTTGTCTTTTCCTACAATTTTCTGTGGACAGAGAAGAATTCCAAATGATAAAAAACATGTTCACATTCACTATAGTGATACATGCAAGCTAGAATTGAGGCATATTGATCGCAGAGTAGCATCAAATATTCCCAATATCTTCTTTAAGTTAAAGAAAGTTCAACTGAAACAAATTTCTGATAAAGTCCATCTTGCTTTGCGTAGATGTAAAACAGAAGGTAAAACATTTACTGCCTCACAAATGCTTGATACAAATCATCTTAAAGGTGTTGTAAGATTGGATGAGGGATATTATATTTTCAGAAGTTTAAGGAATTCACCACCATATTTTGAAGCCCGTAAAAAAGATGTTTTTGCAATGATTAGACAACTAGGATTACCTACTTGGTTTACATCTCTTTCGTCGGCAGATACCAGATGGCATGATCTACTTAATATGCTCTCTCAGATAAATGATGGAAAAACAATGTCTGTGGAAGAATTGGATAAGTTGACTTGGATTGATAAAACAAAACTTGTGCAAAGGGATCCAGTTACATGTGTTAGGTATTTTGACAACCGAGTTCAAGAATTCATAAATACTGTACTTAAAAGTCCCCATGACCCATTAGGAAAAATAATAGACTACTTTTATCGTGTTGAATTCCAACAAAGAGGTTCACCTCACATCCACATGTTAATATGGATTGAAAAGGCTCCTAGATATCATGAAAGTTCATTAGATGAAGTAACATCCTTCATAGACAAGTATGTATCTTGTGAGAAAAATCCAGATCAACAACTTGTTGAACTACAAATACATAAACATTCCAAGTCTTGTAGGAAGAAACAGAAATCAATTTGTAGATTCGGATTTCCTATTCCTCCAATGAAAAGTACAACTATATTGGAACCATTAAATGACAGTAAAGAAAAGCAAAGTTACAAAGATTTATTTGTCAAAATTCAAAAGAAATTGGATGAGTTGAAGGATACAAATATTACGGTAGATGACTTCCTTACCCAGATCAAAGTAAGCAAGGATGATTACATCAAAGCAGTCCAAAGCTCATTGAGTAGTCCAAAGGTTTTTCTGAAAAGAAAATTAAGTGAGGTTAGAATAAATGCATACATGAAACCTATCCTAAATGCTTGGGGTGCAAATCATGACTTACAATTTGTATTGGATCCATATGCTTGTGCTGTATATATAGTTTCATATATTAGTAAAGCACAGAGAGGAATGAGCATTCTTATGAATGAGGCATGTAAAGAAGCTAGAAGAGGAAATATGGATCTCCGACAACAAGTTAGACATATTGGAAATAAATTCTTGAATAGTGTTGAGGTTAGTGCCCAGGAAGCCTGCTACTTACTTTTACAACAGCCATTGACAAAAGCCTCAAGGGATGTTGTTTTCATTAACACTTCTTTGCCTGAGGAGAGAACATTCCTACTTAAGTCTAAGGAATCTCTTGAGAAATTATCTTCAAATTCTACAAATATTGAAGCAGATAATATCATTAAAAGATATTCTAAAAGGCCAAAACAACTTGAAAATTGGTGTTTAGCAGACTATGTGTCCCAGCTTGATATCAAATACAACACTGATAGTGGCACTGAAAGAAATTCAGGTGAAAACATTTCTGAAACATTAAATGAAGAAACCATTGCAGATGAAAACAATGAAAACATGGATACATATTGTAATGAGGATGAGGTGCTGGACACAGACACAAATGACAATAATTTAAGTGAGGATATACAATATTCTATTCCTGGGGGTCGAATTGTTCTCAAAAATGGAATTGTTATAAGTGAAAGGAAACAAAGAAAAGTCATAAGATATGTAAGATTTTCAAAGAAAATTGACATTGAACAGTTCTGTAGAGAAAGATTGCTTCTATTTAGTCCATGGAGAGATGAAAGTATTGATTTGAAACAATGCCACGACTCTTACCTATCAAGGTACAAATCCATAAAAAATTTCATAGAGCTCAAAGCTTTGCAGTATGAAAAGAATGCTGATGAGTTAGATGATGCAATGGAGCGTGCTCAAAATGAGGAAGATTTTGATGATGTAGCCCCAGGCACAGAGCAGTCTGAGCAGGATGATTCAAATATTGGTGCTAAAGATAGTGAAAGTTTCATATTCTTTGATCCTGATAGACCTGAAAATCAGAGACAAGGTGATATTGCTGGAGATGTTGGTTTAAGTGTTGCTTCTGTAGATATAAATGTACGCAGGAAAACAATGTCAGATATAGATTACAGGCAATTGATAAAATCATTGAACACGAAACAGAGAGAATTTTTTGTTCATGTTTTCCAATCTGTTAAGCGTGATGAACAAAAGTTGAAAGTTTTTTTAACTGGTGGTGCAGGCGTTGGAAAATCAGTTCTTGTTAGTGCACTGTTTGAAGCTTTGCAGCGTTACTTGACATCTAATCCTGGTGATAATCCCGAGAATTGTAGAGTTCTTCTCTGTGCACCAACTGGTAAAGCTGCATTTCATATACATGGGGTAACATTACATTCAGCTTTCCGCATTCCAGCAAGCCAGGGTTATGATTGTACTCCACTTAATAGTGACACTTTAAACACCCTTCGAACAAAATATAAAGACTTGTCTGTTGTTATGATTGATGAAGTGTCCATGGTTGGAAATAATATGCTTAAACTCATAAATGAAAGATTAAAACAAATCAAGGGCAGTAATGCTCCATTTGGTGGATTGCATATGATATTCATTGGAGACCTTTTCCAGTTGAAACCAGTGATGGATGGTTGGATATTTGAGAATTTGAAAACAAACTTTGGACCTTTAGCTACAAACTTATGGCAGGATTTTATTGTAATGCATGAATTGGATGAGATCATGAGGCAAAAGGAAGACAAGCAATTTGCTGAACTTTTGAACAGATTACGAGAAGGAAATCATACACAAGATGATATTGAAAATCTAAACAAGAGATTGACTGATACTGCTAGTACAGACTATCCACAAAATACAATACATTTATTCAATACCAATGAGAAAGTGAACAATTTCAATGTGAGGAGTTTTCTTAATAATACTAATGAAAAAGTAAACATTCCTGCTCTTGATCATGTATTAGGAGATGACAATGTGACAGTAAAACAACAACTAATATCAAAGTTGCCACATGATTCCACACACACTGCAGGGCTTAGTCAGATGGTAGGAATAGCTATTGGAATGATTTATGACCTATGTCTTAACCTTGATGTAGATGATGGATTAGTAAATGGGTCTTCTTGCATCATAACTAAGATTGAATACAAACAGAAAAATACTACTAGACCAAGTATTGTATGGGTTTCCTTCAATGATGATAAAATCGGAACATCATGGCGTTCAAAGTACAGACATTTGTATCATAGTGCTATTAATCCATCATGGACACCTATCTTTGATTCGAAGAGGAACTTTGTGTATTTGAGAAAAACTTTTGTGAGAATACAAATCCCTCTGCGACAGTCAACAGCAAAAACTGTGCATAAATCTCAAGGAGATACGTTGAGTCAGGTTGTAATAGATATGGATGGAAAACGTGTATTTTCCCATGCCCATTATGTCGCTATAAGTAGATCAAGATCCCTGAAAGGCCTTTACATTCTAAACTTGAATGAAAGCAAGATTTCTGTGTCAACTAAAGTTCAAGAAGAAATGATTCGTTTAAGAGAATCGCAGATATTGAAACTATGTTACACTCCAGTTTACATGACTAGTGGCACTCATTTCACATGTCTTTTCAACAATATACAGTCTTTCAGAAGCCATAAGGATGAATTGTTTTCAGATCCCAATGTCAATGCTGCAGATTGTTTATGCTTATTAGAAACATGGTTAACTGCAGATGATTCTATTGATTTAGTGCAGAGAACTGGATATCAAATTGTTAGAGCAGATGGGAAACAAGTTGGCAATGCTCGTCCTCACAGAGGAATTATTGTTTATGTGCGAGACGACATTCATATTTCTCACAGTTTTTCTGTGGTAAAGAAAAATATTGAAATGATTGTTATAGTACTGTTGATTCAAGATAAAGAAATAGTCATTGCAACAGTTTACAACTCTCCTAAATCTTCGGTGACTGACTTGAAGAAATTTCTAACTGACAATTTGAAGCATTTCAAAGGCAAGCACCTCATTATTCAAGGTGATATCAACATTAATATATTGGATAAGAATACAACTGTCCAGAGGTTTATGCAGGATTTCTTCAACTGCAATCAACATGTGGCAAAAACAACCCATTATTCTGGCTCCTTAATTGACCATATTTACAGTAATATACCACTGATTCTCACTGATGTTATTGAATGTGTCTGGTCTGATCATTCGATGGTGTATTCTGCTGTGCCCAATCATGTTGTCAATCTTTCATAAAGTTAAAAATATACAGTTAAAAATTCTATCATAAATATCTAGTTGTGTGAAGCTATTGATAAAGATATTTTTTTCAATGAAAAAGGTCAGTTTGAAATTTCACCCATCTTTGGTTTTTGCTTTGTCTGCAATTTCAGCAGACAAAGCTGGTGGTTCATAAAGATATGGGTGGCCACTAAAGGTGCAAAAAGGTAGACGCAAAGGTATGTGACCCGTCACACTGTAAGGGACCTTCTGGTTTGTCCATTTAGCAATATTTTGAGAAACAGATCAGATTTAGCAGATATCAACCAGATGTCAAATTTGGAAATTATTTGAAAGACAAAGAATTGAAATATATATCCAAGAAATTACCTTAGAATGAAAATATTTGATCCTAGTTAGTTTGCACAGACTATCTAGGTTTGATACTTTTCACACTTCCCATAAGGTACTGTTTAGCCTGGCGGGTCACATATTTATGAACAAACAATACAACATTATTTTGTTACTTTTTTCTTCATTTTCAGCACATATTTCAGCATCTAATAAGAAAGAGAAAAAATTCTACTGTAAGCCTTGTTATATGCTGAAGTGTGTGGCAGAAGATTTAGATAACGATGTTGACTGATTATTTTACACCCTTAGATATAAAGCGTTGGAAAATATTGTGGAAAATGAAGAAATTGCTTATGACAAGTATTTTTTCATTTTCTACTATATTGCCTCATAACCCATAATGACCAAAAATGTAAACTTTCAATCAGCAGAAATTGTCGTCTGCATCATCTTTGACTTTAGACCTGCAGTCTTAATAATTGCTGCCTTGTGATGGTTTAATAATCATCAAGTTATTTGTAATTATTAATGTAACAGAATGATGTACTGACGGATTTGAATGTGTTAAACTCCCAAGTTTATACTTAGCGATGCACAATCACAGTAAAGTTTTTTTATTTCGTCTCATGAAATGTTGCTGAAATATTTGACAGAAGTTTTAAAATAGCTATGAATTTTGTGCTAGAAATAGACTGGGTTGAATGTTTTATATTGATACTTTCTGTCAGTGTTGTTATAAAATCATCTCGTAACTACGGCTTCATTGAAACTGTAGTTGCGGCATTTTAGATTTACTCTGAGTAAATATTATTGTTTGTCGGAAATTATGCCTTTGTTTACTCAATAGAATAGTTTCCTATTTTGTTACTTTCTGTTACATATGAACTTGCTACTTTAAGTTATTACAACTGTACCTTTTACTCATATAACTATTCCATTCTGCATAATTTTTCTGAAGGCAGTGCAAAGCTTAGCAAATGGTTAATCGCATTTAAGATCAAGTTAAATGAGCTTTGTAGATTAACAGTTCATGTATATGTATATTGCAGTACATTCTTTAAATTTCAAAATGTTCACACTTGTTATGCACATTTTGTATCTTACATCAACTTTACTATTGAGAAGAAAACTCATCAAAATGACCTCTTGACTTAGCTTTGCCTAGGCCCTGCAAGGTGAAAAATTATGCACAAGGATAAGATTATTGTGACGAATAGAGCAAATATTTATATTTATCCTTTTTAGATTGTACTTGTTCTAAGGTTAGTAAAGCACTGTATTTCTTTTGTTAAACCTGCTGTTCAACTAAAAAAGTTCATGTATACCATTTCATTGTTTGATTCAAAACATTAGTTTAGTGTTACATGTGAAAGGAATTTTAATACATAGCTGTACAATCTGCAAATCTTTGTTTTATCATTGGAATAAATGCTTACTGGTCTAAAACCCATATATGTACATTTATGATGAAGATGCCACTCATAACAGATCAAGACAAACCTTTGTCGGTCTGTAAAGTATAGAAACACATGAAATATGATCACATCTATTTTAAACAAAGGGGTCCTGCTTGGCATGGTAGTTTGAATGCCAAACTCATTACTTGTGAGAAGTTGCGGGTGATGTGATTGGATTATATTCAATTAGCTGCCAACCATGTGGGTATGGCCTTTGGCAAGTCATTTCAGAGCCCCAGCCTTGTAATAGTAATAATAAGGAACATTGTTGATGAAAATTAAGTTGTCCCGGGTTAATATCAGCAGACAATAGCATTATGCTTTTTTAAATTTAGATGTTATACAAATGTGTAAATAACAGATAATGCTGTGTTAACATTTTACCTTTTCAAAAAATGAATAAACTGTAATGAAACTTAATGCTTTCCCAAATAATTGTGCATTTTTGTGGTCTGGTACAGCTTTCAAATTGGGTTCTAAACTGATGTTGTTTGGGAAAGGGTTAATTGAAAATTATAAGTAATACATGTACATGTATAATATGAATTTTATGTAATGAAATCACGTATAGATTGTATGCTGTTGTACACAACAATTTCAATTACTTAAATATTTTATAATAAAACTTATTTACAGAAACACATTGTGTTTGGGTTTTATTTCTAGTACCAAAACAAGTAAAACAAAAAAACTGTATCTAGATAGTTCCATCATTCTGTAAACGTTTATGTATATATGTGTTCTTCTATGGAAAATAAATCAAAAGCACTAAATCTTATATTTGGCGTTTACTTGATTTGTTTTTTTTTTTGATAGAAAAACTGTGGTGAAATCTGACAAGGTCATATTCATCAAAATTGTGCATTTTACGGCAATTTAAAGAGAGAGATGAAAAATTCTGTCTGTATTTCCATAAAACTAAAGCCTTGGCATCATTTGTACCATTTACACCTGTTTTCAGCTCTCCTGATTACAAGGTGCTCATATATTAGCTTTTGTGATTGTCCATCGTCCAGCATCTATCTGTTGTGCGTCAAACATTTGTCAAGTGTGACAAAGTGTTTTCATCCGCTATCAAACACCCAAGTGTCGGGCACCCATGCGGGACTCTTAACTGTCAAAGAACCTATTGGAATTTTGGCTTTCTCTATTTGTGTTTCACTCAAAAATATTATTGTAGCTTTTCAACAGAACCCTCAATAATGCAGCTTGTTTTAAGCTGCGGTTACAAGGTTTTGTTGAAATGCAGCGATATACATCTATAACTTTTCCTATTTGCAAATAATACTTATTACCACTGAGAAATAAGGTTTCCCAAGGTAGAGTCTACCCTGGAATCGGCTTTCCTGTCAAATTTCCTTATGAAAACCTATAGTTGAACAGTCTCATTGATTGAAATACAGCCAGTGGAGCGATACAGGCCCTCTTGGGCCTCTTGTTCCATAACATATTCCCAAGTATTGTCCGTAAGAGGTGTCCAAATCAAATCTTGTTTTGTTAATTGTTAAAGTGTTTTTAAAGTCTTCGGATGTATTGTTTTGAATTTAGAGTAGCTTTTGCGATTGTATCATATTGTGCTTGACTTGATATTAATAGTTATATTCTTCATCATCATTAACCATTTCCTAAACGACAAAGATTGCCTCTTCCCTTCTGAAAGCTGCTGCAGATGACAAAATTAGTTTTGATTGAGAAAGGATTTGTGTCCAATGTAGCTAAGAAAATATTGAAGCAAAAGGTGAAAATATTGGTTATCAGACAGACAGCATTTTTTTCATCAATGTTTTCCCAAGCCTTTTCTGTTAGTGAAGTCAAAACCAGGGGCCCGTATTACTAACGATCATACGTTTGATTTTTGCATAATAACTTGTAACAACAGCCCTGATTGGCTCAGTCGGATTTCTCGTGCAACCAGATGTCTTGTTACACAGATTACACAAAAACTTGATCGTAAGATGTTTAGTAATACGGGGCCCAGGTCCTGTTTGGAAAAGGGTTAACTTATTCTAGTAACACTTCATTTTCATCTCATATAGCTAACCACTATCATAGAGGGAACAATTATAAAAGAGGTATCAAATACTGTATTGCATAGCTATAGATAAAAGATTGTGATGCTTTCTTTGAATGAAAAGAATTATCGAATTTTAATTTGTTACATCTAAGCCCTAGGTTTTCATTAAAATCATCTTCGTGATATGATTCGAATGATTATCCAAACATATGTCATGTCTTAAACATTTTGCGTCAGTAGATTGCAACATGGAACATCATTATTGCCTGAATAATGCCAACATCCCATGAATTTCAATACCAGTGGATTACCTTAAGTTGGACGTATTGAAAAAAGTATGCCCAGCCACTTCTGCTTATTGTTTTGGATGTAATGTAGATGTAGAGATGGCAAGACCTCTAGAATATCATAACTTTCTCTTATCTATAGCTTTGATGTTGTCTCTTCTAAACTCTTTTTACTTTTTACCAGATCGCTAAATGGATATCGTCTTTTTAGCTCACCTGAGCACGAAGTGCTCAAGGTGAGGTATTGTGATCTATCAATGTCCGGCGTCCGTCTGTCCGTCTGTCCGTCTGTCCGTCACGGCGTCAACAATTTCTTTAAACGACATCTCCTCCTAAACTACTGGGTCAAAATCAACCAAACTTGGCAGAAATGTTCCTTGGGTGGTCCTTTATAAGAATTGCTAAAATAATTGAAATCCATGAAAAACTCTGGTTGCCGTGGCATCGGAAAATGGGAAATTTCACAAAAGCTCAACAATTTCTTTAAACGACATCTCCTCCTAAACTACTGGGTCAAAATCAACCAAACTTGGCAGAAATGTTCCTTGGGTGGTCCTTTATAAAAATTGCTAAAATAATTGAAATCCATGAAAAACTCTGGTTGCCGTGGCATCTGAAAATGGGAAATTTTACAAATGCTTAACAATTTCTTTAAACGACATCTCCTCCTAAACTACTTGGTCAAAATCAACCAAACTTGGCAGAAATGTTCCTTGGGTGGTCCTTTATAAGAATTGCTAAAATAATTGAAATCCATGAAAAACTCTGGTTGCCGTGGCATTGGAAAATGGGAAATTTCACAAAAGCTCAACAATTTCTTTAAACGACATCTCCTCCTAAACTACTGAGTCAAAATCAACCAAACTTGGCAGAAATGTTCCTTGGGTGGTCCTTTATAAAAATTGCTAAAATAATTGAAATCCATGAAAAACTCTGGTTGCCGTGGCATCTGAAAATGGGAAATTTCACAAAAGCTCAACAATTTCTTTAAACGACATCTCCTCCTAAACTAATGGGTCAAAATCAACCAAACTTGGCAGAAATGTTCCTTGGGTGGTCCTTTATAAAAATTGCTAAAATAATTGAAATCCATGAAAAACTCTGGTTGCCGTGGCATCTGAAAATGGGAAAATTCACAAAAGCTCAACAATTTCTTTAAACGACATCTCCTCCTGAACTTCTGGGTCAAAATCAACCAAACTTGACAGAAATGTTCCTTGGATGGTCCCTTATAAGAATTGCTAAAAGAATTGAAATCCATGAAAAACTCTGGTTGCCATGGCATCGGAAAATGGGAAATATCACAAAAGCTCATCAATTTCTTTAAACGACATCTCCTCCTTAAATTCTGGGTTAAAATCAACCAAACTTGGCAGAAATGTTCCTTGGTTGGTCCCTTATAAATATTGCTAAAAGAATTGAAATCCATGAAAAACTCTGGTTGCCGTGGCATTGGAAAATGGTAAATTTCACAAAAACTTAACTTCTTTAAACAACATCTCCTTAACCTCTGGGTTAAAATCAACCAAACTTGGCAGAAATATTCCTTGGGTAGTCCCTTATAAGAATTGCTAAAAGAATTGAAATCAATGAAAAACTCTGGTTGCCGTGGCATCGGAAAATGGAAAATTTCACAAAAACTGAACAACTTCTTTAAACGACATCTCCTCCTGAACTTCTGGGTTAAAATCAACCAAATTTGGCAG
The DNA here is from genome assembly GCA_963680895.1 of Fragum sueziense. Lineage (NCBI taxonomy): Eukaryota > Metazoa > Mollusca > Bivalvia > Cardiida > Cardiidae > Fragum > Fragum sueziense. The sequence goes on from OY804597.1 coordinate 39,165,722, forward strand.
AAATGTTCCTTGGGTGGTCCCTTATGAAAATTGCTAAAAGAATTGAAATCCATGAAAAACTCTGGTTGCTGTGGCATCAGAAAATGGGAAATGTCATAAAACTCATCAATTTTTGTAAACGACATCTCCTCCTAAATTACATGGCCAAATTCTTCTATGGGACCACAATGCGTAACATATGCAAAGTTATTTGGCATTATTAAAACATTACTCAGGTGAGCGATTTAGGGCCCTCAGGGTCCTCTTGTTTTTATTTGAAATTAGTTCAAATATTAAAGGAACTGATGTTTCTCATGAATGGCTCGAAAATGGATTTCAGAATAATTATGCACCCTTTCGAAGAAAATGGGGGTATATTGATTTGCAAGTGTCGGTCGGAAGGTCGGTCGGTCTGTCGGTCAGTCCGTAGGTCGATCGGTCTGTCCGTAGACCAAACCTTGTCCGGAGCATAACTCGAAAAGTGTTAAAGGTAGAATCATGAAACTTCACAGGTGGATAGATCTCATTATGGAGAGGTGCAGTGCACAAGAACCGTAACTCTGCCGATCAAATTTTTTGAGTTATTGCCCTTTGTTGATTTTATAACTTGATTCTTGTCCGGAGCATAACTCAAAAAGTATGTAAGGTAGAATCATGAAACTTCACAGGTGGATAGATCTCATTAAGGAGAGGTGCAGTGCACAAAAACCGTAACTCTGCCGATCAAATTTTTTGAGTTATTGCCCTTTGTTGATTTTATAACTTGATTCTTGTCCGGAGCATAACTCAAAAAGTATGTAAGGTACAATCATGAAACTTAATAGGTGCATAGATCTCATTATGGAGAGGTGCAGTGCACAAGAACCGTAACTCTGCCGATCAAATTTTTTGAGTTATTGCCCTTTGTTGATTTTATAACTTGATTCTTGTCCGGAGCATAACTCAAAAAGTATGTAAGGTAGAATCATGAAACTTCACAGGTGGATAGATCTCATTAAGGAGAGGTGCAGTGCACAAGAACCGTAACTCTGCCAATCAAATTTTTTGAGTTATTGCCCTTTGTTGATTTTATAACTTATTCTTGTCCGGAGCATAACTCAAAAAGTATGTAAGGTACAATCATGAAACTTAATAGGTGGATAGATCTCATTATGGAGAGGTGCAGTGCACAAGAACCGTAACTCTGCTGATCAATTTTTTTTTTTGAGTTATTGCCCTTTGTTGATTTTATAACTTGATTCTTGTCCGGAGCATAACTAAAAACGTATGTAAGGTAGAATCATGAAACTTTACAGGTGGATAGATCTCATTATGGAGAGGTGCAGTGCACAAGAACCGTAACTCTGCCGATCACATTTTTGGAGTTATTGCCCTTTGTTGATTTTCAAACTTGATTATTGTCCGGAGCATAACTCAAAAAGTATGTAAGGTAGAATCATGAAACTTTACAGATGGATAGATCTCATTATGGAGAGGTGCAGTGCACAAGAACCGTAACTCTTTTGATCAAATTTTTTGAGTTATTGCCCTTTGTTGGTTTTATAACTTGATTCTTGTCCGGAGCACAACTCAAAAAATATGTAAGGTAGAATCATGAAACTTAACAGGTGAATAGATTTCATTATGGAGAGGTGCAGTGCACAAGAACCGTAACTCTTCCGATCAAATTTTTCGAGTTATTTCCCTTTGTTGATTTTAGTCTTAATTCTTAATCTTGCCTATATCTCATGTCCTTTTACACATACAGCCTTGATATCTCACACATAGATACCTCCTATCAACATCGTTCACATTTTACCATGACCTTTGACCTTGTGACCTTGACCTTGGAGTTTGACCTACTTTAAAAAAATAAACTGGGCCTATATCTCATGACCTTTTACAAATACAGCCTTGATATTTCACACATGGACACATCTTACCAAGACCTTTCACAATTGACCATGACCTTGGACTTTGTGACCTTGACCTTGGAGTTTGAACTTCTTTTAAAAAACTTTAACCTGGCCGATATATCATGTCCTTTTACACATACAGCCTTGATATTTGACACATAGAAACTTCTGACCAAGACCTATCACATACGACTATGACCTTGGACCATGTGGCCTTGACCTTGAAGTTTGACCTACTTTAAAAAAAATTAAACTGGGCCTATATCTCATGTGCTATTACACATACAGCCTTGATATTTCACACATGGACACATCCTACCAAGACCTTTCACATTTGACCATGACCTCAGACCTTGTGACCTTTACCTTGGACTTTGACCTACTTTTAAAAAAAACTTTAACCTAGCCAATATATCATGTCCTTTTACACATACAGCCTTGATATTTGACACATGGACACCTACGACTAAGACCTTTCACATTTGACCATGACCTTGGACCTTGTGACCTTGACCTTGGTGTTTGACCTACTTTAATAATACATTAACCTGGCCTATATTTCATGTCATTTTACATATTCAGCCTTGATATTTCACACATGGTCACTTCCAACCAAGATATTTCACTTTTGACCATGACCTTGGACCTTGACCTTGGAGTTTGACCTACTTTTAAAAAACTTAAACTAGGCCTATATCTCATGTCCTATTACCTATACAGTCTCAATATTTTACACATGGACACCGCCTACCAAAACCTTTCACATTTGACCATGACCTTGGCCTGTTTGACTTTGACCTTTGATTTTTACATACTTTTAGAAATCTTTAACCTAGCCTTTATCTTATGTCCTATTACACCTACAGCCTTGATATTTCACACATAGACACCTCCTACCAAGACCTTTCACATTTGACCATGACCTTGAATATTGCAACCTTGACCTTGGAGTTTGACCTAATTTTAAAAAGACTGAAACCAGGCATATATATCATGTCCTTTTACACCGACAGCCTTGATATTTCACACATGGACACCTCCAACCAAGACCTTTCACATTTGACCATGACCTTAACCTTGGCATTTGGCCTACTTTTAAAAACTTTAACCTGGCCTATGTTTCATTTTACTTTTACATATACAGATTTGATATTTCACACATAGACACCTCCTACCAAGACCTTTCATATTTGACCATGATCTTGGACCTTGTTAACTTGACCTTGGACTTTGACCTACATCAAATGTAGGCCCTTGAGGGGGCATATATGTTTTACAAACATCTCTTGTTTGTACATGGTCATTTATTTAATGAGTGTGTTTACATGTTAAACACAGCATTCAAAACATATATTTTTTGTTACTTTGATTATTTTGAGCATTATATATGTTTTAGTGTGTGGTATACTTGTATTGTAATGTGTTATTTATATGTGGTTAAGGTAGACCACCTCTAATAAGTCTCACACATTGTCAGAATTGTGCGCATTACGTCATAAACCTTCGGATCTGTAAGGAAACATTATGAATTACCAGTAGGAATAATTGACACTTTACACCGCTGATTGTACAAAACATTCTGATTTGGCATGAATCACATTGAGGGTGGACTACCTTAAGTGTAGATTTATACAGATAAACTTGCATTCCACAGTATTGAAAAATGATTTGCTGAAGTTGCTTTTTCTTTTATTCAAATCAATTTCATTATACGCCTGAAGGGTCATGCTATGTTATGACGCTGTCATCCATCTGTTTGTCAGTCTGATTATGATGTATGCAACTCCTCATAAAGTGTTAATCAGAATTTGATCAAACTTGCCACAATGAATCTCCATGTTGTCTAGTTGTGCATCAAAACCAGGTATTGTTTGGGAATTGTCTGGTACTAATGGCAGGACCCTCCATGTTTCAGTACTGTGGAATAAATGTGATCCGTCAGGCTAAAAGGGACCTTGTCAGAAGTAAAAATATCAAGTTTTTACTGACTAATCATGCTCAGCAGAGGTCAACCAGAAAAGGTATTTGGAAAAGGAACAGATGCTAAGGCAGGTTAAACATTCTAGTTTTAGAAAATTATATTAGAGTGGAAAGTATCGGCCCTAGTCTGGCTGCTCGGACTGCACAGACAGGCTAAGGTCGATATTTTCACACTTCCTAAAATCCTATAAGGTCCCTTTTAGCGTGACAGGTCACAAATGTAGAAATCCTTACCTTGGCAGACTGGGTTAATGTACACTTCCATTTAGAAACTCATCTATTTCATAAATTGTAGATATTTATACATCCCTGCAAACAAAGTTGGGGGGGGGGGGGATATGTAAGAATCACCCTGTCTATCTGTTCACATTTCTCGACAGCGCAACTCCTCCCAGACAGCTTGATGGATTTTAAATTATCAACATGACCTGGATATTAGCTTGAAGAAATTTCTTCCCTCTCCAAGGTCAACCGAGGGAGATAATTTGACTCTAAATTTGTGACCTGTGATGATTTCTCTTCAGCACAACTCCTCCCAAATGGCTGTACAGATTTTGATGAACTGTGATAGGAATAATTAACATGACATGGACATTCACATGAAGAGATTTCTTAGCTCTCTGAGGTTAAGCAAGGGAGATAATTTGACTTTGAATATGTGATCTGTGCCAGCAGGGTGGTAATTTAGTCAGCGCAGTGATAGTTCTTGCTGATATTCCTCTTTCGACACCCATCAAAGATATTTTAGTTTGATCTGTGTTTCAGTGTCTTGTTTATGAAGCCCTATATTTCTTGTAAATAGTTTCTACCCAAAAAGACCAAAACTTGTAAAATTTAATACACTGTAAATTGTTGTTTGAAATATCTTTTAATTTAGACCAGTCTAAAATTTTGCTGTTTGGGAAGGTTAATGTCTGTACATCTGTCCATTCTGTATTACAGTGGAGTGTAAAGGTAGCAGAAATCACTGAAGTGCCACCAGTAGCTTGTTTACCCAACTTTATTGTACAGCGCAAAGTTCTACGTCCATTCAGATATCAAACGGGAGGCACGATACAGGTTAGACTACACTATTTTTGTTCTCAGGTGAAATTGTTCATCATGGGTTAATCAGTTTCTGAGTTATTGCCTGTTGATTTTTATACGCCGGAAGGGTCGTATTATGTTATGGCCCCGCTCGTCTGTCTGTCCGTCCGTCCGTTAGCAATTTCTTGCGTGCGCAACTCCTCCTACAGTTTTGATCGTAATTCGATCAAACTTGCCACAATGAATCTCCATGGTGTCTAGTTGTGCACTGCGCTTACGGAATTCATTTAACTCCATTCGTTCTTGAATTATCTGCCCTTGAATTAAAAAAATGCCCATTTTCTTGTGTGTGCAACTCCTCCTACAGTTTTGATCAGAATTTGATCAAACTTGCCACAATGAATCTCCATGGTGTCTAGTTGTGCACATCGCTTACGGAATTTAAATAACTGTTTTCATTCTTGAATTATCTGCCCTTGAATTTAAGAAAAAATGCCCATTTTCTCAAAAATGTCCATTTTCTCCTACAGTTTCAATCGAAATTTAATCAAACAAGCAACAATGAATCTCTATGGTGTCTTGTTGTGCAAACAAAATTTTGATAACTTGTTTGAATTATCTGCCCTTGAATCGAAAAAATGGCCAATTTTACTGACAAGCCCCTCTCGGGCGTATATGCGCCGCTCTGCGAAGCTCTTGTTTCATGTTCTATGGCCAGTTAGATTATTAATGGCAGGCATTACACAGTTTAGAATTAACCCTTTGCTTTCACAACAAGGCCTGGTTTTGATGTCCCTAAAAGAAAAGGTTTTGGAAAAGAAAGAGACAAAAGGAGAAATTGCTTATAATCAGCAATATCTCCTTTTGCCTTGAGCAATATTTTCTGTGCTTATTTTCCAACAAATCTTAACTATATCAACATCAAGTTTGTCATTTGAAACTGCTTCCAGATCGGACCACCTAATATATATATATAGATATTTGGGAAAGGGTTAGACAGGTTAGAATTAAGAAATCTTTAGTGTTACCTCTTCCTGAGAATTACTTGTTATGATTGCATTTACATAGCTTTTGAAAATTCTTAGGGAGAAAATATTGCAAATCTTAAATTTCTTTTGCAGGCTGCCAGATTAGCAGTTGAGAGGGGATGGGCCATCAATATTGGGGGCGGATTTCATCACTGTTCAGCAGAGAAAGGGGGCGGGTTTTGTGCCTATGCCGACATCACGCTGTCAATCAAATTTCTGTTTCATACTCAAACCATAAAGAAAGCCATGATTATAGATCTCGATGCCCATCAGGTACAGTGTTGGCAAATTAACCCATTCCTGCACATTGACTCTTTTTGATTCCCCAAAGGATATAGTCTTTGAAAAACATTATGGCAAATGAAGAAATTGCTTGTGACAAGCAATTTCTTCATTTTACACAATGTTTTCTAACTCATAGTGAAAGCATTTTAAAATTTCGTCAACTTGAAACTGTGGTCTGCAATACCTTTCTAGTTATGGTTCAAAAACTTGCTGTCTGGTAGTGGATTAAAGGTATGTTTAAAAACAAAATTTATACCTATACAAACATGTTATTATTGTCCAGCAAGATTAACCCGGGACATCTGCATATGTAATGACCCTACTTTGGTAATGTTTTGTTAAGACGCTCAACTAACAGACTTTGCACGCGAAAATAAAGTTGTCCCGGGTCAATTTGGATGGACAATGAATATAGAGACGCATATGCAAATCATCTTGTCACATTTACACAACAATCCTGAGTATCATCGATATGAGTTTGTTTGATTTCCTTTTGATCCATGTATTCAATCAGTAAATGGATATGGTGTACATGTACTGCCCAAATTTTGTATGTAACCTTTCAATAATATTTTTTAGCTCACCTGAGCACAAAGTGCTCAAGGTGAGGTATTGTGATCGGTCGTTGTCCGTCGTCCGTCCGTCCGGCCGGCCGGCCGTCCGTCCGTCCACAATTTCTTTAAAGATCTTCTCCTCCCAAACCAGTGGACCAATTTTCTTGAAACTTGGCAGGAATGATCCTTGGGTAAAGGGCTTTCAAAGTTGTTAAAAGAATTTGATTCCATCAAAGACTCTGGCTGCCGCGGCATGAGAAAAGGGGAAAATAGCCAACTCTTTTAAAAATCTTCTTCTACCTAACCAGTTGGCCAATATTCTTGAAACTTCACATGAATAATCCTTGAGTGAAGGGCTTTCAAAGTTGTTAAAAGAATTTGATTCCATCAAAGACTTTGGCTGCCGCGGCATGAGAAAAGTGGAAAATAGCCAAATCTTTTAAAAATCTTCTTCTGCCTAACCAGTCAGCCAATATTCTTGAAACTTCACATGAATGATCCTTGGGTGAAGGGCTTTCAAAGTTGTTAAAAGAATTTGATTCCATCAAAGACTCTGGCTGCCGCAGCATGAGAAAAGGGGAAAATAGCCAAATCTTGTAAAAATCTTCTGCCTTCAACTAGTGGGCCAATATTCTTGAAACTTCCCATGAATGATCCTTTGGTGAAGGGCTTTCAAAGTTTTTGAGAGACTTTGATTCCATCAAAGCCTTTGACTTCTGCGGCATGAGAAAAGGGGAAAATAGCCAAATCTTTTAAAAATCTTCTGGCTTACTACATGTAGTGGGCCAATATTCTTAAAACTTCACATCAATGATCTTTGGGTGAAGGGCTTTCAAAGATGTTATAAGAATTTGATTAATATCAAAGCTCTTAGTGCAGTGGCATCAGAAAAAGGGTAAAAGAGCGTACACTTTTGAAAAGGCTGAATTATGTTTCATTCTTTCGAAAAACTAAGGAAAAGGGGCTTCATTGCAAAATTCTTAATTTGCTGCTATACAGGTCAAAATGTTTATTTCAACAAGGCAAGAAATTTCAGGTGAGCGATCTAGGGCCATCATGGCCCTCTTGTTTACTGATTCTATTCAGTGCATTATGACCTTTCTCAAAGTCATCCTGTTTAGTGAACCTTTTCAACCCTTTTAACACATATAACTTAACATGTGATTTAAATTGAAGACTTGCAATTTATTCAAAAGTATTTGGCATACAAAGCCTGAATTTGGTCTGATACCTGATTTCAGTGATACAATTAAATACAAATAAATTTTCATTTTAATGCTTCAGTATCAAAAGATTGGAGGCATATGGTTTTATTCCTGTCAGTCTGAAAACTTAACCTAACATATAAGCATTTTCTCCATAAATATGCCATTTCTGGGGCATCAGTGTTTCACAAACACATCTTGTTCATTTTACGTCTTGTCTATTCTACAGGGAAATGGTCATGAGCGAGACTTTATGAATGACGATGATGTATATATTATGGATGTCTATAATCGAGGTATATATCCACATGACGGATATGCTAAACGTAAGTTACCTCTCTCTTAACCCTTTCCCAAACAAGACCTACTTTTGCTTTTTTATTACGAAAGGCTTTGGAAAACATTGAGGCAAAAGAAGAAACTGCTGATAACCAGCAGTTTCTCCTTTTGTCTCAACATTTTCTGTGCTATATAGTACACAAATCCCTTCCCGAAGGGTCGTATTATGTTATTGCGTGCATCGTCTGTCTGTCTGTCCATCTGTCCGTTAGCAAATTCGTGTCCGGTCCATAACTTTGAAACTATAAGGCCTATGGTCTTGAAACTTCACAGGTGTATAGATATCATAGCTAGGGTGTGCAGAGCGCAAGAACCTTAACTCTACCATTTATAATTTTTGAGTAGTTGCCCTTTGTTTGATTTAGTTAGCAAATTCGTGTCCGGTTCATAACTTTGAAACTATAAGGCCTATAGTCTTGAAACTACTTAGGTGTATAGATCTCATAGCTAGGGTGTGCAGAGCGTAAGAACCACAACTCTACCATTTGTAATTTTTGAGTTATTGCCCTTTGTTTGATTTTGTTTGATTCAGTTAGAAAATCTGTGTCCGGACCATAACTTTGAAACTATAAGGCCTATGGTCTTGAAACTTCACAGGTGTATAGATCTCACAGCTAGGGTGTGCAGAGCACAAGAACCGCAACTCTACCATTTGTGATTTTTGAGTTATTGCCCTTTGTTTGATTTTGTTTGATTCAGTTTGCAAATTCGTGTCCGGTCCATAACTTTGAAACTATAAGGCCTATGGTCTTGAAACTTCATAGGTGTATAGATCTCACAGCTAGGGTGTGCAGAGCGTAAGAACCACAAATCTACCATTTGTAACTTTTGAGTTATTGCCCTTTGTTTGATTTTGTTTGATTCAGTTTGCAAATTCGTGTCCGGTCCATAACTTTGAAACTATAAGGCCTATGGTCTTGAAACTTCATAGGTGTATAGATCTCATAGCTAGGATGTGCAGAGAGCAATAACCCTAACTCTACCATTTAAATTTTTTTACTTATTACCCTTTGTTTGATTCAGTTTGCAAATTTGTGTCCGCTCCATAACTTTCAAAATGCAAGGCCTACCACTTCACATGTGTTCAATCTGATTAAATTTGTGAATATTTTAGTAGTACTCGGGTACTTGCAACACTTCCTGAATATTTTAGTACTCGGTGAATTTTGTTTTATCGGATACTTGCAAGAGACTTTTAGAAAAGAACAGGACATCAACAAATATCACACACCCATTTATTTCTGAGCTTCGGGCGTATAATGCCACGCCCAGCGTTGCTCTTGTTAACATTAATTTTGTCATCTGCAGCAGCTTTTAAATAGGACCACCCTAAAATTTTGTCGTTTGGGAAAAGGTTAACCCATTAGCCTCTCTCTCTAGCAATACCAGGGCCCCAATTTATTGACAGGCATACGCTTACTTTTTAGCGAGCCAGGACTTTATGTCCGGGGAGCTAATGTTGCAGCCCTAGTGTCGGTGTGCTGTTGCGTCTTCAAAAGCTTTAACCTGATCTATATCTCGGGCACTATTAGAGATACAACCTTGATACTTCACACATAGATACCTCCTGCAAAGCAGTGGGGGTTTTTTTCCTGAAAAAAGGTTTTTATTGGGCAGAGGGGGATGGGGTTAAAAGGCTTTAAAAACATTTTGAAAAAAGAAGAAATGGCTTGTGAAAGTCAATTGCTTCATTTCCCATAATGTTTTCTACCAAGAAAGACCAAAAAATGTAAAACTTCATTAGCATGAATTTGTCCTCCCCAACATTCTTGAGTTTTGAACAGTCTTAAAATTTGCCATCTGTTAATGGGTAAAGTAAACATTTCTCTCATTTTTAGGTGCAATAAACAGAAGAGTCGAGCTTGGACACTTTACAGAAGATGAGCAATATTTGAGTCTTGTAAAGGAGTAAGTACTCAGTCTTTATTCCTTTCCCAAACGACTAAAATTTTGACATTTCCAATTGGAAACATGATACAGATGTCAAAATGGATGTTGATAAATGCAGGATTTGTATACAATATAGCACAGAAAATGTGAGACAAAAGGAGAAATTGCTGATCATCAGCAATTTCTTCTTTTGTCTCAATATTTTCCCAAGCATTTTCTATTATGGATGTCAAAACCAGGTCTTGTTTTGGAGAGGGTTATGTTTTAACTCTTTCCACAGACAGTAGTATTCTCCCCAGCCCAATAAGCTGTAGCGGCCCTACTACACCTTCAGGTAAATCAGTGAAATGCCCCTACACCTTCAAAAGTTCAACAGAGCTTAATTTCTTAACCCTTTCCCAAACAACGGAATTCTAGTGAGTTTAATTCAAAAGCTACTGCAGATCAGAAAATGGATGTGTATAAAGGTATAATTTGTGACTGACATAGCACAGAAAACATTGAGACAAAAGGAGAAACTGCTGGTTATCAGCAGTTTCTTCTTTTGTCATAATGGTTTCCCAAGCCAACTCTATTTGGGACGTCAAAACCAGGCCTTGTTTGGGAAAGGATTGAATTTCTTAATTTCTTAGAAATTGATAAATAATGCATTTGTATAAATGTAAAAGCAATAATTGTGTATGAAAACATTACAGGAAAAGAAGAAATTGCTCACAATTATTTGCATAAACACTAAGCATTTCAAGGTTTATAGCTGCTTGTATTATTTACCACTACAGCGTGAAATTATTCTTTTTCATGTTTGTTTTTTTATTTCAGGAATTTTGCAGCGTCATTGCGGGAGTTCACTCCAGATTTTCTAGTCTACAATGCGGGTACAGATATATTAGATGGGGACCCATTAGGGAACCTGTCTATTTCACCAGAGGTAATGGATTCAGTTAACCCTTTTTCAAACAAGACCTGGTTTTAACGTCCCTAAAAGAAAATGCATGGGAAAACTTTGAGGCAAAAGAAGAAACTGCTGATTACCAGCAGTTTCTCCTTTTGCCTCAATATTTTCTTTGCTATAACATAAACATTTTGGCCTTTTGTGATCATTTACTTTGTAATCTGCAGTAGTTTTCAAATTGGGCCGCCTTAGAAATTTGCAGTTTGGGAAAGGGTTAATCAATCACTTATTGCAAAAATGTTAACTCTCCTACATGAGAAAATTTTAGGGTGGTCCAATTTAAAATCTGCAACATGATCTACAACGAAATTGATTTTGATAGAAATATGTTTGAAAAATATTGATATGAAATTGTTTGTCCAATGAGAATTATTAGCAGATTGTTATTACTTTTACATAAGCATGTCATGTTTAGCTCGACTTTTCGAAGAAAATGAGAGCTTATTCTGTCACCCGGGTGTCGGCGTTGGGGTCGGCGTTGCAACAAAGGTTAAAGTTTTTTCAAACATCAATGACTTCCATACTATCAAAGGAATTCAACCCAAACTTGGAATACTTATTCACCATCACACCCTCTACCTTACTACCAGGGCCCATGACCCTAGAAAAAAAGTATAAGTTGTTACATGCAACTCATATCTCTGTTTCTACTTATGCTATTGCTCTGAAACTTTGCACATGCTTTTGTGACCATAATACTGTAAAATCAGATATTTTCGCTGGGCCAAAAGTTTACGAATTTTTAAATTTGAAGTGGTTTGCGAGGGTAAAAGTTTGCGAAAAACAAAAACATGTGAACCATGTGGTTTAATTTTCACAAAAATAAAATCATCAACTATCATCAACTGTCGGTTTTCTGTTTTATTCATATTAATAACACGATACGTAAAAAATACCAGATGCCCCTACTTGTTTAAAAAGGTCTCACGTAATCCGTAATCATTTAATCCTTTAATCATGTACGTTAATTAAACATTTGAATGGAGTTACTTCTGTAGATTAATAAAATCATATCACGATAATTCAGATCGAATACATTCAGCAGTCCGTATTTGTTCAATAGATCTTGTTTAAAGTATGGAAAACTGCATAACATAACTGTTAATTGCTGACAAACAATGCCTGTCAAAATCGTATGTCGCTCTATTGACCACATTTCACACCTTTTGTTACAGGTGTAACCAAACAGCCCTGGTGATATTTGATGTATTATAAATATCTTTGAATTAAATATGTAATAATAAACGTTATGTTTGTTTGTCAAAATGTGTCTAGTTTGATTGCATTATTTACTCGATTTACATTGTACGATAAAACCAAAACAATTCCGAAAATCAAAGTAATGGCGGACGGATGGTGCGTTCTTGTAGGATCATTGCATTTGCTCCCAGGCAATATGTTCACGTGGCTAAATGTTTACGAATTAATCATTGCATTTGCTCACAGGCAATATGTTCACGTGGCTAAATGTTTACGAATTTATTGAATTCGCAAACATAGTGAAGATTAATCCCTTGCGAACATTTCTGATTTTACAGTATTAGCCTCTAGGCAAAGATTCATTACTCTCACATTTAATTTACTGGAATTTTAACCTTTTTTTACTTAGAAATTCTGGGTTAGATAGATAGATAGATAGATTTATTTCAGCATTAATCAAAACATGACAAACAGTATAACAACACATACATATCACAATGTTTAACAATGATAAGATATATACATGTATTACTTTATATAAATAAATAAAAATTCATCAGATGATTATTTAATGTAGTGTTATGAACTATGTCAGTTTCATCAATGCTAAGGATAACACAAAAAAGAGAAATAAATCTCTTATTTCCATTGTGGTCCTTCACATTGATGGCCTGACATAGAGAGGCATGAAATGAATCAAAAACTGTGGTGACGTTAAAAGGATTTCAAACACATGAGCACAATAAGCAACTTAGAAAAGTCTTATGGACAGCTCTTGTTCACTGATGTAGAGATATTTAGAATCAGTTGTATTTATTTCAGGGAATAATTGAGCATGACAGGCTGGTTTTCAGCATGGCTAGAGCTAACAATTTTCCCATCATGATGGTGACTAGTGGGGGATATCAACTCGAAACTGCCAGAATTATTGCAGATTCCATCCTTAATCTACCAGAGATATTGTATTTATTTCAGGGTATAATTGAGCGTGACAGGCTGGTTTTCAGTATGGCTAGAGTTAACAATATCCCCATCATGATGGTGACTAGTGGCGGATATCAACGCGAAACTGCCAGAATTATCGCAGATTCCATACTTAATCTACGAGAGTTGAAGCTTATACAGTGTGATGAAGCAGAACAATTAAATGTGAAAGGTTCCTTATGTGTTGTATGATAGTACAAGGTGCTTGTTTCTTTTTTAAAACCCCACCTACGAAGTAGAGGAAGGTTTATTGGGTTCACCATAACTGTCTGTCCGTCAGTACGTAGATATGTCTCTCCATCCGTCCTTACACTTTTTCCTTTTCATGCTCAAGAACCTTTTGACTTGGGAACATGAAACTTTACATAGTTGTTGCCCTTGACCAAAGGAGCTTATGTTATGTTTTTGGGTTACATATGTCAAAAGTCATTAAAGGTCACAATTTTAGTGCTGAAACTGAAGAACCTTTTGACCTATAGCACTTTTTAACCCATTACCATACAATCACTCTTTTTGACTCCCTACAAGAAATTGGCTCGAGCAAACATTGTGGAAAATGAAGAAATTGCTTGTGACAAGCAATTTCTTCATTTACCACAATGTTTTCTACACAAAATTACCAAGGAATTTACAATCTCATGCACTTGAATTTGTTGTCTGCATCATCTTTGAATTTGGACCAGCCTGAAATTTTACCGTTTGGTAATGGGTTAAGTGACTAGTAGGGTTAGGATTGGATATTTGTCCACTTGCGACAGTTCTAGTTTTGTGAGCCCTATCTTTATGACTGGTGACCTAATGTCACAACACTAATGTCACCATCAGCAATGGTTGTATAGAGAAAAACTTTAACATTGTCTATATCTAATGTACTATTAGAGATATATACAGCTTTTATATGTTGCACTTGTACCTGGGACTATGACCTTTGACATTTTTGTAACACGCAAATAGATACCGGTATTGATTCCTGGCAGCATTTGAACTCTGGACCTCTCTGTCCCTAAAGGAACACTTTATACCATGTCCCTATTAAAGCTACCTTGTGTGGAGAGATAGTGTAAGTGACCCTTAAACTGCACCCAGCTACAAAATTTTGCTAAAGCAAGCTACATTGTCTGCAGACAACTCTTGTTTAAAGTATCATTTATTATCAATCTCGGGATCATGAGTTTGATGCCAAATGTGTTCAATTTCCTATCAGACATTTTGACAAACGTCTGTCTATCTAACCGATGATTGAACTGTATACAAATTGACGGTTAAACCCCATTTAATCAGTTTGTTCAACATTCACTGTTGTGTGTGGGTTGTATTGGTGTTGTAGTTATGTTGTTTTGTGAGTTTCTTTTCTTATTGTCTTCTGATCTACATTTTCACATACAAATTCAAACAGAAATGAGCCGGGATCTGGAAAAACGTCCCTTATGACATTTTTAGAAATTGAGTTTGAAGATCAGTCTGTTGTCAAATACAGTCAAATATGCATCCATGCTGCTCTCTGTAAGTTACTACGGGTCATGAAGAAGCTATTAGAGAACAATGTGGATTCTGATCAGACTGTGCATATGCACAGGCTGATCTGGATCTTTGTTGGGCTCAAAAGCCTTAAGAGACGTTTTTCCAGATCCTGGCCCAAATTAGTTCTTAATTATCCCAAGTTAATGTATTTTCAGTTCCTGATGTCAAAACACCAACATTTTCTAAATTTTATTATAAGACTCCCAAATTTAGAAAATATTTTAGAGTTAGTCTAACTCTGGAGTGATTTAGAAAATGCTTTAGATTTAGTCTAACTCTAAATAAAATTTAGAAAGTGTTGATGTTTTGACATCAGGAACTGAAAAACATAGGGAAAATATTGAGACAAAATAGGCAAATGCTGATAATGAACAGTTTTAACTCACTGGAGCATATAATGCTGAGGGTGAAGAATTAAGATAGGTCACTTTACATCTATCTACAGTGCCGGTCAAAATGACCTTTACACTCCATGTATTTTAGTTTTACTAAGATAATTTCGAGTGATTTTTGTTAGATTTTTTGTAGTTTTGTTTTTCTTTTGTTATGCCCCCGTATCGAGAGGTCGGGGGCATATTGTCTTACTCGTGTTCGTCTGTCTGTCCGTCCGTCTGTCTGTCTGTCCAAAACTTAAAATTGGCCCTTTCTCCAAAAGTATTTGACATACAAAGCTGAAATTTGGTATACAACTTCCTTTTAATGATATATGTCCGTTCCATGCAGTTTGACCTTCATCTGTTAACCCTTATCAACCCTTTACTCTACAAAAACATAACATTTTAGAAAAATGGCCATTTCGGGGCATTGGTGTTTCAAAAACACATCTTGTTTTGTATGCATTAGTATATTGATACATACATTATGTAAATCATGAGTATTGTTTGTTTATCATTACTATAACAGAATCTCACAGAAATCAGTTTTTTGTATAGTGTAAAGGTCATTCTGAGCGGCACTGTATATGACTGTGTCTGTATGACTGTACAAATTCGAATTTTGCATGTAGCTCTGTCTGAAGGCCCTTTACCAAAATACTGAAAAAAATTTTTGTGCAATTGAAATAAGTACTTTCAAGTTATTACTTTCAAACAACAAAAATAGCCCTATGCTGTAGGTTCATGAATTAAAAGCATCTATGCCAATATTGCCAAATAGACATTCAAATGTGTGTAAGAATTACCTGTACTTCTTTGTGAAAAAAAACCCAAAATAAAAATGATTTTATTTTATTTAATTTTATCATGTTAAGCCAAATGTTATTCATCAACAACTTTTTTTCAAATTTTCACAAATTGTGTACTCCCTCAAAGAAAGTTGGGGGGGGGGATACAGGAATAACCCTGTCAGGTATACAGGAATCACCCTGTCAGCCTCTCCGTCTGTCTTTCTATCCACATTTCTCAAGAACACAATTCCTCCAAAGTGGCTGGAAGGAACTTGATGAAATTTATATGAATGATCAATATGACATGGACATTGGCATGAAGTCATTTCTTTGCTTTAAGGAAGATCTTTTGACTTTGTGACCGCAGAGGGTATTAGTCCGCTCAGCGACAGTTTGTGTTTCACTAAGTATGATGCCAATTATATTTTACAAGTAAATTCTTTAAGAACCATTGGCAAATGTTCCACTTTGATTATAGATCTTCTTTTCCATTTATATAATTTATTTCAATGCTCATTTGTCTTTTTTCAGAGGAACCAACAAACATTCCAAGAAGTCAGAGTGAAGTTGGCATTTTTACGAGGATAAAAAATGCCTGCCTCGGACGATCTGGGCTACAGGGCAGCGATCCTAAACTTACTGCAGAGAAAAACATGTCAAACATGTCCAAATCAATTTCTGATCTACAGAAAGATTTAGATCAGGACCATTTCTTTAAAGACACCATGTCATCAAAATCGTGCTCTGATCTCACATTTAAGGATGAATCTGATATTGATATTGCCACAATGTTGGATGCTAGATTTGGTAAAATAGGGGACAAAATTGGGGTGAAAAAGGAAGGAAAGTTGAATAGTAGTGAACAGTTACATTCACAAGAAGATTGTAGTAATGAACAGTTTCGTAAAGTGCCTGAAGATCAAGATCATGTTTAACCCATTGCCACATAAGGATGCTCTACAAGATAAAGACTTTTGAAAACATTGTTGAAAAAAGAAGAAATTGCTTGTAACAAGCAATTTCTGCTTTCCCCACAGTGTTTTCTACCCCAAAAGGCCCAAAAAATGTCAAATTTCTCTCACTTGAAATTGTTGTCTGCAACATCTTTGAATTTTGATCAGTCTAAAACTTTGCAATCTGATATTGGGTTTTATTGCGAATGGATTTGGGGGGATGATGTTGAAACCAACTCTCTTGTTTATCAGTATTTTCACTTGCTTATCTCTATCATTTTAAAAAGCTCTCATTCAAACTTTATTATTATTCCTTGTTTGTTTTGGAAAGTGGTAACATATTACTCTTATGATTTGTATAAGATTTCGGTCAGCTAGACCTTTCACCAAGAAGTTAAGCTTATGTACCTTTTCAGCGTAACTATTCAGAGATGCTATTCTAGTCACCCGGGTGTTGGCGTAATGCTTTTTTTAAGTTTTTTACATGCAAGTTTGTCAAATCTCTGTATCTACTAGTGCTATTGCTCTGAAACATTGCACACGCCTTTGTGACCATAATATCAGCCTCTAAGCAAAGATTGGAAGATTTGTTACGCTGACATTTAATATGATTAATTATACCCCCACAACAAAGTTAGGGGGGGGGGGGGGGGGGTTATACTGGAATCAGGTTGTCTGTCCGTCAGTCTGTCTGTCCGTCCGTCCGTGGACATAATCTTGTGTTCTCTTCTCCTCCCACAGTTTTTGACCAATGTTTCTGAAATTTTATCAGGATGTTTCCTATCATATGAAGTTGTGCACCTGCAATTTTCATCTTGATCCATTTATTAGTTTCAGAGTTATGCCACTTTGAAGTTTTTAATGAGGGGGGGGGGGGGATTAGTCAAAATTTACAATTTCGTTTCCGTGTTCTAACTTGAGAACCGTTTGACCTAGGATCATGAAACTTTACACAGTTCTTGCCCATGACCATTGGAGGTGCTCTATTGTTTTGGGGTCACCAAGATCAAAGGTCAAAGTCACAGTTGAACTTTGTTTAAAATCCGTTTCCATGCTCTAAGTCAAGAACATTTTGACCAATAGCACTTTTTCAGTGACAAGGCCCTAGTGGGGGGTATTCGTCGGCTTTGCGACAGTTTTAGTTTTTTACGCTTTGAATTTTTCACTATCCAGCACATGATAGTCACACTTGACTGTCCTGAGACAGCTTTTGTTAAAATGACACAAATATATTGAAATGAATGAGGCATATCAATTTGTCTGTTTGTTAAGAATTTGATTGTTGTCCCAAATATTATAACTCATTGATTTGGTATGTCAGCCCTTTCACAAATTGTGAGATTTTTGGGTAGTCTGAGTTTAAGTTGTTGTAAAAGGTAGAAAACAGGCTGATTTAAGTAGCATTTATGTACAATATACTAGTATCGAAAATTTTGTTGCTTTGAAAAGGACTAAACGAATGGGTAAAGGATTCATTTAACCCTATCCCAAACAAGACATGGTTTTTTGACTTCCGAAATGAAATTGGCTAGTGAAAACATTGAGACAAAAGAAGAAAATGCTGGCTTTCGGCATTTGCTTTGCCTCAATGTTTTCTCTGCTATAACATTCACAAATTTTAACCTTAGCAACACCCATTTTATCCTCTACAGCAGTTTTCAAATTCAACCACCCTAACATATTGTTGTTTGGGGAATTTAAGCGGGTGATTAAAGAGTATATGTCATAATTTTTTGTTTAATGTTTACTAACAATCTAGAATTTATTTTCTTTGTCTAAATTCTTAACAAGCAATGTGATTGGTTGAGACATATAATTGACAACTAATCAAATTAATTGTAGTGGCAATGTAATTGGTTGAGACATATTGCCAACTAATCAAATAAATTGTAGTGAAAATTTCAGAATATAACTGTGATAAAAGATGTTGAATCTCATTATTTCAAGATTCTTAATACTTGAAAATTGAATAAAATAGAATTTAGTTTACCAGACTAATTGACATGTTGGCTTTGATTTAGAAGTCAATAATTAACCCATTCCCAAACAGTGAGTCCTTTTGACCACCCACTAGATATTAGAGGTCAGAAAACCTTGTAGGGAAAGAAGAAAAATGCTGATGATCAGCATTTTCTTCTTTTCCTTCATGTTTTTCAATGCTTTAATGCTGAGATATCTTCACAAGTGAACATTCAGTTTGTCCTCTGCAACTCTGAAGGACAAGCTTAAAATTTTGTCGTTTGAGAAGGGGTCAAATGATATTGGTTGATAAATATATGAACGGTGTGTTAAGGATCAAGTTTTATCTTTTGTTACTGTATGCATGCTGATCTTCATCTGCACAGTGAGATAAGCTGGTATTATCAAGATCTGGATCATGAGAAAAAGTGTTGTTGTTGTTGTTGTTGTTGTTGTTGTTGTTGTTGTTGTTGTTTTAACCCTTTCCCAAACAAGACCTGGTTTTGACGTCCTTGATAGAAAAGGCTTAGGAAAACATTGAAACAAAGGAAGAAACTGCTGATTACCAGCAGTTTCTCCTTTTGTCTCAATATTTTCTGTGCCATATTTTACACAAATCCTATATTTTATAACATCCATTTTGTCATTTGTGGCAGTTTTTGAAGTGGATCACCCTAAAATTTTGCCGATTGGGAAAGGGTTAATTGTTGTATAATTGTGCATTGTAAACTTTTTGTTGAACTCTTCCTAAAGGGCAAATTTATGGACAGTCCACTTTGAAAGGAGTTGCAGATCACGCACACAAAAATAATGTCTCAAGCAGGAAATGTGTGTGCTATGGAATAGAAAAAAAATCAGAGAAAAGGTGTAATTGCTGATTATCAGCAATTTCCTCTTTTCTCTCAACGTTTTCCAAAACTGTCTTTACATGACTCGTCAAAATTGGGGGCCATTTCACTAAAAAGTTAGTAACTTTATGTCTACGCATATTCTTACTATACTCTTAACCCTTTCCGAAACGGCAACATTTTCGGATGATCCTCTTCAAAAACTGCAACAAATGACAAAATGAGTGTTATCAAAGATAGGAATTATGTAAAATATGACATAGAAAATATTGAGACAAAAGGAGAAACTGCTGTTTATCAGCAGTTTCTTCTGTTGTTTCAATGTTTTCCAAAACAATCTCAAATAGAGACGTCAAAACCAGGTTTTGTTTGGGAAGGGGTTAAGTGCATTTAACAAAACATGTATAAGAATGTCCATAAAATTTTTTTACTCTTTCAAATTAATTTGCAGGTTTTCACCTATTCCTTTCTCTTCTTTCAATTTTATAAAATGGCATATTTACTGTGTACAATTTATATGTTTTTCGTTGTTTAGTATTTAAAAATTGAATGGATCTTTTAATGAATAATATATTTATATCATGTTATTAAATGATGAATAAAATAAGTCATATTTTATCAGCATTCTTTGTCTCTTTATTCAGAGCTTAGATATTGTATTAATACCCTCTTTTTATGAACATTTTCATGTCTAATTCAACTTTACCTAAAGAAACCCTCGACTAGACATTCCTAATAGAAAAGGTCTTTGGAAGCATTTAGGTAAATAAAGAAAATGTTGATGGCCAGCTATTTTCTCTCTTTGCCTCAGTTTTTTCTGTACTTTATTGTACAAAAATCATTGTACTCAACATCTATTTTATTTTCTGCCACGTCTTTCAAATTAGATCACGCTGAAGTATTGTTCTAGTAGGAAAAAATCACCAATTTCATTAAGAAACCATGGTGTGGTAAGTTTTGAGAGAAAAGAAATGTTGAGTTCCAACATTTTCTCCTCTTCTTAAAATAGTTTTCACGCTATAATGTTTTTACACTATACACAGAATAAGACTTACTTGGTCTTCTGTAATCCCTTTCAGTTTTGAATAGATATAGTTCAAAACATAATATTTGCGAAATTTAAAAAATCCATAGCTTTGAATAACAATTTGGGAGTAAATATTAAGTTAGTCTACCCCCAATGAGATTATAATAGTAATAATAATAATAATAATAATATCTTTATTTATCCAAGTTAACTTATAAAGACATCACCACACAATAACAGTATAATGATTAGCTTATTTACAATAAGGCCTTCGGAAAACAAATATTTGCGCGTCGTCAGAAATATTCTGGCGACGTCGAAAACATTCGACGGTGGAACTCTCCACCTCCGAATGTTTACAACCGCGCCCGAATATGTTTGGATACGTAACGACGATGCTCGAAAAATCCGATGTTTTATGAGTCTCAAAATGGCAACATTACGGGTATTCTATCTTAAAAGAACATACTGTTCATTTGAGCAAATTGACCCTTCTCTAGATGCCTTTAGCCATGAGAATTTGAAAGAAGAGCGTAACGAGGGCAACAAAACAGCACATCGTCGCTTTTCATTGAAAACCTCGTATCTGCAGCTTGTTTTAAGCTGCAGATACGAGGTTTTCGATGCAAAGCAGCGACTTGTTTGGTCATGCTTAAAGGGGCCTTCAGGGAAGTCCAGAAAACCAAACTTGGAGAAACCGGGCCGAACCTCGATTACTCGGTGGATAACGTCGAAGTCTTTCAATCCAGGGATTGCGAGGTGGAACCCCGGCTCAGCCAATATATCCATTCTGACATTTGGCAAGTCATTTGTCTCTCACCAATGGGTGTGAATCATGTATGTAAGAGAGCAGCTTGAGGCTCGGTTTGGATATTGTGTTAGTACTGGTCCAAGACATACCAGGAATCCACGTTAGGTGCTCCAGCCGCTGCTATATGATCATATAGCATCTTAAAACAGCGTTAAACCCCAATAAATCAAATGTAATCGAGAGACTGGTCGGACTGAAGAGACAATCTATACCCAGAAATTTAACTAAGAGTGAAAAGTTTAGACTCTAGTCAGTCTGCACAATCCACGCAAACTGATTAGGACCAATACTTCTCGCGTTTATTGGAAGATCCCTTTTTTGCGCGTAAGCTCATTTGTATTTAATCAAGGGAATTAACAAAAGCTTGAATTTTTTATCAAATGTTATCAATTATTATTTCCCTTTAGTCATGGAAGAGTCGCCTCGCGCTTGTAATATTTTGCACGGAAAGTGTTAAACCATTTCCCAAAAGGCGAAACTTTAGGGCGATCCACTTAAAAAACTGTTACATGCGGAATAGATATATGTGTATAAAGATTGTATTGGGCCCTATATGTGTACAATAGGAAAATAATATCATGGTTAATAACATTTTCTTTTTTTGTCTCAATGTTTCTCCAAGCATTTCTCTAATCGGGACCGAAAGCAAGCCTTGTTTGATAAATCGTTTAA
The DNA here is from genome assembly GCA_963680895.1 of Fragum sueziense. Taxonomy (NCBI): domain Eukaryota; kingdom Metazoa; phylum Mollusca; class Bivalvia; order Cardiida; family Cardiidae; genus Fragum; species Fragum sueziense. The sequence goes on from OY804597.1 coordinate 39,187,995, forward strand.
TGAGATTTGCTATGCCTATGATTTATCTCATAAATACATGGTATATTGTGAGAAAATGTGTTTTATTGGTTCATAAATTCTGGCTTATTTGTGATAATATATAACTGTTATTATGAGAGATCATACATTTATGACAGAATTAATAACTAACTATGGAAAATTACCCCAAATACGAATACAAATTGTGCCCGTTTTTGCAGGCAATCCTTTACTATAGTATATGCCGCTGCTTAACCCTTTCAAAGACAATCTTTGATTTTGATGTCTCTCACTGATGCGTCAAATCATATCATTGTTTGGCAATATTTTGGGATAAAAGGAGAAAATACCAATACTTAAGCAGGTCATTCTTTTCCCGCCATCTAAACAGGGTTATGTAGTTAGAATACCTGTAATGTGGACATTTTGAGATTCATAAAACATCTGATCTTTTCGAGCAGCTTCGTTATATATTCGAACCTATTCGGGCGCTGTCGTAACCAGTCGGCGACTTAAACTTCCACCGCCGAATGTTTTCGACGTCGCACGAATAATTCGGTCGTCGCACGAACCTCATTAGGGATGGATTGCCTTAGGATGAACTTTGTAAAGACACATACTTACTACAAAGGAAAGGCATGTTGTTGAATTGTAGATTTATCAACCCATTCCCGCATAATGCCTTTTGACACCCAACAAGGTAAAGACACTGGAAAACATGTGGAAAATAAAGAAATTTCTTGTGACAAGTAATTTCTTCATTTCCCACAATGCTTTCTATCCAAAAAAGATCAAAATATGTAAAATTATACGTACTTGAAATTGTCGTCTGCAACACCCTTAAATTTAGAACAGTCTAAAAAGTGTCGTTTTGGGAATGTGTTGAATTATAAATTATATTTTTAGCGCGACTATTTGTATTTAGAATATGGATGCTATTCTAGTCGGCCTAATAATGAGTTTTTATGTGAAATTGTCACATCTCTGTTCCTACTTTACTAATGCTATTGCTCCGAAACTTTGCGCATGCCTCTGTGATCTTTTTATCGGCCTCTTGGCAAAAATTCATTGCTCTTACATTTTTGTAAAATTTAGTAGAACTTATGGAAGCCCTGGTATGGAAGCCCTGGAGGGTCATTTTGCATTTTGAATTTTGAACAAGGCGTGTATGCAAAGTCGAAAGTCAAAAGTAGAAAGTCAAAACTCAAAATGCAAAAATGACCCTTCAGGGCTTCCATTTTCAAAAAGTCGAAAGTCAAAAGTAGAAAGTCAAAACTCAAAATGCAAAAATGACCCTTCAGGGCTTCCATTTTCAAAAAGTCGAAAGTCAAAAGTAGAAAGTCAAAACTCAAAATGCAAAAATGACCCTTCAGGGCTTCCATTTTCAAAAAGTCGAAAGTCAAAAGTAGAAAGTCAAAACTCAAAATGCAAAAATGACCCAGTGCTTCCATTTTCAAAAAGTCGAAAGTCAAAAGTAGAAAGTCAAAACTCAAAATGCAAAAATGACCCTCCAGGGGCACTGGGTCATTTTTGCATTTTGAGTTTTGACTTTCTACTTTTGACTTTCGACTTTTTGAAAATGGAAGCCCTGAAGGGTCATTTTTGCATTTTGAGTTTTGACTTTCTACTTTTGACTTTCGACTTTTTGAAAATGGAAGCCCTGAAGGGTCATTTTTGCATTTTGAGTTTTGACTTTCTACTTTTGACTTTCGACTTTTTGAAAATGGAAGCCCTGAAGGGTCATTTTTGCATTTTGAGTTTTGACTTTCTACTTTTGACTTTCGACTTTTTGAAAATGGAAGCCCTGAAGGGTCATTTTGCATTTTGAGTTTTGACTCTCTACTTTTGACTTTCGACTTTGCATACACGCCTTGTTCAAAATTCAAAATGCAAAATGACCCTCCAGGGCTTCCATACCCTGGAGGGTCATTTTGCATTTTGAATTTTGACTCTCTACTTTTGACTTTCGACTTTTTGAAAATGGAAGCACTGGGTCATTTTTGCATTTTGAGTTTTGACTTTCTACTTTTGACTTTCGACTTTTTGAAAATGGAAGCCCTGAAGGGTCATTTTTGCATTCATTTTGAGTTTTGACTTTCTACTTTTGACTTTCGACTTTTTGAAAATGGAAGCCCTGAAGGGTTATTTTTGCATTTTGAGTTTTGACTTTCTACTTTTGACTTTCGACTTTTTGAAAATGGAAGCCCTGAAGGGTCATTTTGCATTTTGAGTTTTGACTCTCTACTTTTGACTTTCGACTTTGCATACACGCCTTGTAGAGAGTCAAAACTCAAAACGCAAAATGACCCTTCAGGGCTTCCATTTTCAAAAAGTCGAAAGTCAAAAGTAGAAAGTCAAAACTCAAAATGCAAAAATTACCCTTCAGGGCTTCCATTTTCAAAAAGTCGAAAGTCAAAAGTAGAAAGTCAAAACTCAAAATGCAAAAATGACCCTTCAGGGCTTCCATTTTCAAAAAGTCGAAAGTCAAAAGTAAAAAGTCAAAACTCAAAATGCAAAAATGACCCAGTGCTTCCATTTTCAAAAAGTCGAAAGTCAAAAGTAGAGAGTCAAAATTCAAAATGCAAAATGACCCTCCAGGGCTACCATAAGAACTTATACCCTTTCGTACTTAAATATACGCTTTCGTACTTAAACATTATGACGTGCAACTGTCATATATCTCTGATAATTGTCTTTTTTTCTGCTACAGTTATTGCTCTCAAACGTTGCACGTGCTTCTGTGACTATGATATAAGCCTCTAGTCAAAGATTTACTACTCTGGCATTTGAATTAGTGGAATTTTAACTCCTTTCCGACAAGGAAATTTTGGGTTTTACGTAAAGTACAACTGTCATAATAACATCATAACTGTGTTATAAAACCTTTTCTGCTATAGCTGTTATGTTTCTGTGACTATAATATCAGCCTCTAGGCAAAGATCCGTTACAGTGGCACTTAATTTAGTGAAATTTTATTAATTATTATTATTCATTTATTTATTTATTTATTTATTTATTTATTTTTACTCACAATTGTTCACTACCCAGTGCTTGATAGTCGAGCTTTGCAATCCTCCGACAGCGCTTGTTACCATTCCAAAACAAGTCACGATTTTTATGTCACTACAATTGTCCAACAAGGTTAACCCGGGACAACTTAATTTTCGTGCGCAAAGTCCGTTAGTGGAGCGTCTTAACAAAACAAAGTCGAAGTGGGGTCATTACATATGCAGATGTCCCGGGTTAATCTTGCTGGACAATAACTAGAAGAATTTTAGAAAGCACGAAAAGAAAACAAGTCAGTTTGTGAGAGAGCCTTAAAATTTAGTTCATGCAAAAGTCAGTGTCATCTAAGGTTTAACCATTTCCCAAACGACAAAATGTATGTGTGATCCACTTCAAAAACTGCCACAAATGACAAAATGGATGTTATTAAAGGTAGTATTTGTGTAAAATATGGCACATAAAATATTGAGACAAAAGGAGAAACTGCTGGTTATCAGCAGTTTCTTCTTTTATTTCAATGTTTCCCAGGCCTTTTCTATCAATTTAGGGACGTCAAAACCAGGTCTTGTTTGGGAGAGGGTCAATATATTCATAAACTTTAAATCTTTATAGTAATGAACTTGTAAATAATATTGATCAAATTAAAAAAATGGTGCAACCCAGAGCTAGTCAAAATGTCAACCATTGAGAATGTTTTGTCCCTTGTCCAAGCAGTTTATATACTTCGTAAAAAATATTTTTACTGGTATGTCATATGATTAAACTATGAGCAAGTTTTATGAGAAATTAAGATTGTGTATCCATTTCTACTTCCAAATAAATTTACATGCAGCTACATGTGAAACGCACTAACCATGCAATATGGCCAATGCTGATAATCTATTAATCTTCAAGCCAGATGTTTTGTGAAAATAGAAAAAGGAGAACCTAGAATGCTCTTTTATCATTTAACATAACATTATCGTTTGACCCTAAATAATTATTTTTGTATTGGCCCTTTCCCAACCAGCAAATATTTAGAGCGATTCTATTTAAAAGCTGCTACGGACAATAAAATGAATGTTGATAAAGATAGGATTTGTTAGAAATGAAGCACAGAAAATATTGAGACAAAAGATGAAAATGCTGATTGTCAGCATTTTCATCTTTTGTCTTAATGTTTTCCAAACATTTTCCACCAGGGACGTCAAACCAGAATCTTCTTTTGGACAGGATTAACCAAGGATTTGTAATAATGATTTCTTCGACTGAGTGGCAAATCCTATTATAAATGCATTAATCCTTTCACGGGCGACAAATTTGAGATTTGTGCTTGCTGAAAATTCTTACAGATGACAAAACAGGTATGCATGGAAACGGGGAGTACAATTTATTAACAAATAAGTCACCGAGAGTAAAGGAGACAATGCTTATAGTCAGTATTTTTATTTCTTTTTCCTGATTCTCTCCTTTTTCCCCAATGAGTTCTAGCTGTACATTCATCCCACGAGGCTGTCGAAACCAGATATTGGTTCAAACGTTTGGGAAAAGGCTTAAATGATTTGTAATAATATTTTCGTAGATTGCTTTATAAAACCTGTATCATTCTCTCTTAAGAAAGTTTTTATCTTGTTAACTTTGATAAAAGGATTAAATTGGAGGTATTAAAAGTTTACTTTAGATGGATTAATGTAACAGGTAATTACTTTCTAGCTACTATTTAGGTACATAAAATATCTCGCTGAGCTGTGGGATAGCTACCATCGTTTTGAAATAAAATTGTCTTTGTTAAACATGCGATGTTTTTTTTCCAATAGCATCTGATGGCAGTAAAGCTGTTCTTAACTTTGAAAAATGTCCTTAATTAGGCCATTTTGATCAGACTCTAAGTTGAAGGTGCTCATCTGACTAGTACCATAAAACAACCCAATGATTTCCTACAGGCTACAACGTAGAGTTTAACAATATGTTATAATAACATAGATCTATGTCATAAAAATTATTACAGTCGACACTCGTTGTGTCGAAGTCAGAGATGCCGTCAAAATACCTCGACATATCCGGAGTTTGACTCATCCGATTTTGATTATTTTCGATGAAAACGATATCTAAGCATTCTTGATGGGCATCATATGTGTCCATGAAATATACCGGTAGTAGGAAAAGGAAAGAAATTGCTCGATACGAGCAATTTCTATCCTTTTCCTACTAAATTTCAATGGCTGTATTTGTTTCGATATTAGTTTAATTAAACACTTTGATACCATACGTTGAGGACGGGGCATGACTTTCACTTCGACTTAAGCAGAATTTCGACTTATCCGATGTCGAGTTAACGAGTGTCGACTGTATATCTGTATTTTTGGCAACTTTCTTTATAAAGTAGACCAAGTAAACCTTTTCCCAAAGGGTAAGAATTTGGACAGTTCCAATTTGAAAGCTGCTGCAGACGAAAAGATGGATGTCGACTGAAATTGGATTTGTGTACGTTATAGCATTGAAAAGTTTATGGAAAAAAACACCAGTTTCTCCTTTTGTTGCAATGTTTTCACAAAGTTTTTCTGCTAGGGTCGTCAAAGCCAGGTCTTGTTTAGGAAATCCATTACCACATTATTGACTCTTTTTGACTCGCAACATGATAATGGCCCAGGAAAAACATTTTGGAAAATGAAGAAATTACTTGTGACAAGCAATTTCTTCATTTCCAACAATGTTTTCTTCCAGAAACACACAAAAACGTACAATTTTATTCACTTTAAATTGTCGTCTGTAACATCTAAGAATTTCGACCAGTTTGATATTTTGTCGTCTGGTAATGGGTTAAGGATGTCACGGTGTTTCGTGCCAGGAAGCCATTTAGCACGGCTCATTACATGTAAAGGGACAGAAATGGCCAGACCCATTACAATAATGGTAGTTAATACATCATTTAAATATACATTAGTTTTTAGATCAGTTTCATCATCAAACCAATGATAGAGGCAGACATCTGTAATTAACCCTTTTACCAAACAAGACATCTTTTATTTTATAGACCTACTTGGGAAAACATTGAGACAAAAGAAGAAAATGTTGATAACCAACATTTTCTCCTGTTGTCTCAATATTTTCCATACTATATTTTAGACAAACCCCGTCTTTATCAACAGCCATTTTCTTGTCTGCAGCAACTTTAACATAGAACAATATAAGATATACATTAGTTATAGATCAGGTTCATCATCAAACCCATGGCCAAGGCAGATGAGGGAGATAAATATGCTTCCATTCCCCTATTTCCCTTTTCTCTGGTGTAGGGGTTGTTTTGTAAGATGTTTTAATTGTGCATGGAAAATCATTTTTACAAAAGAAGGAATGTTGATGACATTTTCTCCTTTTGTCTCAATATTTTTCTCCATATATTGGTCACAAACCATCTACTTGTCAATAATTATATTGTCGTCTGCAGTATCTTTGGATTGGACAACCCTTTAACTAAAATCGTTTGGGTTAAAGAGGTTAATGATTTTCGACCAACTTAGTTGTGGATATACAATCAAACAATAAATTAAACAAGAACAGACTCAATTTTAAAATATGATATCTTAGACAGATCCAAATTTCAAGTCACTGATCCTATTGATACTTTTTAGAGTTGAGTATATTTTTAGTTACCAAATACTTTAATAACCACATAAAATGCCAAATAAGTACATGAAGGCCAATTAAACCTTTCCCCAAAGACAAAATTGTAAACTGGTCTAGATTGAATATAAATACAGACGACAAAAATATTTTATTAATTATGCGATCGAAATTTGTATATTGGGATCGCGTGGAAAGCACTGGGCATCAGCATCTCCGTTTTCTCCTTTTCTGTCGATGTTTTCAAACTACATCTACTAGCAGTAAAAAAATAATCATGTGATTTAAAAAAGGCAATTTGTCGAAATATTGAGTCGCGAGTGATTATATAGTGTGTACATCTGCAATGATTATCAAAAACTGTAAAATTGATTTTTCTTCTCTTTGTAATGGTTAACCTCTGTCATAAAATATCACAATGATTGGCACCATTCGAAAACATTTAGGGGCACTTATTGCTTTAGAAGCCACAATGGTTCAATGTCAAATTGTACTTGAGTTAACACATTACATGTACCATACAATGTCGCCTTTTGGCACCAAAGAAGATAATGGCTTTGGAAAACATTGTGGAAGATGAAGAAATTGCCTGTGATAATCAATTTCCTCATTTTCAGCCATTTTTTTTAACCCAGAAAGAAAAAAGTCATTAACATGAAATTGTTGTCTGCAACACCTTTGAATTAGATCTAGGTCAAGTCTAAACATTTTCCGTGCGGTAATGAGTTAAGTCTGATCATTATCTAGTCTGCTTTCAATGAGTTGCTACATGTAATAAAGAAGCTAGCAGAGAACAACATGGGTCTTGATCAGACTGTGCGTATGCACAGGCTGATCGGGATCCATGTTGGTCTCAAAATGCAACAAGGTATCATTTATTTCCCATATCTCGACTCAAATAAAATAATAGTAAAAAAGAGTTGTGTACAATTCGAATGCTGTACGGGCTCTCTCTTATCAAGGACCATTACCAAATAAAAGTGGTTTGTTTCGGTTTACATACAGTAGTTTGTTTACTTTATGTCAAAATGTCGAGCCCTGAATGATTTATTGGAAACCCTTGTATTTTGGCAAGAGATCTTTTGTACAAAAAAATGACTCGTTTACATAGCTTTCCCAAAAAGCATCTGGTTTTGACACAGAAACATTGGGAAAGCATTGATGCAAAGACAAAGAAAATGCTATTTTTTACATAAGCATTTTTTTCATTTTGTCTCAATATTTTTGTGCTATACGTTTACACAAACTCTATCGTAGCATCGTCTACATAATTTTTCACGTGTTGTCAGCATTTCCTTCTTCTGCCTCATTGTTTTCTCTTGTCCTTTCTGCCAGGAATGTCAAACGCATGCCCTCTTTTGAACCGAACTAATATTGCTTGTAATGGGCTACTGGTTTCAATTTGTCAACTCTAATTTGGATGTGTAAGCCACAATTTTCATGTCATTTTTGACAGACTTGCCACCATGATTGCATTCCACAGTCCACGCTTCTTCCGTCTACTGTTAGAACCATCGCCGTATGACCTTATTTGTGGAAGGGGAATGAAGGGGGCTGTAGAACATTAACCCTTTCCCAAACAAGACCTGGTTTTGACTTCCCTAAAAGAAATGACTTTGGAAAACATTAAAACAAAAGAAGAAACTGCTGATAACCAGCAAATGACACGCAATTTCAATCTTTATTACCATCCATTTTGTCGTCTGCAGCAGCTTTTGAATTGGACCACCCTAAAATTTTGTTGTTTGGGAAAGGGTTGATAGCTTTTTTGGTAAAGGAAAGCTTTGTCTGTAGCCTGAGGTGCGTTCTTTAGAGCGATATTTTTAAAGATTTCTTAAGATGTTTTTGATACAGCGTTTTTGAGACCGAGATTTTAAGCGATGTGTTCCGAATGTTCCATACTTCATACAAATGACGTCATCATGACGTCATTTGTATGAAGTATGGAGCATTCGGAACTCCGCGGTTTATGAATCATGGAGCATTCGGAACAACTCGGTCAACTCTATCTCTTACAGATTCTACAGAATTTACCGAGGGGTTCCGAAATAAGTATAGAGCAATGGCGGCTCCCAGTGATCGTCTTAGAAATCTTGCTCAAAAGAGCGCTTTATCCTAAAACATCTTAAGAAATCTCAAGATATCTCAAGAAATCTCTTTCTAAAGAACGCGGCCCTGATCTTTGTCTATACTTCCTAAAAATCAGGATCATAATGACAGGGATTAACCCTTTCCCAAACAACAAAATGGTTTTCGTGCAATATAGAATAACATGAAAAATATTGAGGCAAAAGGAGAAAATGCTGGTCATCAGCATTTTCTCCTTTTGTCTCAATCTTTTCCCAAACATTTTCTAATAGGGTCGTCAAACCGAGATTTGTTCGGGAAAAGTTTAAAACCAGCTACACGCAACAGTTACAAAACGGGAGTGGGCAGATGTTACCAACTTGATACTGTACATGTTTTGCCCTGGGTATATCAAATTTCATTATCCATTTAGATTTATTTTGTCTTTAGTCTGATCTTTTTCTACATTACTAATCAGGATCCGTGTGATAAAGGTCGAACTAAGCAACAGTTACAAAACGGGAGTGGGCAGATGTTTGCAACTTGATACTGTACATGTTTTGCCCTGGGTTAGATCAAATTTCATTATCCATTTAGATTTATTTTGTCTTTAGTCTGATCTTTTTCTACATTACTAATCAGGATCCGTGTGATAAAGGTCGAACTAAGCAACAGTTACAAAACGGGAGTGGGCAGATGTTTGCAACTTGATACTGTACATGTTTTGCCCTGGGTAGATCAAATTTCATTATCCATTTAGATTCGTCATTTGTCAACCAAACGATGATACAAATTCCATATTTGTCTTGTAGAAATGAGAAAATAGAAAGTGTTGCTATAGTTACATGATATCTGCTTTGACCCTTTCCCATATAACATGTGGTTTGGCGTCCCTAAATAGAATCTAGAGAAGGCCCTAGAAAACATTGAAGCAATTAAAGTGCTGATAATCACAAATTTCCCTATTTTCTTTCGATATGTTCTACTATGAAATTCAAACGATTTTTTTCTTATCAGTGTCTATTTTGTTGTCTGCATCAGCTTGCATATTAGGACAAGTTTTAAACCTTTGCCAAACAAGGTCTGGTTTTGACGTTCCTTACATAAGTGGCTTGGGAAAACATTGACACAAAAGAAGAAACTGCTGATAACCAGCAGTTTCTCCTTTTTGCCTCAATATTTTCTGTGCTTTCTTCTACGCAAATTCTGTCTTCAAAAATATGAACTTTGTTGTCTGCAGCAGCTTTCAAATTGGACCATCCTAATATTTTGTCTTTTGGGAAAGGGTTGAGAATGGTGATTTTGGAGAGAGTTAATGCAAAGTAACAATGGTTTTAAAACTGCGATGGGATCTGGAAAACGGATATTTATTGCATTTGAGCCCCAGATGGGTCCATACCAGCCTTCGACTTCGCGCCATCTACGCAAGCCAAGGTTTCTACTTCCAAGTTGTTCCTTACTTCGTAAGGAACAAAGTGGAAGTAGAATCCTTGGCATGCGAAGATGACTTCGCGCAGGACCCATGTTTTTCTCGAACAGATACTTCATGAGAGAAAGTAGCATAATTCCTGATCAGGCTGCATTTTGGCATATTCTGATATGGAAACGTGGTGCTTAAATCCTATAAGGGCCGCTTTATCCAGACCCCGACTCAAATTTAATCACATATGAAATGCTCTGTTATTTTGTATGAAATACTTTGGTCATGGAAATGGTAATACTATTTCTCAGGTTGCAGAGATTTGCCAAGACAAATTAATTACATGACGCAGATCCAGATGTATCGTTCTCAAACATCGTTTTAGATCGAAGACTTAATATTTTCTCTGTCGCAATCATAATTATGTTCGTTATATTTAACCAATGCTTCCCTAAGTATCGGGATTTTTTTATCACCTAATAATTTAGCTTTAGTGCTTTTACAGTCAAATCATATCTTCATTTTTGTAATTAATTATTTTGTCGTATGCAACACTTTTCTTTCCGAATTTGTCTAAAATTTTGTTTCTGAAATTGTTAACGTCATTCCTCGGTGGTAGATAAAATATTTCATGTATTTTTTTGCAGGAATGTTCTATTGCTACACGTAGGCCTTTTGAGCGTTTTATGAATGATTTGTAAGTTGCAAGAAATACGAAGTGTCAAACTACCGGGGCCAAAAGTAACTAAAATTGGTTAATGTCGAACAACATTTTTAGAGGCAACATAGAGTTTCGAATTGAAATAAAAAAAAGAAATACAATGTTTTCAACACCACTAAATTTGAAGCTATGTTTCTTCAGTTTTATATATAAAAACACAACTCTTTAGTTGAGTTTGCCAAGAACAATTGATTAGACAAAACAGATCTGGGGTATCATTTTCCAAATTGGAAGATCAAAAGCTGGTTACTTCTGAATCATCCCTACAACAGAATTCTAGCGCTTTATTGCAAAGAAAATGGTGGTGTAAAGTACAAAAACAGATGCTTTTCAACAAAAACCTCATATCTGCAGCTTGTTTCAAGCTGCAGTTACGAGCTTTTTTGTTGAAAAGCGACGAAATAATGCTGAACAACATGTTCTTCTTTTCTTTAAATGTTTTTCTAAGTGTTTTATATGCAACATGGGAAAGAATAATAAGATTAAATACAAATGTGTTGTAAGTGCATTGTCATGTACATGTGAAATACAATAACTTTGCAATAATATGCCATTGATGTAACCTTTTCCCGAACAAAGTCTGGTTTTGACATTGAAAATGCTTGGTGATGCATTAAAGCAAAAGAAGAAAATTCTGATAATCTGCAATTTCTCCGTTTATCGCAATATTTTGTGAGCTACTTTATAATAAAAACCTGTCTTTAACATCATCATTTTATCACCTCATCTGCGGCGGATCCAGAATTTCTGTGAGGGTGTTTCGAGTTCACAAATTATGGGTTCGCTACACATTTTTTGCTGAGTTTCTATATACATGTATATGAAAATGAGACAATTATGCAACGGAGGTTCGGTTGAACACCCCCACCCCCTTTGGACCCACCATTCTGTAATAGCTTTCAAATAGGTAAATTCGATTGTTTTAGCTGTTGGGGAAAGGGTTAATAAGGAAGGGTATCATCTATTTTCTGTCGCTATAATGATATTGACATAAGGCTCTATGCTATTGACAAAAACAAGATAAATCCAAAAATCATATTCTCATTTTTCAAGGAATTATAGTATGGATTTCTTTATCTTGTATTTTTGCCATTGCCTGTCTTTTAACCATTTACAAAACAAGACCCGGTGGTATTACTAACGATCGTACGTTCGATTTTGACGTGCCGAAAAAGTAAAAGCTGCAGTTCTTTTCAAATTGAGGCAAAAGAAGAAAATACTGGCCCAAGGCACAGCAAGTGGCGGCATGCCTGATAAAGAATGTTGAGTTGAGTTGGTAATCAGAAATTCCCTGATTTATCTTGATTATTTTCTGTAAAGTAATATATTATACAAAAATCTTATTTCTATCATAATGCATTTTGTTGTCTGTAGATGCAATGAAATTGAAACATTCCAACTTTGGCCGTTTGGGAAATGGTTAACCATAACCATTTCCAAAAACAAGCCCTGGATTTATTGTCACCAATCAAATGAGAGTTGGAAAGCATGTAGAGAAAATGCTTTTCTCTCAATTGTTTTCGTCTGTGACCATTTTTGTTGTTGTCCGCAACTCCATTCAATTTTGGACCATCGTAAAAAAATATTATGGAAAGGGTTAGATAACTTGTTTCGTTTTATTTGCCATTCAATAAATTCATTAATAAAACTACTTTGATGCTACCGACCCTTTCAAATTGTGTCTAGTAATTGTTAAACTTGTAAAATGTGTTGTAATGCCATTTAGGGAGTAAGTGTCCTTTTATTATACAGTTTAACCTAAAAGTGGATATTAGGCACATTTTACACTGATTAACCCTTTCTCAAACAAGACATGGTTTGACCTCCTTAGTACAAAAGGCTTAGGTAAATATTGGAGCAAAAGAAAAAATGCTGATAATCAGCATTTTCTTCTTTTGCTTCAATATCTGTGCCAAAATACACACCCCATATTAATATTCATCAATTTTGCCGTCTGCACCGGCTTCCACTTTTTTCCGAGTAGGAAATTATTAAGCATAAAGTCACCATTCATGACCTGGTTTGACGTCCTTAGTACAAAATGCTTCTAGGTTAACATTGTAGCAAAAGAAGAAAATGCTGATAATCAGCATTTTCTTCTTTTGTCTCAATGTTTTCTGTAACAAAATATACACAAATTCAATATGAACTTGCATCAATTTTGTCGTTGGCATCACCTTCCAATTTGGGACAGTCCTGTTTTCTTCCCCGTTTGGGGAAGTGTTAAGCCTAAAGGCACGGAAATACCACTAGGGTGCCATTGTTTATGTCATTTTATTATCAAAATCAAAACAGGACTCCTGTTGCTACAATGTTTATCCAAGTACTTAAAAGGTCAAATCCAATTCAGCAGTCAATAATTTTAGGATTTTGATAGATTGGCTATTTCTGCTTAATTTGCCCCTTTCTTAAACGAAAAAAACCGAAAATGTTTAGAGACAGGTTTTTTGCGTGCGGTAAAATTTATTTGGACGCCAGAATGAGAGTTCTCTGTTCAATGGTGGAAATTATCGACAGAAATGGGAGAACATGCTAATAATCAGCATTTTCTTCTTTTGCATTCAATGTTTTCCCAAGCCTTCGTTCAATGTTTTCCCAAGCCTTTCAAGAGACGTCAAAAGCATTAAATGTCTCGTTGCGGGGCTGGTGCACCAATCCATCCATGTCTGAAGTCGCCTATACTTTCTGGTTTCTATAAGTTTTAACAGTTCTATTCCAAATCCTCTTACTTAAAAGTTGGGGAAAAATATAGGTAAAGGTCAAGTTACAAAGCTGTTTTTGGTGTTTGTCGCAACGTCCTGTCCCCCTTCTTTTGAATGTTTTCAGCGTTTTACAAAGAATGTGTCGGTATTTGTGTAACAGTGACATATTGGCTACGGGCCATTCTAGTATGAATTAAAATTAATGGGCTACTTTTCAGCTTCTTAAACGACTTCCCCTTTTTATATGCAAGATCTGTATCTTAGACCACTGCATTTAGACCTAGGCTTTGAATCATGCCTTTTGTGTTTGGACTAAAACGTGAAGTTATTGGCCGATTATTTTCTATTATTGCTCGACGCCTGCAGCGTCGAGCAATTATGGCATACGAATTCAAGTTAGCTACTGGAGAGTAAGTTTGTAAATGTAAAAGGGGTAATGAATAGTTTCATGTGCACATGTGGTAATGAACAGTTTCATGTATATAATGAAAATGTCTCAGATTTATGTAAATGTCTATGCATATCAAATATTTACTTGGCGTAACTTAGATGGCTTGAAAATGACTGCTTACTTTCTAAGAGCCATATAAAGCACCAATTTACTTTATAGAGATAACCTATCATTACGGACGTATGTGCAAAACAGCTTTAGCGTTTGTGCATAATATTTGTTTGCGCTTTCAATGCCTTTTACCTTAACCCATTTCTTGGCCGAAGAAAAAAGGGATGAAACTGAGGCTGTCTCAAATTCAAAATTGTTGCAGACGAGAAATCAAATCAATGTTTCAAAGAGAAGACAATTTATATGATATATAGCAAACGTTAAGAAAAGGAACACGAATCTGATTATCAGCATGTTCTTCTTTTTCCTTGACATTTTCCAAAGCTGTCCCTATAAAAGACGTCAAACAAGGGCTTGTTTAGACCTTCGGTTTGTCCACGGACACATTTATTTATTAGGATTTTGTAATTTCTCATTTTTCCAATATATTGCATAAAGAGAAGGGACAAAAGCGTTTACCCCATGTTGTTGCATTGAAATTCTAATTCAATTTTATCTGCTCCCTGACTTTTAGCCACAGTTACAGATAAGTGGGATTTAAGACATTCTATCTTTGTTATTTTAAACCAAAACCCTATGTTGTGGGTACTCATTTGAATCGTCTCGTCGAGACGATTCAAATGAGTACCCACAACATAGGGTTTGGGGAACAATGAATGAAATATTGCATTTTGAAAAGCCTTTACCCCTTTCATCTGTAGCTCTATTTTCCATCCTTATTTATTCTGTTTTATTACGTTATTCAGTCAGTGGTGGGATGTGTAAGGATATTTTGTATACGCTACCGAATTGGATTTAACTTTTGCTTTATTTGGTAATAAATTTCATACATTTGATATACTTTTACTTTGGATAAAAAGGTCACTTACTTAACCCCATTACCACACAGTGATGCCTTTTGACTTCCCATAAGATAAAGGCTTTGGAAAGCATCGTGGAAAATTAAGAAGGTGCTTGTGACAAGCAATTTCTTCATTTCCCACAATGTTTCTATTCCAAAAGTTAAAAAAAATCACTCGAAATTGTCGTCTGGAAACCTTTGAATTTGGGCAAGACTTTAACATTACTCTCTGGTGATGGATTATATATTGTAGATGCAAATTTCTTTGAAGAAGGCAGTTTCGTATAAATTTGTTCAAATCGAAAAATATGCTAAACTAACTGGGTTAGTAATATCATAGTATTGAAACATTGACAGTAAAGAGAACATTGCTTAAATGTTGTTAATCGTCTTTAACGATAATGCTTTCCATGCATTGACATACACATTTTTCCTCTTTGATAACGCCCATTTTGCCATCTGCAAGGTTCATTCAAGATTCGTTCTATTTTTGGAAAGGGTTAAATATATTTTAAATGCATTTTCTGAAATAAGGTGAATACTTTATTTGTATTGAATAATGATTGTGTATAAACATTGGAGTCAGGACTTTGAAAAGGGGTCTTGTGGCTTTTTAAACTATCATAGATCCAGATCAGCCGTGCAAATGAGTGCAGTCTGATAGAATTCCTGCCGATCTTATAGAGCTTCTCCATTATTTTAACCGATTACCAGACAACAATATTTTAGACTGGTCCATATATGTTGCAGACGACAATTTGAAAAACATGAAATATAAAATGTTTTCGGGTCTTTTGGGGTAGCAAACATTGAAGGAAATGAAGAAATTGCTTGTCACAAGCAATTTCTTCATTTTCCACAATGTTTTCTAAAGTCTTTATCTTTTGGGAAGTCAAAAAGATTTAATGTGTGGGTATGAATTAAGGAATAGTAAGTGAGTAGTATAAGTCCTTATCAGACTGCATGAAAGTTTTAAGCTGATCTGATTTATAGTAAGGGCTTTTTTCGCTGATCTTGACTGATTGAAAAAGAGGAAAACTGATTACGTTGACATGCCTTTTCAAACAGGTTAACCCTTTTCGAAAATTACACAATTTAATTTCAAACTGCTCCAAATTCAAAAGAGTTATATATTTTGCACGCATTTTGTCTTTATCAACACCCATTTTGTCGTCTGCAGCATCCCTCAAATTGGGACGGTCTATTTCTTTGTCGGTTGAGAAAGGGTACAGAGAAAGCGATTAAAGCACAAAGCATTAACTGGTTACAATTTTTGGAATCTACAGAAAAACACAAGACATTGGTGTCTATAAATTATGAATTTTTGGTAATCAGCAATTTTTCATTTTCCCTCTTTTTGACTCACTACAAGAAAAATGGCCTTGGAAAACATTTTGTAAATGAAGAAATTGCATGTGACAAGCAATTTCTTCATTTCCTACAACGTTTTCTATCCCCCAAAAAACAATTTGTGTGAAGTTTCATTCACTTGAAATGTCGTCTGCAACATCTTTGAATTTGGACCGCCCTAAAAATGTGTCGTTTGGGGAAGCTTTAATGCAGTTAAATGAGTCACGCGTACATCCATTAAATGACAAAAATATTTGCTCATGTACCGTATTTGGTACACATAAGTCATTTTATAACAATATTTCAAATAAAACAAGTTATGAAATGAAAAACTGAATAATATTTGTAAACGGGTGGGCTCGTCCATATTTCATATTTTCATGGCCATGGAGAATATTTTATGCCAAACCTTCTCCAAACAACAAAAACTTAGACTGATCCATAAAGCCATTCCAGAGGCGAAAACCAAAAACTACTGGAAAAAAGATATACTGCTCAAAAGTTTGCATGTTTAAGTTTGGAAGTTTGGAAAAAAAAAACAATTAAGGGGAAAAATAGAAATACTTGTATTCATAAGTATCCTCCTCCTCCTCCTCCTCCTCCTCCTCCTCCCTCCTCCTCCTCCTCCTCCTCCTCCTCCTCCTCCTCCTCCTCCTCCTCCTCCTCCTCCTCCTCCTCCTCCCTCCTCCTCCTCCTCCTCCTCCTCCTCCTCCTCCTCCTCATCCTCATCCTCATCCTCATCATCATCATCATCATCATCATCATCATCATCATCATCATCATCATCATCATCATCATCATCACAATCATTTGCTGAATCAGCCCGCCTTTGTAATCCTAAAGCAGCATCAATTTTTTACTTCACCTACGAGCGTATGTGTGACTGTATATTTTTGCTACCGAAATTTCAATTAAAGTAAAGGTAGAAAACTCTTATCTACAAAAATAGCATGTTTGTTGGGTAATAATACCCCTTTTTCAGCGTGGATTTTTATTAAATGCCCGGTATCCAAGAGGTTACCGCTGGTTTTCAACAAAAACCCTCGTAACTGCAGCTTGATTTAAGCGGCAGTTACGAGGTTTTAGTTGAAAAAACGACGTTATGCTGACAATCGGGTATTTTATTCTTTGTCGTAACTTTAGCCATGTCCAAAACAAGACTTGGTTTTAACATCCGTATTAGAAAAATGCTTGTGACCAACTTTGATAACCAGAATTTCGCTGCTTTTCAATGAAAACCTCGTAACTGCAGCTTAAAACAAGATTCAGTTACGAGGTTTTCGTTGAAAACTGATTTGTGCCTCGATATTTTTGGTTTAATTCTGTACACAAATCCGATCTCAATCAACAACATTTTGTTATCATTTTCCTGTCTGCAGCAGCTTTCAAGTTGGAAGATTCCAGTTTGCTGTTGTTTGGGAAAGGGTTATTTAGATCTATATTTTTGCAAAGAAATGCATGGAGAGAAATACTGGTTGCGGTGATTTATCTTTTTCTACAATGTTTCTTAATCCTATGATATAAATATTTGTTTACGATATTTGTAGATACATTGTACATTTCTGTTATTGGGTAAAGGATCAAAATGTCCAGAAGATGCCTCTTTCCATGACAGATCTAAATTATATGAGCTTGAATCTGGTCAGGCTGCCTTTGGAATTTGAGACCAACATGGATCTTGGTCAGCCTTTGCGAAGTCTGATCAAGATCCACGTTGCTCTCTCAATAGCTTCTTCTTCTTCTTCTTCTTCTTCTTCTTCTTCTTCTTCTTCTTCTTCTTCTTCTTCTTCTTCTTCTTCTTCTTCTTCTTCTTCTTCTTCTTCTTCTTCTTCTTCTTCTTCTTCTTCTTCTTCTTCTTCTTCTTCTTCTCTTCTTCTTCTTCTTCTTCTTCTTCTTCTTCCTTCTTCTTCTTCTTCTTCTTCTTCTTCTTCAAGATCGCCGTGTTGTGTCTAGACAGAACTGCACTTAGCGTGGTTTTTTTTTTACTTTATTTCTCTTTATTTTATGTGTCAACGCTTTTGACCTATTGTGAAATGACATGACCGGACTGCACTTATTGTGGGGGTTTTGTCGGGATTTTTTTTATTCATTAATTCATGAATCAATGCTTTAGACCTATTGTAAATTGGTATAACAGGACAATGAACAGTATTTTTTTTTAATAAATCTATAGATCTTAAGGGGGAATGCTCCAGTTTCCTAAATTTTTCCCCAATAGTAGAATTTATTTATATTTTGTATGTTGAAATTACATGTTATTACCATTGAAAAACAAAATAAAACTGGATGGTCAGCGATCTTGTTTGAATTTTATAGGCATTTGTATCACATACCCCTACATCGGAAAAATGCACAATTTCTTGCACCTGCCCAAGGTCACTAAAGTCTTACATTTAACGATCTGGAACCATAATAGACACTTTTGAAAATACAAAAAGTATTGTTATATATTATTTCTATGATATAAGACGGAGGTAAAATGAAACTTAAAACAATTTTTACCGATATGTTGGATTTTTATATATTTTTTTAGTTATTGACCCCCTTTTACAAAAAAGGCGGGAAAAGGGGAAGCACCAACTCCGTAAATCTCATATTTTTTCCCAGAAGATGATAATATCTGACATTTTTTAGCTTGTATGCTACAACAGATATGTATGTAACGTAAATAAGCTAAATACAAAACTATGAAAAACAAAATTGAGAAAAAAACACTTGATTATACACAAGGTTTATGATTTTGCGACTGAATTTTTTCCATGTTTAAGAAAAATGAATATTTTTCTTTGATCTGTAATTTTTGTAATATTTACTGGCAGGGTATGAGACCTACACCAAAATTATCTCTAATTTATACTTGTGCAAATAAAACAAGAATGGGAAAAAGTCACCGTTAAATTTTGGTTTTTTATGAATTCAAACTTAGTAGGGGCGCATAAAACAAGGACAAAATTATCCAAAATAGATCATTCAATTCCATCACATATTCATTGTAAGGTCAAATGTAACAACACATTATTTTTTATAGTAACTTATATAAAGAACTTATTTTTATCAAATATTCATTGCCAGATTTCCCTGTAGTTACTACATAAACTATTGTTAACAAAACAAGGGCATTATATACTTCGGTGGGGAATCATGTGACACTAAATTTCAGAAAATCGTCAATAATTTTGTAAATACTTGACCAATTTGAAATCGGTTTGAAACAGAAAAAAGTGTAAAACGCCCGATATCAGATGGTTGGTAACTCTTTTACAAATCAAGTGATAAAAACGTTATTGACGACCAGATTAAGTTTTGGTTGGTCGTCAATAACTTTCATATCAGCTGATTTTTCAAAGATTATTCTTGGCATTCAGCAAAGTCATGGAGTGTTCCCGCTGTCTCTGCTTAAATTCTTCTTTTCAAATCGGTCATCTTTTGACAGAATTGTTGGAAAATATCGAAAACATTATGTCAGGTGATTCCCCGCCGTGATATAAGATTCGTGGGGTGGAAGAGGGTTGAAATTGGTGTCATGTACTACTGTATAAGAACGCCTTTTTTAATCAAATTAAGCTAATCTTACACGAACTTGTATCTTTGATTACCGGGTCTTTACATACCTTTAATTAACGATATTATGGCACATATTTACACAATTTACCATTGCAAAAAACGCAATAGCAAAGTCATAACTACTGTAAATTTGCATGTGATGGTTCGAATCTTGCAGGTCCCTTACACCTTCAAGATTTGAACCAAGACATGCAACGTTGAACTGAAAATTAACAAGGATTACCTTTTGTTTATTACTGTAAAATTTGTAAACATGTGTCATTATATTGTGACTGGACTATAATAAAATAAAATCAAGGCAGAAGACGCAATATTGATACTATATCAAATGCTGGTCTTCAGCATTTATTCGTATAGATCTTGAATCAATCAAGTGTATTGGTGCATACATAGCCCATCCCCCCCCCCCTCAAAAAACAAAACTGTACCAGTCCAAACGAACAGAAAACACTGAGGAAAAGGGACACATTGATGATAACACATTGATGATAATCAACAATAGACTGGGTTTAATATTATGTTTTGATAAACCGTCAGTGTTGTCATAAAATATCGTAACTACGGCCTGATTAAAGCCGTAGCTACGAGTTTTCATAACAGCTCCAACGAATTACTATTCTATGTTCGAAATAACGTCACGATTAACTGGGTAAAATCGTTCCCTATTTCGCTGTACTTTCACTTTCTTTTTTGTTGCTATTTATAGAATACAACATGAAAAAGTATTTTTCGTGTATTTCCTATTCTAATGGAATGAACGTACGTTTAATATACGTTTAACCGCCAGAGTGTTCAGAACGATAATATTTAAGCATTTTTTATGCTACTAACAACAAGAAATACGAGAATTATCTCTATCTATGCAGAAAAATACACTTTAAATAGCTTACACGGCCGATATATATTAATATTTACGAGAAAGTAAACCGAGGTGAGAACAAAATCGAATCTTTCCGAAGTGCGTTTCACGGAAATAACCGAGTGTCGTAAATACCCGATCATCGGCGATAATAACCGAAATCCATTATGGTTCCAGAACGTTAATAAGAACAGAAAACCCAAAATATGTGCTATTTTAAACGCATAAATGTATAAAACAGCATGCTCACGTGTTCGGTTAGATCAACGAAGCTGAATTGTTTAATGTCAAAATTTGCATATTTTTGGAAATATTTCAAGTTCTACATAATAGAATTTGATAAAACTCCCCCATTGTATTAGGCAACATGTCCTGGTAATAATTCAAAAAGAAAATCTATAGGTCAGCGCACTTATTAGTGAATTACAGTAATTTTTATCAGTTACACATGAATAAAATGACGCAAAACAGTGGTAACTACATACACACTTACGACTGTCTTGCTCTGAATTATCGATTTCCATCTTGAGGAAATAAGTTTCACATAATAAATACACTTTTACTGTCGAAAATGGTAAATTGTAATGATGTGTTATATTATTGAAAATATGGTAGCGAAACATATTGGTACGAAACATTTAATTTACTACAGCAATGACCGAGTGTTCCGAAAAACTGGAGCATTCCCCCTTAAGTGACCCATGACTTTTTAAAAAAATGTGCCTTACATCATTTTGAATAGATTAACCCTTTCCCAAACGACGAAATATTCGGGTGGTGCAATTTGAATGCTGTCTCACACAACAAAATGGATGATACTACAGATAAAATTTATGAATAATATAGCACAAAAACATTGAGACAAAAGGAGAAAATGCTGATTATCAGCACTTTCTTCTTTTGTCTCAGTGCTTTCCTTATCATTTTCTATTTGGACGTCTTAAACAGGGCTTGGAAAGGGTTAAGAAAAAGATTTTGTCTCGACACAAATTTAGACTTGTTCGATTTGACCGTATTTACAGACCACAAAATATTTGATGTCACATGAAAAATATTTGTGAGTTTATGCATAGAAATTATTGAGAAAGAATGAGAATATGATATGTCTTGAAAAGATAATAAAAGCATCTGATTGTATGTTCGACAACCTATCGTTTGTCCCTTTAATGCAACATTATAAGCAAACTATTGCATTTTGTCTTCTTTCTTCTTATAGTGAAAATCAAGCATTATCAATTCGATTCAATTGAATGGAATTTATTCAGCTGAAAATTTAACCAATTCATAGCTGGTTACTAGTACATAAAACAAAACAAATTATCATGGTCAGGGAAACTTGTCAAACTTTAGGTTGAAAATAACAAACAGTTGTGAATAAGATTATTAAAGTATTTGCTAGCAGATAATAGGCTAAACTCTTTGCCCAAAATACCTGTTACATTTCTTAAAGGAGATCTGGGTGTCTAGAAAACTTGGTAAAAAAAATGGAGAAAATGCTCATTATAAGTATTTCCTATTTTCTCTCGTTTTTGCGACCAGGAAAATATTAGTTACACCATTTTTTAAATTTCGCTTGTCTTCTACAATCCCTTAGACTCTTTACGAATGTTTTCACATTTTTGAAAGTGTTTACAAATGACTAAAATTGCTTGAAAGTCTATAGCATAGGATATCTATACAAAAAATCAACCTTAAATTTGATCTAGATAATTATAATATAGTTCCTATTTGTATATACATGTACGAAATAACAATTTGAACCCTTTCCAAATGACAGCATTTTAACCCATTACCACACAATGACTCTTTTTGACTCCCTATAAGATAATGGCTGTAAAAAGCATTGTGGAAAATGAAAAAATTGCTTGTGACAAGCAATTTCTTCATTTCCCACAATGTTTCCTACACAAAATGACCAAAAAAGTTTAAAATTCATTGACTTGAAATTGTCGTCTGCTAAGTCTTTGAATTTGGACCAGTCTAAAATTTTGTTGTTTGGTAATGAGTTAAGCTGGTCCAAATTCAAAGGTGTTATCGACGACAAAATAAATTTCACAAAAAATGGAAAGTAGTAGCTTTGAAAAGGGACGATTGTTGATTATCAGCGATTCTTTCCTTTATTCTCAATGTCATCCTAAACTTTCTCTATTTTGAACATCATAACTAGTTATGGAAAAGCAAACAAAACGTCTGGACATCAAACCATGTGTTGTTTAGGAAAGACTTTATTACTATTAACCCATTACCACACAGTGACTCTATTTGACTCCCCACAAGAGACTGGACAGTGGCGGGTCCAAAGGGGGGGTTTTGGGGAGAGGTTTCAAACGAACCCCTTCTGTAGCCTGATTATTTCATTTTCATGCTGAAATTCAGTCAAATTTGTGCAATAACAGCAAAACAATCGACTCCCCCCCCCCCCCCTCACAGAAATCGCCACTGCTGGATTTAAAGTTATGTGACGGCAGAATTTTAGACTAAATTCAAAGAGTATGCAAACGACAATTATTTCAAGTGAATGGAATTTAACATTTTTTGTCCTTTGTGTAGAAAACATTATGGGAATGAAGAAGTTTCTTGTCTTAAGCAATTTCTTCATTTTCCACCATGTTTCCAAAGTCATTAGCCTGTAAAGACCTTGCATATGTTATGTCGCCGGGATCATCTTGTCTAAACTTTGTTCTTTTGGAAAGGGTTTAATTGCAAAGTGAAGCTGTAGAAAATTGTCATGACAAAAGCAATTCGCTAGTTTACCCTAGAGCTACTAGTGACATTGAAGAGAAGAAAAAATAGATTAATTAGAAAATCCTTTTCATGTACAGGTATATTCCCTGTAATCATACACTAGGGGTTCACACCTATATGCCATAGTTCGGTCCTATAACACTAGCTCTTTCACACCACCGTGTAAAAATGATAGTTAAAAATGAAAACCTTGTATTTATATGATGGATTTGCTTATATTTTATGTAAGTCCATGCTTAACCCTTTCCCATACAATAAATATTTTGTTTTATATAGTTAAAAGATTTTTATATACCCATTGAAATTCGAGTTTAGTTTCTTTGCAGCTGCTATGTTTCCAAACCATTCTGAATCAAAGTTCAATGCGATTACCATATTTAAATTTTATTTGCTGCAGTATTTGATTTGGACATGACATCAACGAATTATGTCATCTGTTGATAATTGCACTGTATTTTCATTTTGAACATTTTCCCAAACAAGCAATAATTTTAAAACGACCATATTTAAAGACACATGTAGTTAGAATAGAAGAAAAATAATGGATAAGTTAGTTAAAATAATGATAACCAGCATTTTGTCCAATTTCCCCGTGGATTTCTTGACTATAAATTATATTTTTTTCTGTCTTAAGCAGTATTTGTATTGTCGTCTGCAAATCCTTCCAATTTGAACCAGTCTAACATTTTGTCGTTTTGGACATTATCAGACGACAACATTTTCCTGTCAACTTTTAGCAATTCCAAACATTTTTGACGTGTCACGCTAAAGGGGACCTTATCAGAAGCCCAAAAGTCTAAATTCGGCAGAGGTCGGCAGAGGTCTATGTACAACTATATGCTGTATTCGGAAAATGTTTCAAGTATAGGCCTACTAAAGATAATTACACTATGTGAAAACATTCTAGATTCAGAAAATCACACACAAGTAAAAAGTATCGACCCTAGCTCGTGTTTCGCGGACCGCGCAGACTGACTAGGTCGGTAGGCCTACTTTTCATAATTCTTAGAAAGCCCCTTTTAGCGTGACGGGTCACATTTTTTAAGAAAAAAAAAATAAGGCTAATAAAAAAGTTTCTGTTTCTACTCAAGATCGTTGGGGAATTTAATTTTCACCCATTTCTCATTTTTACCAATTTTCAGCCCGTTTTTTCCGCTCCATGCAATTAATGCGGCAACACTTAATGTTTTACGTATTGATTTTTTCTCGGCATTATGTTGCTAGGGAAACATGGATTTCACTGTCAGACTGGCAAGTTAAACAGTGTACGGTGCATGCTAGCTTTTTTCCAATGCTTCAATGAATCTCAGAGGAGAATTTGTCAATAAAACGTTCTCGATGACTCTATCTAGAATTTCTATAGTATTAACCAAGATAGAGTAATTTGCTTTTCTGTGTGAAAATTAAATTTAATTGTTCAATAAACCCTATGTTGTTGGTACTCATTGGAATCGTCTCTTCGAGACGATTCCAATGAGTACCCACAACTTAGGGTTCGGATTTGAAATAACAAATTTATAATAAGTTGAATTGCTCATATCTGTAGCTACGGCGAGTCTAGGAAATTTGTCGATATTTTCCAATTCCAGATAGGAATCAGACTGTGTCACTAGGAGTTTATGAATTTCTGGGGAAACATTCCAATGCTGTGTTGTTCTTGTAGAAAATACTTGTTACCAGTCTGGTTTTTTGATTTACTCTTTCACTAAAAGGTAAGTCGTGATTTATTTTCACTTTCATTTTATATCAACCCTTTACCAGCCTCTTTAGGGTGTGATCGAGCATACGGTGAATGTTTCCGAGAACATGGGAGGAAAAGGATAAGAATGCTGGAAATCAAATATTCGGCCTTGTCTCCAAATGATTGTGTTTTCTCTGATATTGATTTAACCCTTTCCCATACGGCACAAGTTTAGACTATTCCAATCTTAATGCTGCTGCAAACGAAACATGGAAGCTGATAGAGACATAATTCGTTTACAATATAGCAAAGAAAAGATTGAGGCAAAAGGAAAACTGCTGATTAGGCTTATTTTGTCGTATGTAGCTTCTCTCAAATCGAAATGGTCTGTAATTTTGTCGTTTGGAAAAGCCTTGAAATACCATTTATCAGAGCCTTTTAACAGATCTGACTTTGTCGTACCTTACATTGAGGCAAAGGAAGAACTTGCAGATGATCAGCATTTTCTCCTTTTGCTTCAATATTTTCTTTGCTTGAATAGGGATCTACTGTATCAAACCATAAACCAACAAACCGGAACAGTCTGAATTGGTGCCGTTTGTGAAAGGATTAACCCTTTCCCAATCAAGACCTGGATTTGACGTCTCTAACAGAAAAGGCTTGGGAAAACATTGAGACAAAAGAAGAAACTGCTGATAACCAGCAGTTTCTCCTTTTGTCTCAATATTTTCTATGCTTTATTGTACACAAATCCCTTCCTTTTTACATCAATTTTGTTGTCAAAAGCAGCAGCTTTTAAATAGGACCACCCTAAAATTTTGTCATTTGGGAAAGGGTTAAGAATAAGTAGGTAGCCTTTTTCTATTGTGACATTGATAGCCTAATTATAGTAGCCTATTTTTCTTGTGCATTTAAACATTCTTGGACATTTGTCAAGTTGGCATAAAAGCAAAACCAGTGAAGAAAGCGATACATCGCTTCTTCTTCCAAAACCTAGTAACTACGGCTTCAATGATGTTGTAGTTACGATTTTCTAAAAAGCAAAGCGTAGATATACTCATTTAATTTAAATGTATGACATCATTTTCAACCGTATGGCACGTGATTTAAAAAATACACTAGATCTTTGCAAAAAAAAAACCAACGAAATATGGTGAAAACATGAGAGAGAAAAGTAAGAAACTGCTGTTTGCCAGCATGTTTCTTCCTTCTTCCCAAATGTTTTCATAGAATTTCTGTCTAGGATACCCCTAACCATATATCGTTTGAAACAAATCTGACAAAAGCAAGCAACAGGTAGCACAGTTCTATTTGATGTCGATGATTCTTGGACAGTCATCAAGTTGACAAGACATTTGTGTTTATGTAGCACACAAAACATATCTAGAGAAAATCAAAACAATAGATGATTATTTATAGAACATTATCTTTCTTACGATCACTCATTTACTAAACAGTACATAATTTTTAGTGATGAAAACGTCACTGCCTCTCTCCCAAAACATCGTTTACTACTACAGTTTGAAACAGGCTTTAGTTACGCGGTTTTAAGATAAGTATGGAGAACAAAATCCACATTTCCTGGTCTACATAAATAATTAGTTTATTATGCAACAGGTACCCTAGTTCTATTGTGACTATAATATTCTAGTATTTTGCTTGTGCTTTGATGTATTAAGACATTCTTGGACATTCATCAAGTTGGCAAGACATTCGTGTTTATGTAGCATAGAAAACATCTGGGGAACAAAAAACAATAGATAGTTATGTATAGGGTTATTTCTCTCTTACGATTGCTGATTTACATCTTATAATACATTTTGCAACGAGAACGTTGGTGCTTTTCTTGAAAAACAAACTCGTAACTACAGCTTAAAACAAGCTGTAGTTACGAGCTTTTTTTTTCTTTTTTTTTATTTTTTTTTTTTTTATTTATTTATTTTTTTTATTTTATTTTATTTTTTTTTTTTGAGGATCCCTAGTTCTATTGTGAATTCTAGTATTTTGCTTGTGCTGCGATGTATTAAGACATTCTTGGACATTCATCAAGTTGGCAAGACATTCGTGTTTATGTAGCACACAAAACATATCTAGGGAAGAAAAACAATAGAATGCTTATTTATAGGGCATATCACTCTAACGATTGCTCACTTACATCAAATAATAAATAGATTGGTAAAGCGACCATCGCTGCTATTCTTTGAAACCCTCGTAACTACAGCTTAAAGGGCGACGGTAACAGATGGTCTAATTGCAAAAAATGAATTTTTTTGAAAAAATATGCAAAACTTTTGTGTTGACCACCTCGGGATGGTTAATAATATGCGATTCAGACAGAGAATGAGCCGAAATTACAAGACAGATAGCTGAATTTAGGGAGAATCCAAACCTAAATCCAACCCCGTCTCAGATGGGGTTAGAATTATTTTTAAATTGTTGCGCATGTGCATACAGCGCGGACCATGATTCAAACGAGATTCATACTTGAATTTCAATATGACGTCATCATGTATGTTGTGACGTCATTTAAGAAAGTCGCATGTCCTACTGTTTTGACCTACTTTCGACATCGCTTCATGAATTTGGTATCAAATTGCGAAAAAATGAGTCGTTGCTTCAATAGTTTGTCGTAATCATTTAATCAGGTCATATAAAGCTTAAAAAGTGTACATTTCGTTTGTATTTGACAATTTTTGGGTCCAAATCTGGGAAATAGTAGCTTTAAAACAAGTTGTAGTCACGAGGATTTTGAAGGAAAGCTACAAGGGATAAATTAGCATAATATGCAACAGGTACCCTAGTTCTATTGTGACTCATCTTCGCAAGCCAAGGGTTACTAGTCTGGTTCCCTGTCGTACTATGTGTTTTAGTACGTCAGGCACACAGTAATCATGGCGCCGTCCACTGGACTGATATTTTAACAAAGATAAAGAGCAAAGTTCTTTAATTTTGTGAGCAGGGAAGGGTCATTAGAAGAGTAGATAGGTTTCGGTATATTTTTAATACTAGCAATAAAAGATTTACATGACCACAACGCTAACCCGAAATAAAACGGTTTTAAAAGATGTACATAAAAACTATATGAAGGCAATTTGGAAGCTTTCTACCAGAAGTCCGATTAGCTCAGTGGTTAGAGCGTCTGACTTTGACTCCAGAGGTCCAGGGATCGAATCCCACGTTGGGCAAATGTTTGTCGTCTTCTTTTTGTTTTAATACATTTTCTCAAACCAAACTATTCTAGAAATCACTAAGATGCAATTAAAACAAAATTGGTAATTGTGTTTTTATTACGTCTTTGCAATCTCTAGAACCATTTGGTATGAAAAATGTAAAAAGAAAGGGTGTGTGGCTAAAATACGTTTCACTGTTGGGATTCGAACCACGGACCTCTCGTACACTAGTCAGACGCTCTAACCACTGAGCTAACCGGACTTCTGTTAAGTAAGCATCCAAATTGCCTTCATATAGTTTTTATGTACATCTTTTAAAACCGTTTTATTTCGGGTTAGCGTTGTGGTCATGTAAATCTTTTATTGCTAGTATTAAAAATATACCGAAACCTATCTACTCTTCTAATGACCCTTCCCTGCTCACAAAATTAAAGAACTTTGTTCTTTACCTTTGTTAAAATATCAGTCCAGTGGACGGCGCCATGATTACTGTGTGCCTGACCCAATAACGCAGTATTAGGGGCAGGTAAGCCAGACTAAAGGGTTACTACCTCCACTTTGTTCCTTACGAACCCTTGGCCGCTCGCCTCTATGGAAATCGAAAGTACCACTAGTCTAGGAGCCAGGACCTGGAATGGAACTTTTCTTGCAACCGGCGCCCTATAAAAATTGGAGTGGTATTTTTCAATACATTAGGGCCCCACGCTTTGGTTAAGGGTGGATGACAAGCTTAAAAGTGGTAGGATTTTTTTTAATCAAGGTCAAAGGTCATTCGGTGCACTTTTCATACATACCTTCTAAAATACCTCATAACTTACTCATTTATTAAGCTAAAACAATTATTTTGGTATCAAAATAAAGCTGATGATTTGCACTTTGACTTACATGAATAATATTCAACTTTTTGATTTTGTGTATTTTTGAATATTCATAAATATAGCAAAAATTGGCTAAAAATCACCAAAATAAGTTTTGTTTACAAATAAAAAAAAAGTTTTAAAAATACCAAAGGTATGTTTGTGTGTTTGAAATCATACTTAAAAATTGTCCAGAAACCTGTTCTTGACTTATATGTATTTCTTCACAGAATTAGTCTTTAGCTTAGGCTCGTAGTCATAGCTAAAAGTGGGTGGGGTAAATTTTCCCTAAAATTACAAAACATGCAAACATTGATGTAACATTAAATCTTACACATAACTGTGATGTTTTATTAGAATTTATTGTTTGATATCATATTTGCAGGGATTTGTAAAGCTTTTAATGCATAATCCTGGAAATTAATTGGACATTTAAGAGCCAAAAATAACAATTAAATAGAACAGCATGTGAGATGGATACAGATTATATCAACACCACAATGTCAAAATAATGACTCTTAAAATGAATATTAATCAAGTATCTAGTGCAATTAAATAAAAAAAGACTCAGATTAGTATAATCGGCAGCTGAAAATATTCCTCTTTCTATCTTACGGGCATAGGACATTTAAAAGACCCATGCCAGATTTTCAGGAATCAGAACATGGGGACGGTCATAGGTTGCATTGTTGTGTAGTGCATTGCTTTTATAGAGCCAAAAGGAAAGCAATTTTAGCGTTGGAACTATTTTTCACTATCAAGGTTCAGTGTCACATAAATGTTACCATGAATATAAAGTGCGGGTAAGTTAATTATTTTCACTTGATTTAGAAGAACAGACTTGGTTTAGAAGAACCAAATGAACTTCATTTGAAATTTCTTTGTGCAGAAATGATCTAGCTATCCAGGTCGACCATTCCATACAATATTTTGTGAAAATATTTCTTATCGTTTTGTATGTCCGACAACCTAGCATGGGTCTCTTTAAAGATAATTTCGAAACTGCCATCATTGCAATGCTTACACCTGGTAGCCTCACAGGAAAATTCGAAAATGTAAACAGAAATGTAATTAGGAACAGAATATTCAATTCTGTGAATACATATCACTATCATCAAACTGGAATCTGGATGTTATGATGTGTGGTTATGAAGGTCTGCAAGAGTAACCATGAACATGTTAGTACCGTATATTCGTTTATGTACATGCCTTCAATAGGGACAACAGAGGATCTGGTCTTTGAGTTTAATTAATTTTGGGGCCCAATAAGCTTTAATTGTACAAGAAGTTAATAGGCCCTATATCTCTTATTATGCAAATCATTCATCGCATGTGACATTATGTTATGAGTAAATAGTAGAAAATAAAGACATCACAAAATTATTGTTGATCCATCCTTTACAATCCCATCATGATAACATACCTTTGTTTATTGATTCACGACTAATACGTATTTGAGTAGACACAGAGAAACTTTTGGTTT
Organism: Fragum sueziense; assembly: GCA_963680895.1. NCBI lineage: Eukaryota > Metazoa > Mollusca > Bivalvia > Cardiida > Cardiidae > Fragum > Fragum sueziense. The sequence continues at coordinate 39,218,605 of OY804597.1, forward strand.
AAAAATAGTAGAAATACATGTATTCGGACCTGTGGTTGTTATAGCTTTAACCCCACAACAAAATACCTGACAAAAATCTGGACAATGATTTTCTTATTACATGGCTAAAACTATTCCTAGCAATGACTTTCGTTGTAACCAATTGTGCATCTTTATCTTTCATTTGTAAGTATCAATGTAATCTGTACCAAAGAAATCATTAAACCTTTTCCCAAACAAGACCTCGTTTTGACGCCCCTAGGAGAAAAGGCTTGGGAAAACATTGATACAAAAGGAGAAAATTCTGATTATCAGCATTTCCTATTGCCTCAATATTTTCTAGGCTATATTGTACACAAATGACACATTTTGTCGTTTGCAGTAGCATAACTTTTTAACTTTAAAATCAACCGAGATGAAATTTTAAACACATATACTTTGAAGAATTATACATTTGATCCAGCAACAAAACGCTGCTGTTTGGATAAGGGCGCATTTTACAGTTGCTATTGAAACGTAGGGTCACCTTGAGCGGGGAAAGTTTGGATAATTTGAAAAAAATGTGACTTATCAATCGCTTTTAAAGTGATCATATTTTGTATTTTTCACTTCAGCAGTTGTCCAAAATGCATGTTACCTTTGAGCGGACATTTTTCTCGGCAAAGGTAACATCATCTGCTGACATTTGGAGTCAATTTCCGTAAACAACCATAGGAGAATATATCGCTTTGCTTATACAGCGAATATGGTGCTAGGACAGTGGTATTCAATAATGATTTAAGTGTAAATTGAAAAATCAAAATCAGACACTATCTTTATGATAATGTTCACGTACAGCAATACTTCTATGAGAAAAAACAAGCATTTATGAGACATATGAAGCATTTTTAAATCATTTTACCTATGATGTTTCTGACCTCAATAGATTTGGACGTCCCAACACGACGTCGGCGAAATCGTTCATGACTTGCCGATTGTGTCCCAGAAACTATCTATAGCATTCCCCAAGTACAGTTCAGACGCTTCTTTGAGAAATGAATTCATATGTGGGAAATGTGGATATCATGCAGTGGCAAATATATCGAAAAGATGTAAATATTAGATGTGTAAGACAGACTTTCCTAAAGCCGCGTTCCCATTGCCGACCAAATCAACTCGATCAACTCGATCGTCTAAATTCCCAGATCAAACCCCGCTTAAACTCGATCAAATATATTTACACGACTTCTTCTTTATCTCTTGTCGATTAATTCCCGATCATTTTTGTCGACCATGCTGGATCGTCCCGATCTCTCTTGTAGACGAAGCTCGAGCAGTACTCGATCGCTTGATCGAGTTGATTTGGTCGGCAATGGGAACGCGCCTTAACATATTCAGTTGCACTGCGCAATATGACCCTACCTTAAAAAAAGTTATGACATAATTCCGGATACTTTATTAACAGTCAACCAAATGAGCTTTGTATGTTGAATACTTTTGGATAAAATGCCAATGTGTGTGAAATCCTTTTGGAGAAAAGGCCAATGTTAAGTTTTCACGTTAACTACTTTCAATGTTAAGTTTTCATGTTAATGACTTAATGGATGACCCTGAGGAAGTTCGTATTGCATGGAACAGATAGATATAATTGAAAGAAGGTTACATACCAAATTTGAGCTATGCATGTGGAATACTTTTGGAGAAAAGGTCAAAGTTAAGTTATTATGTTAAGTTTTGGACTGACGGACGGACGGACGGACAGACAGATGGATGGATTGATGAATGGATGGACAGATAGACAGACAGATGGACAATGGTAAAATAATATGCCATCGATCTATCGATGCGAGGGGCATAAAAAGGACTAATTCGTGGTGTTATAAAAATTTATCTATATTACAATTTCGCTATATACTCATTTAAGGGGGAATGCTCCAGTTTTTCGGAACACTCGGTCTTTACTGTAGTAAATTAAATGTTTTGTACCAATATGTTTCGCTACCATATTTTCAATAATATAATACATCATTAAAATTTACCATTTTCGACGGTAAAGGTATATTCATTATGCGAAACTGATTTCCTCAAGATGGAAATAGATTATTTAGAGCAAGACAGTCGTAAGTGTGTATGCAGTTACCACTGTTTTGCGTCATTTTATTCATGTGTAGCTGATTAAAATTGCTATAATTCATTAATAAGTGCGCTGACCTATGCATTTTCTTTTTGAATTATTACCAGGACATGTTGCTTAATACAATGAGGTAGTTTTATCAAATTCTATTATGTAGAACTAGAAATATTTCCAAAAATATGCAAATTTCGACATAAAACACTCCAGCTTCGTTGATTTAACCGTACAAGTGAGCATGCTGTTTTATACATTAACGCCTTTATAGTAGCACATATTTTGGGTTTTCTGTTCTTATCAAATGTAAGACGTTGCTTTAAATCCGTTTTCGGGACTAAACGATGAATATACAGCATTTTATTAGCATATTAGTGACCTTTGACAGGTGCAAAAAATTGTGCATTTTTTCGATGTAGGGGTATATGATACAAATGCCTATAAAATTCAAACAAGATCGCTGACCATCCATTTTCATTTTATTTTTCAATTGGTTATAACATGTAATTTCAACATACAAAATATAAATAAATTCTATTATTGGGAAAAAATTTAGGAAACTGGAGCATTCCCCCCTTAAAGGGGACATTTTGAATTTTGTTCGCCATCCATTTTGAGCAAAAGGAGGTAGATTTTTTTGAAAAAATATATATTTCCGTATCCCTAATAAGTATGTAATACTAGAAATATTGTTTTATTCACTTAAACTGTAAACTCTGTTGCCAGTGATGTGTTATTCATAATATACTATTTGGTTCCAGCGCTAAAATTACTTTCACTTTGGCTGCTTTATAAAAGCAATGCTCTACACAACAATGCAAACTCTGACCGTCCCCATGTTGTTCTGATTCCTAAAGAATCTGGCACGGGTCTGGGGAATATTTTCAGCTGCCGATTACTAATACATAGATACTTTATAAATATTCGTTTTAAGAGTCATAGTTTTGATATTTTGGTGTTGATATAATCTGTATCTATCTAACATACTGTTCTATTTAATTGTTATTTTGGCTCTTAAAATTCTAATTGATTTCCAGGATTATGCATTAAAAGCTTTACAAATCCCTGCAAATATGATTTCAAAAATATTTATTTCTGATAAAGCATCATCTTTATGTGTAAGATTTATTGTTACATCAATGTTTGCATGTTTTGTAATTTTAGGGAAAATTTACCCCACCCACTTTTAGCTATGACTACGAGCCTAAGCTAAAGACTAATTCTGTGAAGAAGTACATATAAGTCAAGAACAGGTTTCTGGACAATTTTTAAGTATGATTTCAAACACACAAACATACCTTTGGTATATTTAAAACTTTTTTTTCATTTGTAGAGAAAACTTATTTTGGCGATTTTTAGCCAATTTTTGCTATATTTATGAATATTCACAAATATACAAAATCAAAAAGTTGAATATTATTCATGTAAGTCAAAGTGCAAATCATCAGCTTTATTTTGATACCAAAATAATTGTTTTAGCTTAATAAATGAGTAAGTTATGAGGTATTTTATGAGGTATGTATGAAAAGTGCACCGAATGACCTTTGACCTTAATTTAAAAAAAATCCTACCACTTTCAAGCTTGTCATCCACCCTTAACCAAAGCGTGGGGCCCTAATGTATTGAAAAATACCACTCCAATTTTTATAGGGCGCCGGTTGCAAGAACTTTTAATTTAACCCCCTTTGTAAAAGCTGGCTCCTAGACTACACCGTGCGATTTCATTGGACGCGATAACTTTCCCATTATCCAATCAAAACACACTAAACAAGCCCTCTTTGTCAAAACGAAAACGTCGCTGACGTGAAAATCGATAACCGTATTTGATGCATCGCCTAACACGTTTTAGTACGAGGCTTTTGATTGGCCAGAAATAGCAACTGCAAAGGGCCGCGACTCTTTATCGCCGAAAGGTGGCATGGTGGTACTTTCGATTTCAATAGAAGCGAGCGGCCAAGGGTTCGTAAGGAACAAAGTGGAGGTAGTAACCCTTGGCTTGCGAAGATGATTGTGACTATACAATTCTAGTATTTTGTTTGTGCTGCGATGTATAAATACATTCTTGGACATCCATCAAGTTGGCAATGCATTTGTGTTTATTTAGACAAAAAACAACAGTTGGTTATTTAAGGGTATATATCACTCTTGAGTGTTCACTTATATCAAACAGCATAGAACAGGCGATATGCAGGAAAACTGCACCCTGCTCTCAAACAAAGACATAGACGATATTTCTATCTTTTTTCTATATTGCATTTGGTTACAAGTAATTCATACCTGTCTCTCTTTCTTTTCACTTCCAAGTCAAAGAAATATCTTCGTTTTGCAAACATTAAGCACGTCACATGCAACTGCTTTTAATTTAGATCAGTCAAAATTTACATTGCTTTGGAAATGTGTGAATGCCAAGATTGTAGCCTCCTGGCCTACTCTAATTGGAAGGCCAATGTATCACATATTTTGGCTGCTAGAGAGCATGTTACGTCTTCTATAAACAAAGCATCTCCTTTCCTCTGATGACTCATTGCCGAATATTTTAGTAATTAGGTAATTAAGCATGGAAACATGTAATTAGTAAGCTTTGAAATTGGTGCTTATCTCATAATGAGCTACATCAACAAAATGGAATATTGCAAATGAGACGTGAAAATACAGGTGGGGTGTTTAAATCCAAAACATCCTGTTACGCTATTTCCAAATGATGTCTGGATTGGACTATTCGACGGAATAGTTTCACGGTGGAAAATCACGTGATACAATGTTTTCAGAAAATCTTCAATAATTTTGTAATTACTGGACCGATTTTAATTCGACAGACGTCACGCATTAGATGGACGTGGTTGATTTTTGAAAAATCGACTGATAAAAAAGATCAACCAAAATTTTGGTTTATCTTCAATAACTTTTTTTTATCAGTTGATCTTTCCAAAATCCAACACGTCCAGCTTATTCCTGGCATTTTCCCACCTTCTCTTCTTCAAACTGAACTTAAATTGGTCAAGTATTAAAAAAGATATTGAAGATTATCGGAAATTCACGTCACGTGATTATACACTGTGAGTCTTGTTCATCATTATCTACAAAAAACTTCATGCATCTTCTGATGTAATCCTTGACAGCGAAAATTTACGAGCGTCACTCTCGTCATTTTCCGGACGTCATCTGTGGCAACAGAAATTGGCGAGGATTACCATCGCCAATTTCCGTTGCCATGGACGACGCCCGAAGATACACGAAGTGTTTGGTATCTAATGATGAGCAGAATACCTTAAAGAAAGAAAATGCTGATGTCTAACAGTCTCATCGATCCCCATTTTTTCTTCGTTGTTAGCAACCTTCGTATCCTATCTATAACATTGTCATCGACAGCGATTCGAATTGCGAGATCTTTAACCCTTTCCCAAACGACAAAAATTGAGGGAAATCCTATTGAACAGCTGCTTTTTAAGACAAAATTGGTGTTAAAAATGAAGATATTTGGGTACAATTTAGCACAGAAAATATTGAGACAAAAGGATAAACTGTTGATTGTCAGCAGTTTCTTCTTTTGTCTCAATATTTTCCCAAGCCTTCTCTTATAGGGTTGTCAAAACCAGGTCTTGTTTGGGAAAGGGACATTTCATTTTCATTTCATTTTTTCAAAGTATGTCTTGATGGCAAGATTGGTTGTTGTTATTAGCATAAACGTAATCAGTTTTTTGAAGTTGATGCTGATAAGCAAAAATAAAACACGCATTTAAAGTTGAGATAGAAATGACAAATTCCATATAAATCTGAACTGTTGTCCACAACAATTTGTTTAATTTCAGCACAGAAATATATATTTCTCGCAAACGGTGCAATATTTTGGCTTGAAATTTTCAGAATTTTCATAAGAAAATATGTATTTTCAGATAGAAATAAAAGTAAAATTTATGAAAAATAAATGTGAAATGTCATTTTAATTACAATCGCGATAAATATTCAGAAAGCATTGTCATTACAGGGAATTAAGTGGCACAGGCATTGCAGAATAAATTCGGTGCAGTGAAAACACGACCTGCATAATGCTTGGTGTAGTCTATCGTCGATGTAAATGCAAAAACTAGTGTGTCGATTTTTGCGATTTTTAAAGTAAAACCTTGTGTGCCTAGTTAAGACAGTTCTTGCTGTTTTGGGGGATATTTTTATTGATCAGTATTAAGGACATATTATTTGTGAACAATATGTCCAAATTTCAAGTGAATCTTTTCAGTTTGGGAAAAGTTATTACACTTTTCCCTTCTCATTTAAAATCTTTCAAAAACGAGATACGAGGTTTTGTATTTACAACGACGCTATATAACTCACAAGTAACAAGTCAGGCACTTGTAAAATGACAACGGAAAGTGTTTTCTCGTTTTATCAATTTTCTGATTATAAACAAGTAATTTTTCCACTTCATCCCATCTGAGAATCCTCAATGTAACATGCATATTTCATAAAACAGATGCTGTTTGAAAGAGTTTGAGAGAGCCATGATGATTTCACGTGTGCTTTAACCTTTTCCCAACGACAAAATTTTATGGCGGTCCATTTTGAAAGTTGCTGCAGACGAGATATTAAATGATCACAAAAGGCCAAAATGTTTGTGTTCTAGGCCAGAAAATATTGAGACAAAAGGAGAAACTGGTGGTATCAGCAGTTTCTTCTTTTGTCTCAATGTTTCCCAAGCCAATTCTGATAGGAATGTCAAAGGCAGGTCTTGTTTGGGAAAGGGTTAACCCTTTCTAAATCGCCAAATTTTAGGCGATTGGAATTTTAGAGCGTATGCAAGCAACAATATTGGCGCTGATAAAATTTTAAATGTCTTGCACCCATTGGCAAAGTAAATACTTACGGAAGGGGGGATGCTGGTAATCACCAGTTTCTGCTTTTTTTCTCAATGTTTCGGGACGCATAAGGTTGTCTTTTGTGGGCTTCAAAAACATGTCTTGTTAAGGAAAGTGTTTATGCTTACATCTATAGCTCGCGATAAATGACCTGACAGAGCATCTCTAGCTATTAGCTAGGGATGATTTGCCAGGTCATTAATCGTAGTTATAACAGTCATTACTTCATGAAATTCTCGTTAAAATCAGATCGATTGTTTTTGTGCAAAAACTGTTGAAAGTACGATACGATTTGGTACCGGTATGTACCTACAGTTGTTTAGCACTAAGCCTGCGAAATGTTTTGAAAAAACACATGTGCATCACTTGAAGCTTTAAAAAGTTAGTGCTTATCATTTTTGCGGTGAAATTTTCAAAAATCGACTGAGATGTTTAAAAAAAAACTTTACAGAAATAACAGCTGACGAAGGATATTTAATGATTTAATGTATTGATTATAAGCGATACTAATCTTTCAAAATTACGAACTTACCACGACAATCAAAATTCCATGTTGATGCATTTCAACAATTTACCAATAGCAATGAAATTTGTGCTAAAAATAGACTGCGTTTATCGTTATGTTTTGATAGACAATCGGCGGCGTTAAAAAATCTCGTAACTACGGCTTGAATCTAGCCGTAGTTACTAGACTTTTTAACGACACCTACGAAATACTATTGTCTGTCCGGCATTATGCTACTTTTTACTTGATAAAATCGTTCCCTATTGTTTCTTTGTGATATTGGAGAAAAAAAAAACTTGAGACTTAATGAACGATACGTGCGTGTTATTTTTCATAGTCACTGGTCGACACGCCCCTTTTTCTCGAGTTCTCAATAGTTGTTACATCCTGTTGTTAGTTAAGAACATCATCTGCTGCAGAAACAATTATATAACCCTTTCCCAAACGACAAAATTTTAGAGCGTTCCAAATTGAAAGCTGCTGCAGATGACAAAATTATCAATATATTATATATAAAGCTCGAATTTGTATACAATATAAGTTAGAAAATATTCAGGCAAAAGAAGAAAATGCTGATTATCAGCATTTTCTTCTTTAGCCTCAATATTTTTCCAGTGTTTTCGATTATGGGCGTTATACCTAGGATTTGTTTGGGAAAGGGTTAATCGTCGTTAATCACGGATAGAAAGATTCTGCAGGTGATTTTGACAGATGGCTCGAAGGTTTTTTATTGAGAATAATTATACTCTTGAAAAAGGCTTGATAATCTAAGAAGCGGCCCAGGTTAAGATTTCCAATGAATCAATGCATGGATTTTACCGTTTCCAAAACTAGGCATTGCTTTGCCGTCTCAAATAGAAAATGTTCAGGAAAACCTTTAGACTAATGAAGTAAATGTTCACAATCAGCATTTTCTCATTAGATCACGACATTTTCTAGGGATGTATCATACAAAATTTCCTATCAAGACGTTTTTCTTTTGCAACATACTTGCCATTGTCACCCTGTTCTGTTATGTGCTCTATTGCTACATATCGTCGTTGTAAATGCAAAACCCCGTATCTCGTTTTTCGAAAATTTCAAAGGGGATGGGAAAAGTGTAATAACTTTTCACAAACTGAAATGTTTTACTTGCAATTTTGACGTATTATTCACAAATAATATGTCATTAATACTGATCAGTAAAAATATCTCAAACCCAGCGACAATTGTCTAAACTGGGCACGCAAGTTTGTACTTTGGAAATCGCAAGAATCGACATACAAGGTTTTGCATTTACACTGACGATATATCATTTTCCATTCCCAGTTAAGACATGTTTAAGATAAAACGGAGACAGCGAGAGAGTGTGAGAGAGACTGGCAATGAAAGAAATTGGGCACCGGTTACAACATAGACGGATATTCATGTATTGAAAAATGTATCGTCGATTTTCCTCAATTTTGAAGAAATGCGATATTATGCATTTGTTGAAGGAGATAAATCATTTACAGAACTACCAGAAAATTATTGTACATCATTGGCGTTATTTCAAAACCTCATCACTACAACTTGATGGAAGCTGTACAGACGACATGTTTTAAGATACATTGAGATAAATTATTCATATAAAGGCCAGTCAGTCTACTATGAATAATAATCATAAAAAGTGTGTTTTTTATGATTGGACCTAATACCATATGATTGCTTTCACTGTTTGAAATATACATCAAAAGCCCATTGTTATAGCATCATTTGAGCTATTCATTAACCCTTTCCTAAACGGCAACCTATCGCCGATTTTCAATAAAAAAAACCTCGTAACTGCATCTTTACACAAGCTTCAGTTATGGGCTTTTCGTTGTTCGTTGAAAAGCGACGATATTCACTTTTCCAATTTATACGCTGCTGCATACAGCAAAATGGATCTTGACAAAGATTTGGTTTGTGTCAATTACTAGAAAATATGAGGCTAAAGAAGAAAATGCTGATTATCAGCATTTTCTTCTTTTGTCTCAATGTTTTCCTAAACCCTTTCTATTATGAGCATTAAAACCAATATTTTTAGGGTAAGGGTAAAACTCTCTAATGAAACTAAAGGGGATGAAATGAGGGCTCATCAAAGTATATTTTGCATGAACAATGCTATAGTCCTTTCTCCCAAGCAAGCCCTTGTTTTATTGTCCATGGTAAAAATGGCTTCGGAAAACACCGAGACAAAATAAGAAATTGTTGTTATACACCATTTTATCAGGTTTCCTCCTTATTTTCTTGGTTATCATTTACGCAAAACTTTTCTTTTCAAGAGAAATTTTGCCTTCTGTGGCATCTATCAAATTTGAACTGTCTTGGTTTTGTTTACTGTTTAGAAAAGGGTAATTTTATGATAATGAAAATCAAAGGGATGAAATGCCGGATCACTAAGTACGATATTTTATGAACAATCATTTTATTTTGCTCTGATCGACCAATTGTTGATAATACAAAACTTATAATAAGGGTATCAATATATAATTAATACATTTATACTTTTACACGCCATGTCTAAATGAGATTTTCAATATGTTTTCCCAAACGACAATATTTGAGACGGATCCTTATTGTTGTCTTACAGTTGCTGCAGGTCTTGAAGAAACTAATAGAGAACAGCGTGGATCCTTGTCAATCTGTGCGAATATCATGGCTGTGTTCTGTTCTCAAATGTCAAAATTATATGGGACCCTTCCAATATCCCGTTTTGCTAGAGGCATGGAATAGTTAGCTCTTTCATTACAAAATATCATGGGGTAGGGAGACCCGTTGATCTTATGCATCACTGAGAATAAGAGAGTCTTTGTCGCGGATCAAGGATTTCTCTGAGGGGAGTTCGAATCTACAAATGGGGGTCGTTTTCCTAGTATCACACAAAGTTATCAGACTTTCTTCTTGAAAATGAAATAATTAGGCTATTTGACAACCCCTCAACCCCCTCTGGATTATCCACTGGACAGAGGGCAAAACTGACATGGGTATTTCCCTGTCACGCTTTGAGAGATTCAAAATTGAAGGTAGCTTACTTGGAAACATGTGGTAGACATTATAAATCTCCTTAAAGCAAGTGTGCATAACATTGCGAGAATACCAGGTTTATTCACAGAAATGTGATCTTGAAGGTAAAAGGGGGGGGGGGGTATGTAGTACGGGCGAGTATCAAAATCACGCCGAGCATACCAGAGCGTGACAGAGTAAGAAACAAGAGCCTATCGATGCTTTTCAACAAAAACGTCAACAAAATTTAAGGACAGATCCTCCATTTATTTCCTGCGGTAAGATTTTTTTTATTTTTTCTGTACCGATATTTAAATATATGAGAAGTAAAAAAATGGCTTAAAAACTATAGGTCACCAAGCGAATTAAAAAGTTATTGGATTTCAAGTGAGACTACTCTTGACTAAAATTGCAAAAATGAGGTGTCAATTAAATACCCACAAAAAAGGTGTTCGAAATGACTAGGATTACATAATTAAGTCTTTATTGTGTTCATTATGTTTTATTCTGTCTAAATGAGTATCAATTTGGGAAAATTTGGTGATGATTTTAAAATTTTTAGTAAAACATTCTTTCAGAAGTAGCTGAAATTGCTCTTTTTTCGCCACGTTTCTTAAAATAAAAAATATTCCAGCGGTAAGAATTTTTTTCTTTTTTGGTATAGACATAGTGCTTGGTCATACCTACAAAAACAAAAAAAGAAAAATATATCAAACCAAGCGTTTTTCTTGGTTATAAGTAAAATTTGGTTTACTTTTTGCAACTTTGTCCGAAATTGTTTCACTACTTTTATCCATTTTCTTCCTTATTACCAGCTTTAGATAATAAAAAGTGTCATCTTTTGTGTCCATCTGAAGCGCACTAGCTAATAAAGACACCACTTTGCTTTTGTTGCCCCGTTTCCTATCGCTAACGCCACATGTTGAACGCGTAACAGAAAGCGAAATGTATCATCCGAGTACTATTACACTTTAATTGACCAAAAAAAGAAAATTGAAATAACCGAAAAGGGTCTTGTCATTTATCAACCAAACATTAAAGGGATAATAGCTGTGAAAAAGGAACAAATACCACAAAAAAATATTTTTTGTGTTATCGAGGTCTAATCATCTGATATTATGAAAGAAGTCTTTTCCGCCTGTAACAGAAATGTGTATTTGCGTATTTCCCCCTTTTACAATGTATGTCAGTAGGTAATGTTTACAATTTCAAGTGCGAGTCGGAATTATCCGAGTTCTGAACGGTAAAATACGAAAATCAACGGAATTTATTTTCAAATCGTGTGCACGCATTGAAATGACGTCAGAGAATATAAACAGTAATATTGCAAAATGTGACCTGTCTCGGTAAAAGGGATCTTCTGGTAATTGTTAAAGTACCAGTCCTTGTCAATCTATGAAGACTGCAAAGACTACCCAGGATCGGAACTTTTTACTCTAAGTTAGTTTTCTGAATCAAGATTGTTCTTCCTATCTACCTATAATATATTAAATATCCGATTTCAAAATTCGAATGAGGTTGGTGTCCGATGGATGTTATCTCAAAATTCAGTTTTCAACTAACTTCATAGAAGCACGCCTTTAGCGTGACGGGACACGTTAATACGGATGAGCACTGACTCTTTCCCAAACATGACCTTGTTTGAATGCCCTTACTAAAAAGAGTTCAAAAAGCATTCGTGCAATCTGAGGAAACGCTGATAACCAACATTTCCCCCTATTGCCTAGATATTTCACCAGCAGTATTTTACTAAACCCTATGTTTATATACTCATTTTGTCGTCTACAAAACATTCAATATTCCAATTTATGAAAAGTTAAAATTATTGCCGCATGGGAAAGGGTTAAGTACAACAATTTACTACAATTTGAGGTTAACCCTTTCCCATACAAAACCTGATTCGGACGCCCCTATTTGCTAAAGCTGAGGAACCACCGTGACAAAAGAAAGGAATGCTTATTATTAGCAGTTTCTCCTTTTGCCTTTATATTGTCTAAGCTATTTCTTAAATATTTTACATTTTCAATGCCATTTATTTTGCAGTTTGGATCCGATTTCAATTGGAAATGGAAACAGTTATTTTTTGTCGTTTTGGGAAAGGGTTTAACATTATTCATAAGAAAGCACGCACTGGAATCCCGTGGAAATCGAAATGTTTCAAATTTGTGACCCGTCATGTTAAAAGGGACCGTATGGGAAGCGTGGAAAGTATCGACCTTGGTCAGTCTGATCTGACTGCGCAGACTGACTAGGATTGGAACTTTTGATTCAAAGGTTATTTTCTGAATCTAGAATGGTTTATACATCTTACCTTATTTACATTTTCCAGAAGCAAAAAATGATTGACATCTGTTGAGTCTGGTTCATTTCGCGAAATTTGATTTTATAGACTTCCCATTAGGCCCTTTTCTGCGTGACGGGCAACATTCATGAAATAACGGGAACTCATTTAAATTTGTGACGCACACTTTCCTGTGTATCACATGATCAACCGACTGTATACGGATGTTCACGGCTGTGACAAGTACCCGTTATGCTATATTTAGCCACGAATGTAAACATATTTTGAGCGCCGTGGAAATGTGAGAATACCAACATTTATACGCTTGTTGTGGGTAAACCGCGCATGGTTACTCGCTTGAAATACGGTCTTTCTGCATCTTTTTGTTCATACTTTAAAAAGGTAAACCTTTTTTGAGGCAAATAGACAGTTTTTTCACAGCTATTATCCCTTTAACTAAATGTAAAAAAATACAATTGCTGAAAAGGCCAATTACTGAAACAGCTTTATTTCGTTAATTAGGATATGCGCAGTAAGTTGCGCAGTAACAACTGGAGGATCTGTCCTTAATAGCGACGCTTTTCAACGAAGCCCTCGTAACTGCAGCTTTAAACAAGCTGCAGTTACGAGGTGTTCGTTGAAAAGCGAGGCTGATTCTAAGTTAGATGCGCATGCAGGGAACCAGGATGAACATTTTGGGTTAGAAAACATAATGTCTCAATCACAAACATTTTCTTCATTTTCCACAATGTTTTCCACTACTTTTTTTTCTTGGGGCGTCAAAAGGCGTCACAAGGAGGAATGGATTAACCGATCTCAGTAGGCCTAATTCCAATCTTTAGACTGTCAGTTTACGGCCTAGAAATAAATTCTCAAAATAGTTTTGATTAGGCCTACATGAGTTTTCTAGATCTCTATATATTATAGGCTTTGTAAAAAAGTGTAGTTTTGAAAGAAAAGGAAAAGCGTTTTTTAGCATATTTCTCTTCCTATCGAAACTGTCCACTTCATTTTTAACTTCTTTTGAAAAGAGCTTTTCCGTGGACTTGGTATTCTATGCTTCTTTGCCGCTAGATGACTCAAAATTGACGGAAGCTTTTTCGTGAACACCTGGTAGAGAATAACTTTGAAAGAAAAGGAGAAACCGGTGGTCTTTTTAGGACATTCCTCTTCCTGTCGTAACTGTCGATAACATTGTGAATTTCTTTTGGAAAGAACTTTTTACGCTTCTTTGCCACTGGATGACTCAAAATTGGCGGAAACATCTGGTTGCGATCACCGTAAATTGTACGCATGCATGACATAGCTGGAGCGCCAGACTTGTTAACAAAATATTTACAGATTAGGTTATTGTCTACAAGTGGTTTCACTTTAACACCTGCCCTTTGTTTTATTCTGGTATCAATATCAAGTCATTAGTAGAAAGGGTTTTGGGAAAATATTGAGACGAAAGAAGAAAATGCTGATTGCCTCAATATTTTTTGGGATATATTTTACACGAATTTTATCTTTTAATTCGTATCAGCAACAATCTTGTTTCCTGTAGCAGCTTTCAAATTGCAATTGTCCATTTTTTGCCGTTTTGGAAAGGATTAACTACGTGTTTCCCAAAAAGCAATATTTAGGTTTATCGTATTTGACTGCTGCTACAGACAAGAAAACTGATGTTAAAACGAGTTACGGTAAGACCTGGGTGATGGGTTATGTGACCAATTGTGGAACGAAATCTGTATGGTGCGAATAGACGATTTCAAGGGAAGTAATTTTCATTGCTCTCAAATTTTAAATTTTTGACTTTTACTGGGGTTTTGCCTACTCTGCATACAATTTATAAACATTTTCACAAACATTGTTTAGAATATTTACCCCGAAATCTGAGCACGCTCAATTATTTCCGTTGTTACGAAAACATGCGATATTGCATCTAACAGTACTTTGAAAATGAAGGTTTAACGAACTAGGGCTTCTAAAGAAGTAAGGAACAATTGACAGAATCAGACTTTAAAGGGTCACGGTAATTGTGACATTTTGGTAAATTAAAGCACTGAAAATATTGAGACATAAGGAGAAAATGCTGGTTATCAGCATTTTCTACTTTTGTCACAATGTTTTTCTAATCTCATTTCTTTAGGGACGCCAAAAGCAGGTCTTGTTTGGAAAAGGGTTAATACATGACCTTTGTTTTAACGCCGGTGTCAATATCAAGTCATCACCTACATGGCTCAATGACCTCTTCTTTGTGATCACTTCTTGGTCGGACATTCCATAACCCTTGTTCTTCAGACGTTCCTTTGGACACAATAGCAAAAAAAAAATGTGCTAAAAATAAGTTAACCATATGTTTTGATAAACCGTCGGTGTTGTTATAAAATCTCTTAACTACGGCTTGATTCAAGCCGTAGTTACGAGATTTTATAACAACAATTACGAAATTCTATTTGTTTGTCCGAAGTTACGTCACAGTAAACTGGATAAAATCGTAAAATACCTTACCCTGACGACCAAAATGCTGTTTGGAGGGCGAACCGTTGAAATATTTTGGTGTTGTGGTATTTTGGGACTAACTTCGGGGCTTTTTAGGTCGGGAAATCTCTTCGAGATTTTTCTAACTATAGCTACGCAACGCTTGTAACTTTTTTCTATCTTTTTCTATCTTTACCTCGTATCTGCGGCTTTGTTTTATCTGCAGATACGAGGTTTTCGATATCATCTGGCCGCCGCATAGTCGTTTGTCTGAGTCCGCCGCGAAAAAGTAGACCTACCCTTGAACAATTCAAAATTGCTCAAATAACATAACCATCGTTAATAGACTTTCATTTCCTGATTGTTTTATCAAAACAATGCAGCAGTTTGCTCATAAGTGCGAAAACTATCAACCTCTCTTTTTTGGCGAAAAGGTTGATAATTGGTGTGGCAGACTAGAGCAGACGAGAATTGCATCACCAAAACAAATAACTGCGCCACAGTTCGTTTAATCGGACATTTCCGTAAAGCACTCGTAAGGACACGGAACATCTATTTATATCCTGAGTCTAGTCAAGTCCTCCTCCTTGTTCAATCGCTATGCGCATAATTTACAACACATGCATTGTATCGGGTTATACGTGTTTTAAAACACTTCGCGGTGTAAAGCTAGTATATCAGGCCTATGCTTTGACCAACCAAAGTGTTACCGTAACGGCGTTGTACGAACTTTGGGCCGTCTTGAGTACCTACAACGCAATTTTCGTGATATATTCATCCTTATTTATCCAGGCTTGGGTTTAACGGGTATTTAATAATCTTTCTTCGACCTGGGTTTGAGATATAGGCTATTTATGAGTTAATTGTAGGGTTCTGTCTCTGCAGAAAAAAGGGATGATAGAGTTGTCTCTTTCTTAAACGACAGAAAGAACAATTCCCAAGTGAAAGCTAATGCGAAAAGCAAAAAGGACATCAAAAATAAAGCGAAAACAAGATCTAGATTTGTGTGCAGAAAATACAAGCTCACTTTTTTTCAAATTCTGAGTTTAACACACATGTTATTAGAATTGTTGATCAATGTTTATGGTTTAACCTATACCATTATTTACAATGTACTATATTGTAAATTCAATGATCTAGATCTAGTCAGTTCTCATGTCACTTTTGTGAACCATGTTAAAGTGACAATTCACAATTATTTGTACATAAATGTTACCTTTATTCTATCTGAAAGAGCATGTTTTCTTATGAAAATTCTGAAAATTTAAGCCAAAATATTGAACCGTTTACGAGAAATATATATTTTTGTGCTAAAATTAAACAAATTGTTGTGGACAACAGTTAAGATTTATATAAAATTTGTCATTTTGTCTCAACTATAAATGCATATTTTCGCTTATAAATAACAACTTCAAAAACTGATAGCATTTCTATGCATTAGAATAAACAATCTTTGCATCAAGACATACTTTCAAAAAAATGAAATAAATGTGAAATAAATGTGAAATGTCACTTTAATTTTAACTTCATTCCTCATTCTGAATTTTGCTCAGAAATTTTCCCGTCATAATATTAATATTTTTCATCGTGCAAAGTTTAACCTTTCCTAAACAGTGATATGTAAAAATGCTCTCATGCCCGTAGGAAGCAATTTGATAAGGGGGAGGGGGCTCAAAACTCTGTCCGGGTTTGTGTCTGAACATTTAGGGACTAAATTGGCTTTTTCTTCAATTTTCTATGTAAAATGAGGAAAATTCGGTATTTTTGACCAACATTTGGGGCTTATCCCCTCCCTCCCTCCCGTGGCTCCAACCTGTGCTTACGGGACTGCATCAAAATCGGAATACTGTTGCTAATGTCAAGTTTGTGTTGATAATTTAGATAAATATTCATGTAAAGTTTAGCCGTAGAGTTGTTGAAAGATAGATTGAGACTAAGAAAAAATGTTGGATATCAAAATGTATTCGTTTTGCCACCATGTTTCCTGAAATCTTTTTTATAATGGATATCAAAATGATATAATGTTTTACAAACTGTTAACCCAGACAATTCATTAAAACAGTCCATCCGTAATGAGATTCATGTGACGACGGATCTTTTCTGACAACGCCGTAAACATTTTTAACATACCTGCTCAACACGGACACATTACGACTTAAAAAAAAATGACACTTTCCATCACCGAATGTTTACGACATCACCGGAAAAAAATACGACATCGTGTAATGGATTTGGTTTATTTGGGTTTTATGAAGTTTTCAACTAATAGGGTCATATCGCGGCGGGACGTGTAATGGAGTAGATCTATATTGTTGACAATTACCCTTTCGTCTACTATGATTTCTTCTCTAGAAATATCAAATTTTTGCTTATGTAAACTCGGTAATTAGAGTATAAGGGTTAATTTTAATGATAACATCAGATAACAACATTGAGAATATTTTAAGAATTCAATGTAAGTTTAAGAAAATTGACCATTTACTGTATTTCGAATCCTCTGTTTCCCGACCTTCAGTACTATCAGTACTTTGATTTGTTAGAGAGGACTAAAGGCCATTTTGCCATACTGTAGGTCATATGCACCTGATGATAGGTTTTGAAAGGTGACGTGTCATATGTTCAACACTTTCCCAATAAACACTAGACCCGCTTTTGACGCCCCTATTGAAAAAAAAAACCCTGAGAAATATTGAGGAGAAAGAAAACAATTCTAATGATCAACATTTTCTTCTTTTATCTCACTATTATCTGTTTGCGCCATATTGGTCACAAATATTATCTTTATCAACATCCATTTTGTCGTTTGTAGCTTCTTCAAATTGGAGCAGTCTAAGATTTCGGTCCTTTTTCTGTCCTTTTTCTTTTTTGTCATTTTTTTTCTTTTGAAAGTGTTAAAGCGGGTATCGATATCTTTTGAAAGCAATAAACACACTCTCAGTGACAGTTTCTTTTGTGATCTTTTGAATCGGAATATCACTTTTCGACAATAGAACAAAACATTAAGGCATTTCTTCGTCTAAATATTTTTGCAAGTTTAACACAATACTTCCTTATCAACCATGCGTCGTCTTAGCATAATTATAATAACTACATTATGAGGAACATGGATAACCGTTGGTAATGAGCGTTTTCTTTTTCTCAAACTAACAATACCAGAAACGTTAATGCCATGCCTTTTTATAAACGGGTTAAACCATCAAAATTTCAACCCTATCTATCATCAACGTGGTCAACTAAAGACTTAAATCGTGCCATTCCGATGCTTTAACCCTTTCCCAAACGACAAAATCTTAGGGTGATCCGCTTCACAAACTGCCACAAATGACAAAATGGATGTTATTAAATAACATAACATACATAACATAACATAATTTTATTCAAGTATGTAGGCCACCGGCCCAAAATACAATTTACAACATACAACATTCATATAGAGTGAATTACAATAAGCATGAACATATACAATAGCAGAATGTACAATTGAAATAATAGTCAAATATATTTCAGTTTGTAATATTTTCGTGGGTTTGTGCAAAACTGTCACAAGTGCATATATAATGTATATGTACTTACAGCAGTTCTGCACAGACCCATTAACAGATCTTAGGATAGGATTTGTGTAAAATATGACACAGAAAATATTGAGGCAAAAGGAGAAAGTGCTGATTATCAGCACTTTCTTCTTTTGCCTCAATGTTTTCCAAAGCCTTATCTCTTAAGGACGTCAAAACCAGGTCTTGTTTAGGAAAGGGTTAAGGAAAACGGCTACAAACGACAAATTATATCGATAAAGATACGGTTTGTTTGTGTTCGATATAGCACAGAAAATATTGAGACGAAAGGAGAAAATGGTGGCTATCAGCATTTTCTTCTTTTGTCTCAAAGTTTTTTCTAACCTTTGCATCAGGGAACCTCAAACCCGGGATTTACAATTTAAAAGTCAGAGAAGACAAAGTCTAATATATGTGACCCATCACGCTGAAAGGGACCTCATGACAAGTCCATGAAACCAAACTCTGAGAATAGTATCAGACTCAGCAGCGGTCAACCAGATCTCATATTTGGAAAATGAAGTGAGACGGGGCAATCAATTTAGATCCAGAAAATAGCATTAGAGTTTATTAGTTTATTTCTTTAAGTCTCGTTCACATACAAAGCATATTTACAATACAAACAGTTATAACATATAAACATAGTGTATAACAATTCTCAGTAAGAATTATAAGAGACTAAATAGTAATTACATAACCATGCACATTTGTACAATCACACACACAAGCACATGGGTCAACGAGCACACACATACACACACACATACGTAAACGCAATCTCCTTCGCAGTTATCTCCCCTGAATTGGGATTGGGGAGTTCTCTGCCGGCACAGCTTGAGTTACCAAGATTTCAGGTAATTGAATGCATACACACAGTCTGATCAGGATCCACGTTGTTCTCTAGTAGCTTCTTCGTGACCTGAAGTAGCTTAAAGAGAGCAACATGGATGCATATTGGACTGCATTTGACAACAGGCTGATCTTCAAACTCATTTTTTGAAAATGCTATAAGGGACGTTTTTCCAGATCCTGGCTCATATACAATATTATTACGGATTTCATT
Source organism: Fragum sueziense (assembly GCA_963680895.1). Taxonomy (NCBI): domain Eukaryota; kingdom Metazoa; phylum Mollusca; class Bivalvia; order Cardiida; family Cardiidae; genus Fragum; species Fragum sueziense. The sequence goes on from OY804597.1 coordinate 39,238,410, forward strand.
TGACCTGACACTGACCTTTACTAAAAATGTGATCATATTTTGCATGTAGCGTAACATTTTTCAAATAGACTTGTATCAAAGTACACAGATATAACATGTACACAAGAAAATATTACCAAATTGTTAATTTAAAAAGGCCCAGGCGTGTGATTTGTGATATAATAAAAGCTAAAGCTGTGCCATGTGAAATGAAATCTGTAATATAATGAATTAAAACCCAAACGTTTATTTTTGGAGGTAAAAAGCCCTACGTTTTCAAATATCGTTACAAGTTTTGGCGCAAATTCGAATAAGCTCCTTATAAGAATAAAGAAGCTTATCTTCGGACGAAATTGACATATTTAAGTGTATTATTTATTTTAGAAGTAGCATGATGATATAACGAGTGAAACGTTTCGATCTGCGGACTGTGCAGACTATCTAGGTTCGATGTTTTTCTCACGTTCCATAAGGTCCATGTGACGGGTCACATTTCAATGTAGCGACGCACATTGGTGTCAAATATCAAGAAAAAAATACACGAAATCAATACTATTATCGAAGACCTTGGTCAAGACAAAGATTTAAGGTTACGGCTCCGCACATTGGTATCAAATGTCCGAAAATATATACGAAATCAATGCTATTATTGACGACCTTGGTTATGTCAAAGACTTACGTCAATAACTTGGCTCTTGGCCCTTTTTACAAGCTTTTCCTAAACGGCGGCATAAAATGTTAAAAAGAGCAAATTGCAGCAGTAAAACCTTATCTATCATAAACTGACCAACAGGGGGTCTACTGACCAAATGTTCCTTATATTAAGGCATTCCTTTGCAGACACAAAATTGATCTATGACTGTCTTTAATTGTTCCAACAACTAAGTACACACGCGGCTAATTGCTTCGCGCGCGATAAATTACTAAAAGAAATACGTTCAGTAGAAATTAGCGTAAGTAGCTACAAGATAAGTGTGCATCGGTAGTGAATAACACGTGTTTTCTGTTGTTGAAACATGCATGATAATGTATCTTGCTGTCTTTTATTGCTGCTTGCGAAGAGAGATAGATGCCAAAAGAGTACCAAACATGAACTACCTTGCTCAAAAACATTATTCAAAGGATCAGAATGCTGTTTTCGTTACATGATATTTTTGTCTGCAAATGCAGAATCGTGTGAAATTCGCCTCTGAACATGAATTAATCTCGACTTTTTGTCGAAATCGAAATCATTAACCGTAGATGAAAGAAAGTCTAGAAAGAGTAATGTTCGACTTCTTTTCACGAAAGCGCCACTTTTGTACTGAATCTTGGAATTTGTATTTTTGAAAATAACCTTTCGGTTAAATGTTGTTATGATGATTTGGTGAAAGAAAATACACCTTACTGATATTGGCATCGCATGTATTACCAAAATGTGGCTTATCAGGGCATACTAATCTTGTGGTTATGTACATATTTGAAAGTTGGTAACCAACTTACTATTGTTCTACATGCCCGTAGGAACAGGGGGCTAGGGGCTATGAAATTGCTTCCTACGGGAGAAAGGAATTACGCCGTAGTTGTTATCCATCACATGGTAACCAATCACCACAATGACAATGCAAACTGCATTTGGAACACCACGGACAATTCTGTCGAATCATGACTTGGATGCAAGTCGTAGAACTACTTTCAGACTATGAATAGAATAGAACAGAACAACAATTCAAAACCTTCGTCTGTGACTACTGTCAACAATGAAGCGACATTAATACTGAAATGCATTGTTTGCAGTTCCAGTGTCCTCTCTTTTTAGAATGGTTACAACCCGCAAAAACTACTTTATGAAGCGTAATAACTTCCGGCTAAGAAATGCGATTTTTTTAACATTTCTTCATAAACACACTTCCGAGTCGATGATTCGATCTTTGATCGACATTATCCGAGAATATCCGAACGTGTCCCAATGTTGTTCTGATCCCTAAATCATAGCATGGGCCTCTTTGAATTTTCTCATTGATATTTCCATGAATTCAACTACCAATATCTTATGTCAGCAGATTTCTTTTAAAATTTTCTACTGCATGATTCATGTGGGCGACAAATAATCTAATATTTGTCGGCCACGTTCAAAAATGTCGTAACTACAGCTTATTGAAGCTGTAGTTACGACATTATTGAATGTGACCGACGCATTGCTTCCGCAATCTGACGACCCGTCTCTAGCGAGAATAAATCTATTTATGATGCATTCTGGGTCAATTTTCATGCCGCCTGGTTCCAGATTGTCTGCGTTCGATAATAGCAACCTGTAGTCCCTCAGGGAACCAGGAATATCGATCCGGATATCCGTTATACGGCCGCATGCAATACTGTTGATCCAAGAATAAATCTGCATTCTCCGCAAAAACGTATCTGATGCTCGCTGACACGCGATTTAACCCATTACCAGACGACACAATTTTGGGCTGTTCCAATTTCAAAGAAGTTGCAGACGATAATTACAAGTTGATGGAAAATTTAAAAAAAACATGCCATTTTGGTTTTAAAAAAACATTGTGGAAAATGAAGAAATTGCTTGTCATAAGCAATTTCTTCATTTTTCACAATGTTTTCCCAAGCCTTTCCTTGTTAGGGAGTCAAAAGGCGTCAATGTGCAGTTATGGGTTAAATTTAATCCTTTCCCAAACAAGACCTGGTTCTGACGTCCCCATTAGAAGTGGTTCGGTAAACATTGAGGCAAAAGAAGAAAATGATGATAACCAGCATTTTCTCCTTTTGCATCAATATCATCCTTGTTGTAGCCTATTGATCACAAATTATAATGTATTATCACCATTTTTGTTGCCTGCAGCAGCTTCCAAAGTGAAACAGGCCAAATTTTTTTCGTTTGGGAATTGTTTAACAATTTACAAAACAGCAACGATTTGAACAGTTACACTTTGAAAGCGGCTGCAGACAACAAACTAGATAGGCCTAATGACGAAGAAAGGTTTGGTTTATTGGGGTTTTACGCCGTTTTCAACTACTAAGGTCACATCGCGGCGGCTGGAGCACCTAACCATGGATTCCTGGCGTTTCTCATACCACTGCTCCCCGACATAGGTTCACGATATCAAACCATTGATGGGTGACATTTTTGTCAGTAAGGGTATTTGCCGCGGCCGGGTATCGAACTCGGGACCTCTCGAAGAGAGGCTGATGCGCTACCAACTACGCCATGGCCGCGGCCGACGAAGAAAGGATTTTTACAATATAGCGTAGGCCTATACAATATTGAGACAAAAGGTGAAAATGCTGATGATCAGCATTTTCTTTATATGTTTCAATATTTTCATAGCCTTTTAACCATTTCCCAAACGACTGGACTTTAGATCAGTTTAACTTGATTTATCGTTACAGAAAAACTGTATTCTGTGAACAATCTGAAGCATTGGGGGGGGGGGGGGGGGGGGGAGAAGTAGAAATTGTGGTCATCAGCATTTTCTATTTTTGTCTAAAAGTTTTCATAAGCATTATCTTTTAGGGTCTTGTTTGGGAGAGGTTTAATTCACGAAAATTCGCAATCATGTACTCAAGTAGCCTACAAGAGGACAAACATTTGTTAGTCCGCACAGGCGTATCCGTGGTTGATGCCCGGGGGAGCTGCCTCTCAATTATGTCAGAGGGGATTATCAAAGAGATTTTTAAGGAATTGTGTGCAAATCTCCTCCTGGAAAACACGGGGGCCACTTGGGACAAATGTCTGGATCTGAACATGGTATGTCTATATTTTCTGCAAAAATATGAAACTTGTTGCTGTCAAAAAACTTGGGATTTTTGTACAATATACCGCAGACGATATTGAGACTTAAGAAGAAAATGTTTGTTTAGCAGCATTTTCTTCTTCTTCTTTTTTTTTTTTTTTTTTTTTTTTTTTTGTCTCAACGTCTTTCCTAGCCCTTTTATTAGAAAGCTACAACAGCGGGGGTCGTATTCACCAAAGAGTCAAATCTCAAGTTTACCTTTGGAATTACGGAACAATCCATCCGATTTGCCGAGACATACGCATCGCCTTGTCAGATGTCTTGTAATTCAATGTTCTTCCCAGCCCAATTAAATAAGCTGTATCGGCCCCACTACAGCTTCATGTAAATTAGTGTAAGGCCACTACAGCTTCAAAAGCACCCTAAAGCTTAACTTCTTCAACATGGTCATCAAATAGAGGCATTTGAGTTATTTCATGTCATAAACTTTTGTACAATAAATATGCATAAAACATTATGGGAAAAGAAGAAATTGCTCAAAATGATCAATTTCTTCTTTTCCCATTATGTTTTTACTCATAATTATTTGCATATAAACAATTTTTTGTAAGCTTCCAACGGTACTGCCACTACAGCTTCAAATTAGTCTGGGGAGAACCCTGCACAATTAGTAACTTGCATCTGGAATATGGATTGATTTAGAAACATTGGCGAATGCGGCCTAAGGCTCTGTTCGGGAAAGGGTCGAGGACCTTTTGTTCTTGTTCTTCAGACGTTCCTTTGAACGTATTTATTTTACATCGATTGGGAAGCAAGTTTTTCAACTTATTTTAATCCCTCTCGATTCTGCTTCCTGGAAATACACTGACCAGTACTCGCGCCGAATGTGTGGGCCAATGAGAAGCCTCGAACAACCTCTGCTACCGGGGATCGAACTCGGAACCTCTTAGTCGCTAGGCCGACGCTCTACCTCTGGACTACGGACACCACAACGAAACTTGGATCTGGAATCTGACAAACTTTTTTGTGATATTCCGGCTCATTTGGCAATGCCATTTGACTTTGAAAGGTAACCTGCCTTTTTATCAAGGTGTATATCAATAACAAAAAAGCATGGTCATTATCTAATTACAATTTATGGTGTAATCTTCATAATTGTTTAACCTAGTGTAAATTATATACTATTTGTACTTTTTATGAAAGGTTGATTTTTGGTTACCGAAATAATAGCCGTGTCTAATACCGGCATTTTAAAGGGACCCATGATAAGACATTTAATGCACCAGAAAAATATAGACAGTAAAGAAACTTTTTTTTAAATGAACAGGGAATTAAAAAAGAAGCATTTTGACACTCATTACTCCCCGTCTTATCTGTAACACAGGGCTGATGGTAAGGCCAGATAAAGAATTATCCTTGGGTCGTGCAACAGGTGGAAAAACAGGATCGGGGCCGAATTGACCAACATTTCTGAATCAATTGTCTAATGGAAAATTGCATAACAATCCATCTGATTGGACGAGACGTATGTCTCGGCCAATCGGATGGACTGTTGTGTTATTTTAAAGGTTATTTTCGATTTAGACTGGTTGGTGAAAACCGTTCCAGTTGGTTATTGTCGATATTTTCCACAAAACAACAGGCACCCACCCCCTATTTGGAGCACCTCGGATAATGTCCATCAAAGATCGAATCATCGAATCGGAAGTGTGTGTATGATGTTAAAAAATCGCCTTTCTTAGCCTGAAGTTATTGCGCTTCATAAAGTAGTCTTCGAGGTCATCCAAATGAACAACCATTGCAACTTACGGGACTTGCAGGGTGAAATCGTTCTAAAATAGGGACACTGGAACTGCAAACAATGTATTTCAGTATCATTGTCGCTTTATTGGTGACATTAATTACGGACAAACGTTTTCTGTTGTTGTTCTATTATATTCTATTTATAATTTGAAAGTAGATCCACGACTTGCATCCAAGTAATGTTTCGAGAGAAATGTCCGTGGTGTTCCAAATGCCCAACCCCCTTCTTGCATTAGGATCACCAAGGACAATTCTATCGAATCATACCTTGGATGCAAGTCGTAGAACTATTTTCAGGCTATGAATAGAATGGAATAGAACAACAATTCAAAACGTTCGTCTGTGACTAATGTCAACAATGAAGCGACAATGATACTGAAATGCATTGTTTGCAGTTCGAGTGTCCTCTCTTTTTAATATGATTATAACCTGCAAGTCCCGCAAGTTGCCATGGTTGTTCATTTGGATGACATCGAAAACTACTTTATGAAGCGTAGCTACTTCCGGCTAAGAAATGCGATTTTTTTAAGATTTCTTCATATACACACATCCGAGTCGATGATTCGATCTTTGATCGACATTATCCGAGGTTTCCCGAACGCCCCTTCTTGCATGGCGGACTACGTACGTGACAAACGAATATGTTTGTCTATCTTGGATTCCTCTGCAGGTGATTTTTTTTTTATAAAAGAAAAATATTTCTTTTGATTTTGTGCAATTCCGTCTTTTCTTTCTCTCATGGATCATTGCAATATAACAGTTAGCATTATTTTCAGTCTGCTAATTTCGATGAACTAACGACCCACTTTAACCCTTTCCCAAACAAGACCTGGTTTTGACGTCCCTAATAGAAAAGGCTTGGGAAAACATTGAAACAAAAGAAGAAACTGCTGATAACCAGCAGTTTCTCCTTTTGTCTCAATATTTTCTATGCCATATTTTACACAAATCATATCTTTAATAACATCCATTTTGTCATTTGTGGCACTTTTGAAGTGGATCACCCTAAAATTTTGTCGTTTGGTAATGGGTTAACGGGAAGTCGAAATTATGTTTATGACATGCGATAATCTGACACTGAACCCTTTCCAAATGCGCTGTAAAGTAGTCCCTAATTGTAAGTTATTGAAAAAAAAAACATTAAGACAAAAGAAAAAAATATTAACGACAATAACTTTATTCATATGCCTAATTATTTCATAGATGCTATTTTGTACACAAATCTTATAATTTTCTGAATAATTATCTTCTTTTTGTTCAGCTGTAGCTTTAAAATTAGAACACACCGAATGTTTGTCGTATGACCAAAATTGAACAGCAAATTTAATTCAGCACTTGCGAAGATGCCTACTAATAAAGGCTAAGGAATATAATTTTTCAACTTCCTTTTTTGCGCCCATTTGCTGTTTTGTCTAGGGGTTTGTAGAGTTCAGAATTTCTAAAACTGGTATAGGCCATAATAGTTTTCCAAAACGATGAAATTTTAGAAATTTTAGAATTAGAAAAAGCTACAATTCATTGCAAAGAAATCCATGGTGGGATGCTGGTTATCGTTCGGTATTATGCTTAAAGTCCCTCATAAGAATATGGACCTATTGTTCTCAAACGATCATGTGACCATTCATTACTCTCTAGGGTTGTCAATTTAGCCGTTTAGGACAGGGTTAAAATAGTACTATGGCTTGATTTTTTTATGTCTTCCTAGTTGTTTTTTCATGTATGAACAAGCCCTTGTTGACAACAAGGTCACGATGACCTGGTAGCCAACGAGGGATTTTTTAACATGGTTTCAAACAGTGACATTTTGGTGTATCGTTGTCGCGTCAAGAAAAAACAGCATTTCGTCGGCATCAGTCGGTTAGATTCGGAAATGTCGTAACTACAGCTTGGATATAAGGAACATTGAATAAACGACTTTTCTAAAAGTTACCACTACCAGCAATTTTAAGGTAGTCCATCCATAACGTGATTCAAGCGACGTCGCAATTTTTCGTGGGGCGTCGTTAATATTCGTAACGTATCCGAAATTATTCGGACTATGTCGGAAACATTCGGCGGTGGAATGTCCCACCGCCGAATGTTTACGACGTAGTCCGAATAAATCCGACGTTACGTGAACCTCATTAGGGGTGGACTACCTGAACACAAACTTAAACCGTAAAGTTTTAGAAAAGCATAAGACTCGATTTTGATTAGTCTAATCCCTGGAGTTTACTAACTTGTGTTGGTTCTTTCCATCCTTTCGAATTGATATACACTGTGTGTTTTTGTTTAGGCCTACATTGTTTTTGTAATTATTGCATAAATTTGCATTTGGGAGTCAGCTATAGGGTACAAACTTCACAAATCTTCCAGGTGCATGTATCGGTGGTCCTTTTGTATTGGATTTAAAAAAAAATAGGACGCAAATTCAATATTAAAGAAGACCTAGGTTAAGACACAGCATTGGCTTAAAATAGTTTGGCTTTGTCCTTGTGGCAATAGCTTAAATGTCCTTTAGTTAGGTCATAGTTACAAAAGACACCTGATTGTTATCATTTCTACGAAAAGAGCATGAGAAAATAAGAAGTGTGTGTGTGTGTGTCTTTGTGGTTACTAACCAAATATAATGAAAATGAATTTGGGATCGATTAGCACAAAAGTGTCTAAAGAAAGCATTACTCAAGAGCAGATGTCCTTGGTTAACTTTGTTGAACTAATTTTCACCCATGACTTCTTACTTTCATAATTTTATGATAATATGGATTAAACTACGGTTTTATTTTTGTAATTTTATTTTTTTTCTTTGTTTTGTTTTGTTTTGTTGTTTTTTTCGGGGGGGGGGGGGGTTCTTGAAGAAAAGAACTTTGCAGAAAATGGAAATCGTAAGCCATCGTAAGATTCACCAATATTTGGCGTCCGAGTCGTGAAGAAAAAATAGTTCCATTAAAATTTTGATATATTCTTCCTGTTTGGAGAGAAGAGGAACGGCTTGACATGCAGGGGTTTATTTGGGGGTTATCTTTGCTTTTTTTTTGGGGGGGGGGGGGTATAACAGGGTACTTGTGCAGATTGAGGATGTACATTAGCGTATGTTACTTTCGGTGGAACTACATTATACTGTCAGGTCGTGACCTTTGTAGACTGGTACATAGTCCACCTTCGTTGGATCTATAGCTAGAAATTGGAGAGAACTTTAACCTATAAATTAGACTGACCATGGTGCCTTTTTCTTGTGGGAGCCGCTGTTGGTGTTGACCATTACAGGCGGAGATTATTTTTAACCTATTTTTAACTTTTTAGCTCACCTGAGCACAAAGTGCTCAAGGTGAGGTATCGTGATCGGTCGTTGTCCGTCGTCCGTTCGTCCGTCCGTCCGGTCGTCCGTCCGTCCACAATTTCTTTAAAGATCTTCTCCTCCCAAACCAGTGGGCCAATCTTTTTGAAACTTGGCAGGAATGATCCTTGGGTGAAGGGCTTTCAAAGTTGTTAAAAGAATTTGATTCCATTTAAGACTCTGGCTGCCGCGGCATGAGAAAAGGGGAAAATAGCCAAATCTTCTAAAAATGTTCTTCTGCCTAACCAGTAGGTCAATATTCTTGAAACTTCACATGAAAGATCCTTGGGTGAAGGGCTTTCAAAGTTGTTAAAAGAATTTAATTCCATAAAAGACTCTGGTTGCCGCGGCATGAGAAAAGGAGAAAATAGCCAAATCTTCTAAAAATCTTCTTCTGCCTAATCAGTTGGCCAATATTCTTGAAACTTCACATGAATGATCCTTTGGTTAAGAGCTTTCAAAGTTGTTAAAAGAATTTGATTCCATCAAAGACTCTGGCTGCCGCGGCATGAGAAAAGGGGAAAGTATAAGCCAAATCTTCTAAAAATTAAATCTTTTTCTGCCTAACCAGTTGGCCAATATTCTTGAAACTTCACATGAATGATCCTTTGGTGAAGGGCTTTCAAATTTGTTAGAAGAATTGCCTATTAGTGCAGCAGTAGGCCTATCAGAAAAGGAGCAAAAGAGCGAATACTTTTAAAAATGGCTGAATTTTTGTTACATTCATTTGAAAAACACATGAGAAAGGGCTTTATTGAAACATTTCTTATTTTGCTGCTATTCAGGTCTAAGTGTTTAATTTCAACGAGGCAACAAATTTCAGGTGAGCGACCTAGGGCCATCATGGCCCTCTTGTTTTACTTTCCTTCTTATTTTATGCTTTTAACTTTTCGTCTTTTACAGTGACGCGCAAGTCTAAGTCACCAATCTTGAGTTTGACCCAAAGGAAGATTGATAAATAGCCCTCAATCCTGTGTCAGCCAATCAAAATCTTTGTTTATCTCGATACCGATTTTTTTTTCTGTTGTTGATGTTGTTTTGTTTGTGTTGTTGTTGTTTTGTTGTTTTGGGGTTTTTATATTCAGAATAGTCTTGCAGAAATGACGTCAAATACCCCGCACTGAATTATAACATTCGTTGTATCAGATAGATTCTGTATAGTAGATTCTACTCGAAATAAACATCCAAATGCACGCAGCGGTTCATTGGAGACGGGGCGTGGCTATGTATAGACGTCACATAAACTAGCCGGCAGCCCGTTTATGCCAAATATAGCGGCAAAATCTTTAAAATGCACCGCAATTTCATTTGTCCATAAAGTAGGTAGAACACTGGTGGAGCGATAGAGTCTACAATGGCTCGAGCTACAGTCTCAATCGAAGTCGGCCACAGTTGATCCAAGAATAAATTTGTATCTAACCAGAACAGAACAACTCTTTTATTCACCCAGGTACAAGTTTGTACAATATGGGGTTATAACATACAAAGTACATGCACCAAATTTTCCGGGGAGGTGAGAGACAAACAGAGAAACTAGACCCTCCGGCAAACAAGACCAGGGGTGCGTATTATCAACGATCTTATGACAAGGTTTTTGTATAGACTGTGTAAGAATACATCTGATAGGACGAGAAATCAGATTTGGCCAATCAAATTCATTGTTACATGTAATAACGCAAAAATAATCGTACGATCGTTGATAATACGGGCCCCTGGTTTTAGAATAGGCAATTTAGGATAACTGGTTGGTTAACTTGGATGCTGTTGTAGATGAAAGCCATATGTGTACGTTTTAGCTCAGAAAATATTGAAACAAAAGGAGAAAATCCTAACCAGTGACATTTATACAGGGTGTCCCAAAAGTAAGGTAACACTAAAAACTTTATATATCTCGGCTGATATATCAGTTTTATATTCCCAATATCGATGACATTACAGAAGGTTTTGTGTAGAAACAAATAAAAGAAATTTCATCAAAATATCATGCCATTTGTCTATTGTATGTATGATAAATGGAACACACCCTATTTTATCAATGACGTCATTTTCATGATAAATGACGTCCTCTAGATTACGTCCTTTCTGTCGCTTTACTTGATTTATTCTTGTGCTATTTTAAGTTTTCAATAACTGCTTCACATGTGTCCACAGAACTGTTCCTACATTACCTTTGAATGTTTGATAGCAATATTGCAACAAAAGTCATGTTCTTGTTTTGGGAACTACACCACAAGTCTCTCCACAGAAAATAGATCAATAAATTCAAATCTGGCGCGTGTCCACCGATAAAACTCTAAGCATTTGACTTGATCTCCCAGAGACTGATTTCATAATTTTAATATCTTATGGGGAAGTTTCAAATAAAATTTCAAAATTCACGGTGCTAATGATTTAAATGAATCTTGTTCAGACAAAAATCTTCTCATCGACTTTCCTAGACTTCCATTTACAGTCTCATTCAAAGCTGAGACGTTTTCTGCGCTGTGGGATGTTTCCGATCTTTTGCGTCTATTTTCATCAAAATTTGACCGAGATCGTTCAAATTTAGGTATTATTAAGTAGGTTAGTTCTGTTCTTGGTGGATCTCATGTTTTAAATTGAAACCTTAACTTTTTTGCACTTATATGGGAGATTTTGATTAAAGATATGATTTACTGCATATATACGCTGTGAGAAGGTAGGCTGTGACGTCATTTTGATAGTGGTACAGATGACGTCAAAAATGACGCCATATTAATATATGCATAACGTTGAAGTATATTGCAAAGATAATTTCATTGAATTCCGCAGATAATGATAGTTTTCCGAATGAAATCGGCTGCGAAATAGCAGAGCTATTACGCTTTGTAAGTGTTACCTTACTTTTGGGACACCCTGTATCTTTCGTCTCCATGCTTTCACTGGTCTTCTCTCGATCTAAGAGACGACAAAACCAGTATCTTCTGGGAATTGCGAAAAGTATCGACCCTGCTGTGTACAATAAAGCTCTGTATTTATTGAGACAAAATGAAAAAAAAAATGCATGCTGGATATCAGCTCTGTCTTCTTTTGTCTCAATATTTTCCCAAATCCATTTTGTAAGATACGTTAAACAGGGGCTAAATTGGGGAAGCAAAAGTGGTTAGAAGTCTACATAGTTGTTATTTGAAAGTCTTTGCGGGAAAAAATGAGGCAAACACTGATTTAAGAAGTATTAGTATTTTTATTGAAATATTAAAAGCATGTACATCATCTTTTTCATTTTGCTTAAAGGAGAACAAGATCTAGCGACTTGATTGATAGAAGCCATTTCCAAACAAAACATTCGAGATTCCCAATAAAAATGATTAGGAAAACATTGAGAGAAAAGATGAAATCGCTTATATTCAGTATATATTTTCTTTTGCCACAATATATTCCTTATTATAACATACTCAAATGTTTTTAGGGGTTTTTTGTTGTTGTTTTTTTATCAACATTTAATTTGTTAGTTCAAGCAGTTTTCGAATTGGTGTTTTGTTGTTTGGAAAATAATCAACAATCTATTAAAATTTTGTTTATGTAAAGCTATAGATATGAAACTTTAACGAATTCATCTTTAAACAAAAACGCAAAATATCGTGTTTTGATAATCAAATTATTTATTTTCTTTATCAAACTTTTTGAATCTCTACTAGAGTTTCTCAAGTGGCGGTTGGAAAAATAAAAAACCTGATAAGAAAAAGAAGTACGCTTGTTTTGCATTCCCTACATATTTCATCTACTTGTGTTAAAAAAATAAAAAGAAAGTTTATTCACCATTCCCCCATATAATCATTTATTATACATACACGTATATCCATCTACCCAACTTCAAATAGACCCATTCATACTAATTTTCTACCGTACCATTTTTCCTCCGGAAGTCTCACAGCAGGTGAGCGAGCCAAGACGAGTTATCAACACAGGGGCAAGTTTCATTAAAACATTTAAGGCGTATTTTTGTCTTACCGATGACTTACGGACATGACTTGTTAAGGACAAGAAACGCGTATCACCAATCTATTTTGATGAAACAGGCCCTGATACTACTTCGGATAACTAGTCTAGCATCGCGCAAGTGCTGAAAGGCACTGATGGGAAAATGTAAAAAATATGTTATGGCACGAAAAGGTCTATTGAAAGTATATCAACCATTTCAAAAATGGCACAATTTTAGGGTCGTCTGATTTGAAATAAATTGCAAACGACAAAATGGTTTGTACATACGTGGTAGAATTTGTGAATTTTAGAGCTAATGAAATATTGAGACAAGAGGAGAAAATGCTGGTGATCAGCATTTTCTTTTTTTTCTCTCTGTGTGTGTGTGTGTGTGTGTGTGTGTGTGTGTCAATGTTTCCCTGGTCAACTTAATAATGGAGGTCAAAACCAGGTCTATTTTGGGATAGGGTTAACCCCTTCGACGACAATTACCGGATTTGGCTTTCCTGGGGTTATATAAATATCCAGTTGAAACTCGTTGTGTCAAAGTCGTAGGAAACGTAATTTTGCCTCGAGATATCCAGAGTTCGACTGATTCGATTTCTGTTCAGTTTCGATATAAATGATATTTATCCACTTTATTGGCCATCATAATTATACGTTTATAACTTAAATATCACACAGGAAAGTAAAAGAAATTACTCAATACGACGAATTTCTCTCATTGTCCTACTATATTTCGATGACTATTTCCTTCAAAATAATTTTATTCAACACTTTTGATATCCATTGTTGATGCCAGGACCAGAGTTTTATTTCGACTTATCTTATGTCGACATAACGAGTGTCAACAGCTTACCGTATTTGAATTAACCCTTTCCCAAATGACAAAATTTTAGGGTGATCCACTTCAAAAACTGCCACAAATGACAAAATAGAAGTTATTAAAGATATAATTTGTGTAAAATATGGCATAGAAAATTTTGAGACAAAAGGAGAAACTGCTGGTTATCAGCAGTTTCTTCTTTTGTCTCAATATTTTCTCAAGTCTTACTAATTAGGGACATCAAAACCAGGTCTTGTTTGGGAAAGGGTTAAGATATGATAAACGATGTTTTCGACGAAAAACGTAGGGTTTCTCATCTCTTCTCTCTCACTTTTTAACGACCTTACATGGAAATCTGATTCTCTTTGGAACTGATCCAAAAAAGTTACATTTTGGAATAGGTTATGGGTATAATGGCATTTCAAATATGGATGAATCATGAAGAAGCCTAAATAGAAATATCTAGATTACAACATCGGTTTTCTTCAAAAACCTCGTAACTGCAGCTTCAAACAATCTGCATGTACATGGTTTTGAAAGAAAAGCAGCAAACAACAAAGAGAATTTTAAAAAATGTGATAAAAAATAAATAGAAAAAGAAACCGGGTTCTTCGCAAACACACCTGAAAAGTCCTTATAAATGCATTTTAAAATATCTGTTCACGATAAATCCACACGCCTCTGCTTCCTCGGTTAGTTCTTTATTTTGTATTTTTCGGTTAATTTGCTAGTCGGTAAAGGAGGACAGCCAGTGACATCATGGCCCCGAAGCACCCGGCTTGTAGATTTACTGCTGAACTGCCCGCTACCCCAGTTGTTGTAGGTCCAGCTGTAGTTGTGGGGGCCGCTGTTGTTGTTGTTGCGTACACAACTGTTACTGTGGCTAAAATAGAGAACAAGAGCTTCGCATAGCGGCGCATATACGCCCGAGAGGGGCTTGTCAGTAAAAATTAGCCATTTTTTCAATTCAAGGGCAGATAATTCAAACATGAAAAGTTATCAAAATTTTGTTTGCACAACAAAACACAATAGAGATTCATTGTGGCTAGTTTGATTAAATTCTGGTTGAAACTGTAGAAGTAGCGCACAGGAGAAAATGGGCATTTTTGAGAAAATGGGCATTTTTCCGTAAATTCAAGGGCAGATAATTCAAGAATGAAAACAGTTATCTAAATTCTGTAAGCGGTGTGCACAACAAGACACCATGGAGATTCATTGTGGCAAGTTTGATCAAATTCTGATCAAAACTGTAGGAGAAGTTGCGCATACAAGAAAATGGGCATTTTTTTAATTCAAGGGCAGATAATTCAAGAACGAAAAGAGTTATCTGAATTCCGTAAGCGAGGTGCACAACTAGACACCATGGAGATTTATTGTGGCAAGTTTGATCAAATTCCGATCAAGTCAGTAAAAATTAGCCATTTTTTCAATTCAAGGGCAGATAATTCAAACATGAAAAGTTATCAAAATTTTGTTTGCACAACAAAACACAATAGAGATTCATTGTGGCTAGTTTGATTAAATTCTGGTTGAAACTGTAGAAGTAGCGCACAGGAGAAAATGGGCATTTTTGAGAAAATGGGCATTTTTCCGTAAATTCAAGGGCAGATAATTCAAGAATGAAAACAGTTATCTAAATTCTGTAAGCGGTGTGCACAACTAGACACCATGGAGATTCATTGTGGCAAGTTTGATCAAATTCTGATCAAAACTGTAGGAGAAGTTGCGCATACAAGAAAATGGGCATTTTTTTAATTCAAGGGCAGATAATTCAAGAACGAAAAGAGTTATCTGAATTCCGTAAGCGAGGTGCACAACTAGACACCATGGAGATTTATTGTGGCAAGTTTGATCAAATTCCGATCAAGTCAGTAAAAATTAGCCATTTTTTCAATTCAAGGGCAGATAATTCAAACATGAAAAGTTATCAAAATTTTGTTTGCACAACAAAACACAATAGAGATTCATTGTGGCTAGTTTGATTAAATTCTGGTTGAAACTGTAGAAGTAGCGCACAGGAGAAAATGGGCATTTTTGAGAAAATGGGCATTTTTCCGTAAATTCAAGGGCAGATAATTCAAGAATGAAAACAGTTATCTAAATTCTGTAAGCGGTGTGCACAACTAGACACCATGGAGATTCATTGTGGCAAGTTTGATCAAATTCTGATCAAAACTGTAGGAGAAGTTGCGCATACAAGAAAATGGGCATTTTTTTAATTCAAGGGCAGATAATTCGAGAACGAAAAGAGTTATCTGAATTCCGTAAGCGAGGTGCACAACTAGACACCATGGAGATTTATTGTGGCAAGTTTGATCAAATTCCGATCAAAACTGTAGGAGGAGTTGTGCACACAAGAAATTGCTAACGGACGGACAGACAGACGGACGGACAGACAGACGGACGAGCGGGGCCATAACATAATACGACCCTTCGGGCGTATAAAAACGGGGGATGTATTCACCGACAACTTAACCCATTACCAGACGGCAAAATTTTACGCTTGCCCAAATTCAAAGGTGTTGCATACGACTTATGAAAGTGAATCAAATTTAAACAATTTTTGGTCTTTTGTGAAGAAAGCACTGTGGTATATGAAGAAATTGCTTGTGATAAGCAATTTCTGCATTTTCCACATTGTTTTCCAATACCATAATCTTATGAGGAGTCACAAAGAGTCAGTGAGTGGTAATGGGTAAACCCTTTCCAAATTGGAAAATAAAGTTAAGGAAGTCCAGTTTTAAAGCTGCTTCATATGTCAAAATGGATGTTGATAAGTTATATTAACACAGTGTGGCACAGAAAATACTTAGACAAAGGATAAGAAAAACAGCTAGTTATCGTCATTAATTTTCTCAAAATACCATTCGCAAAATCTTTGTAATTTATGTAATCGTATCGTTTTATCTGACAATTCCTAGAGTGAAAAAATTAAGACTTTTCTAATTTGAAAACTGCTACAGGATTTGCACAGTAAATATTGAGACGAAGAAATGCTTTAGTTCAGCATTTTTTCATTTGAATAAATGTTTTAATAAGCTTTCTGCAAAAACTCCCACCAAAGCCTGTCTTGTTTTGAAAAGAGTTAACTTGGATTAATTAGAGAATGTGAAAAAAATACTGTACCCTTTTTTCAAAATAAGATAGGTAATTATTTTTAAAGATGGTCTTATTTTTTCTTTGTATTGTTCTCTGTCATACCATGTAGATGAAACTTTTTTTGGAAAAGTTCATGTACCGGTGGCAAATTTCAAAGTACATTTGATAGAAAAAAATATCTTTAGTGTCACATGTATAAACAATTTCGAAATTTGTGAAATTTATTATTTTTTTTTTATTTATCATTTGTTATGAATTGTTTTAAAATCTTTTATTAAATAAATCCATAAATAAATAAAAAAAAAAGAAGATAGAAATGAAGACCAAAAATACCTGACAGCAGCATCATAAAAACACAACAGAAAGCAAGTTTTGTCTCCATTGCCTTATTCGTGAAGTTCGAAACTTTCAACCAAAGTTTTTCAGAAAATGTTCCTACTCTCAGTGTGCAATATTCGTCGCAAATTCATTGCGCATCGAAGATTTTGTCAATTTAAACAAGTTACCCTTTCCCAAAGGAGGCACTGATATTCACGTACCCGGTAGAAAACGATTCGGAATTATTAGCACAAAGGAAGAAAATGCTGGTAACCCGCATTTGCACCTTCTGTCTCAATGTCTTTTGTGTTATGTTTTACACAAACTCTATCTTAATCAACATCAATTATGTTATCTGCATCGGCTTTCAAGTTTGATCTTCATCTAATTTTGTTATTTTTGGGGGGACAAGGTTTAAAAAAATTGACCAATTATATAATTCAGTCATCCAATCATAGTTGTGTATAACTTAATAAACATATCCATACATGCCCTGGTTACTAGGAAAGGGAGTGGTAGCAAAAACCCTGAATTGCGACAGGAGGAAATGCTTGTTATAGTTCGATATATGCTAAGCCTATATATTGCCCCTCATAAGAAAAGGGGCCTACGATTTTCCAACGATCAAGAGATCGTGTTTTTTTTTTTTTTTTTTTTTTTTTTTTGTTTTTTTTTTTTTTTTTTTGTTTTTTTTTATATATATATATATATATCTATGGTCGTCAATACCAAGGCTTGTTCAGGGCGGGGTTATTTATAATAGTTCCATGACTTGATTTTTAAATGTCTTTCTAGTTGTTTTTCATGTTAAAACAAGTCCTTTTTGATGACCTGCTCACCATGATATTACATTAACCCTTTCCCAAACAAGACCTGGTTTTGACGTCCCTAATTGAAAAAGCTTTGGAAAACATTGAGACAAAAGAAGAAACTGTTGATAACCAACAGTTTCTCCTTTTGTCTCAATATTTTCTTGGCTATATCACACTTGATTCCAACCTTTATTAACATCCATTTTGTCGTCTGCAGCAGCTTTCGAATTGGAAAACCCTAAAATTTTGTCGTTTGGGAAAGGGTTAACAGCCCTCGTATGGTTGTCATTTCAATATAAAAAAGCATTTCGTCGGTAAGATTCCGAAAAACTGTACTCATACAAGCGATTTGTTAACACTTTAACCCTTTCCCAAACGACAAAATTTTAGGGTGATCCGCTTCAAAAACTGCCACAAGTGACAAAATAGTTGTTATTAAAAATATATATTTTGTGTAAAATATGACAAAGAAAATATTGAGACAAAAGGAGAAACTGCTGGTTATCAACAGTTTCTTCTTTTGTTTCAATGTTTTCCCAAGCCTTTTCTATAAGGGACGTCAAAACCAGGTCCTTCTCTCTACCAGTGTTTTCGCTCATATTGGTCGATTCAAACTATGTCATTGAAATATTTACTATACTATGACGTAGTAAAAGAATAAGCGATGGAAAAGGGGTATAGAAAAGCATGCAGGTCAATTTTGATTTGTCTTAACCCTGGAATTTTCTATTTCTTTCTGTTTGTTTTCCACCCTTTCGAAAACAGTGATGTTAACATTGGTGCATAAATTTACATCTAGGACAAGGGAGAAACTTTACAGTTCAGCAATAGGGTACAAACTTCCAAAGTTTTCCAAACATGCATCGGCGCCTTTTTGTATCATTTTTTTTTAAAAAAAAGAATTGTACCCAATGTACACAAAAGGAACGCAAAATCAATGCTCATCAATGTCCTTTGGTTAGGTCATAGTTATCAAATTGCGCATGGTTGTAATCATTTCTACGAAAAGATCGATTGGTTTCATTTCTACGCAGAGAGCGTGAGAAAATGAGAAGTTTATAATTACCAAATACAATTTATATGATAAAAGTGCTGTGGGTTTTTTGTGATCGCTTAGCATGAAACCGTCTTAAGAAAGGAATATAAAGTACAGATGTCCTGGGTTAATTATGTTGCACTTTATCACGTCCTTCTATTAAAACATGCTGTAGTACATATTTGGTCATCTTCGCAAGCAAAGGGTGACATCTACGACGTAACGTCGTTTCTGTATTCACCCTTGGCGTATTTAGTCCGATTTTCTTAGTCCCCTGGAAAGCGTTTTCATTGGTTCCAGCGAGGTTTCGCTGGAACCAATCAGATTGTCGACTGATACATTTGTTATGAGTAACCAAATCATGACAACGGGCGGGAAAAAGCATTGCATTTGCAACTCGAAAACGCGAAGATGGGCGATTTTTCCTAAGAATTTCACTGCAATGGACAGGAATTCCCTAACTTTAATCAGCGAATTATTATACTTTCGACAATTCGACCAAAAAATTAGCTAACTTTTACATAATCCGCATGACGTATGACGCGAAAGACAACGCACCTTAATGACGTCATCAATAATGGACGTAAACAACCAGCAGAACAACCGCTAGGCGGCGCTTCGCGATTTCATGAAAATCGGAATAAATCCGCCAAGGGTGAATACAAACGTAGGTGGGTTCAACCTTGGCTAGCGAAGATGATATTTGGTTGTCTTTCATTGCTGCTTGTGAACATAGATTGATAACAAACCAATACCAAATATAGTATTTTTTACTTTATTATTTTATTCGGTGGGTGAAGGTATCCTTTCGGGTAAAGGTATTTTTTGTTTGTTTCTAGAGGGGGAGGGGGTAAGAACTGCTTGTCCGAGTTGTTTAGAAAAAAGTTCCTCTAAAACTTGATTTAATTTATATACTTCCTTAATGTCGATGACTCTGCGTTGAAATAAGAGGAAAAAAATGTACATATACACATTTTCGAGGGAACTATATAAACTGTCGGGTCATGACCTTTGTAGACTGGTATACCGTCCTGTGGCCTTCCATTCGAATATTCTCGGATCTTATCGTTACTCAAGATCATGTTGCAACCACGTTCCAAAACGGCAAAAGGTTGCAAACAGTCTCGAGGGTCGTGATTGTGTGGCCTTCGTTGGATGGTTAGAAATTGGATGGAAAATTAGCCTATATTTTAGACTGACCACGACACTTTTTTCTTGGTGTTGAACATTCTAGGCATTGTGCATTTTAGTCAAAACGATAAAGGTCTAAAAAGTTATAGTGCATTCTGGGTCCTTTTCATGCAGCCTGGTTCCACATTGTTTGGGTTATATGACCATGAACCGTCCCCCTGGGAACCAGAAATATCAATCCGGATATCCGCTTTACGGCCGCATGCAATACTGACCCTTTAGGATGGTGACTTATGTCACTATCCGAGCCATAGTTTTGGCTATTCCATCTTTTGATTAACACTCCATTCTCAATCTGTCACAGCCAATCAAAATCTTTGTTATGTCGATATTGATTGGTCCATTGTTTCCATCCGGGCATAATGGCTTGTTATCCTGGCCAAAGTCTTTTTTATTAGTCAGAATACTCTTTCGGAGATAGCGTCAATTAGCTCGCACTAAATTACTGCTCGTTTGGAGAGATAGAGTCTACAACGGCTTGAGTTAAAGTCTTAATCGAAGTCGCCACGGTTGATCCAAGAATCAATATGCCTTCTTTGCGAAAACGTATTCAACCCTCTGGCAAACAAGACCTGGTTTGGCGTCCCTGATAGAAAAATGCCTTGGAAAACATTGAGGCATTTTCTCCCTTTACTTTGTTTCAATGTTTTCTGAGCAATATTTTCTACATTTACTATCTTTATGGCCATACATTTCGACCTCCGCAGCAGCTTCCAAGTAGGAACACCCTAAAATGTATCGTTTGGGAAAGGGTTAACCCTCCGGCACCCAAGACCTGGTTTTTGACGTCCCCAATAGCAAAGGCAATTTAGGGTAACTAGTTGTTCAATTTAAATACTGTCGTAGATGAAAATCCGATGTTAATTAGGTTATTATTTGTGTACGTACCATCACAGAAAATACCGAAGCGATAGTTATTAGCATTTTCTTCTTTTGTCTTATTGTTTTTCGTGGACCTTCTTTCTTAGAGACAACAATACCGGGTATCTTCTGGGAAGTATGAAAAGTATCGGCCTTTCGGTCCTGCTGTGTACAATATGGCCCATAAAATATTGAGCCAAAAGGAGAAAATGCTGGTTATCAGCACTTTCTTCTTTTGTCTCAATGTTTTCTCAAAGGTATTTTATAAGATACGTAAAACGGGCTAATCTGGGAAAGAAAAGGTTGATAGAAATCTACACAGTTGTTATTTGAAAGTCTTCGCGGGGAAAATAAATTGAGGCAAACACAGATTTAAGACGTATTCGTAACTTTATTTAAAGAGAAAAAAACATGTACATAAACTCACTAATCAGATAGCACAATCGAGCGATTTGATTGATAGTAGTAGAATCTACCCATTTCCAATACAAAAGCTTTGACATCCTCAGGAAAAAAACGATTAGAAAAACATTCAGAAAAATGAAAAAAAAAATATCTTATCATGAGCATGATTTTCTTTTTCCACAATATCTTCCTATCATAACATACTCAAATGTTCGTTTTCACCATCATTTATTTTGTCAGCTCATGCAGTTGTCAAATTTGAACATTCTGGGTTTTGTGTTTGGAAAAAATAGCCATCTTTTAAAATCATGTTTGTCTGTGTGAAGCTATAGGTAGGCTTAGAGACTTTTCATGAATCTCTTCTTGTTTTGCATGTCCTACATAGTATATCTACTTGTGTTAAAAAAATAAATAGTTGGTTTATTCACCATTCCCCCACATAATCATTTATTATACATACATGTATTTCCACATACCAACTTCAAATAGACCCTTTCATATTATATGTTTTCACCGTACCATTTTTCCTCCGGAAGTTTCAAAACGGGTGCGCGAGCCTAGACGGGTTATCAATATTGATACTAGTTCGGGTATTATTATAGTAGACTGGTTACCGCCCCTGAAATCTACTACTACGGATTGGACATTCAGTGAAACACGTATAAGTACCAGTCTTTCATTAAAGCTCACAATAAATGACTTGGTAGAGAATTAGCTGGAGATTATCTGCAATGTCATTTATCGTGTGCTTTATAAAACACATTTTGAGCGTTGATATTTACCCGTCAATCCTCGCGCAAGTGCTAAATGCTTCTAGAGAGAAAATGGTAAAATACATATACAGCGTGAGAGGGTCTATTGAAAGCATATTAACCCTTTCTAAAATCGTAAAATTTTAGGGCGGTCCGATTTGAAAGCTATTGCAGACGACAAAGTCGATTGTACATGAAATAAAATTTGTGAATATTATAATTAAGAAAATGTTGAGACAAATGGAGAAAATGCTGATAATCAGCATTTCTTCTTTTGTCTCAATGTTTTCCCATGCTAACTTTATAATGGAGACCAAAATCAGGTATTGTCTGGGAATTTTAACATATCTGAAATAGTTACATTTTGGAAAAGGTTACGGGTAAAAAAGGATTTCAAATATGGGAGAGTCATGAAAACACCAAAATGGCTGCTTTTTAGCAAAAGCCTTATAACTGCAGCTTAAAACAAACTGCCGTCACAAGGTTTTTGTTGAAAAGCGATAAAAACATCTAGATAACAATAACGGCTTTCTTTTAAAGAATAAGCGTAACTGTAGCTTCAAACAAACTGTAGTTACGAGGTTAAAAAAATAGAAGAGCGGCGATAAACAAAAAAAATCAAATTTAACAAAAAGAACAATATATTAAAGGAAAACGAAGTCATCACAAGCACACTTTCAGTCCTAAATGCATTTTTGATATCTTTTTACGATTAATCCACACGTTTTTCCTCGGTTAGTTCTTTTCGATTGTATTTCGGTTAGTTTGCTAGTCGGTATAGGACGGCCGCCAGTGACATCAGGGTCCACATACAACCGGCCTGTAGATTTACTGCTGAACTGCCCGCTGCCCCGGTTGTTGTAGCGGCTGCTGTTGTGGTTGTTGTTGCGAAGACAACAGGTTGCAGTACACCTAGAACAGCTCCTATATAACTCTATGTAAAATCCCATTTTTCAACACATTATTACACAATCCACAACTCAGTTAGAGTCAAACTGCGCCTAAACTGGTGTAGATCCACCCTTGACCTGTAGAATTCTCAGAAATGAACCCACTATCATGGAGTGGATTTTTCAAAAAATTCAGTTAAACATACGTACCGTGTATTTTTCAGTGCTAAAATTGAGACACCGGAAATGGTGGCCACATGTACTCATCCACCCAGAGACGTCAAATAGTCCTGAAAAGAAACATGGATTCTGGCTCAAAAATGAGAAAACATGTCAACAAAAAGCATTCAATGGAAATATTAGCACAAAATCATTCATGCAGAGAGCAAGGTATCACCAGAAAAGGGGCCAATTTTTTTCAAAGAACTATTTTAGCCCCCTACGACCTAGGAAGTACTTGCCTGGGTGACCTTACTCCTAAATGAAAAGACATTTTTCCCAAATGTATCAAAAGTGTTATTTTTTTATTAATTTAGCCCTAATGCAATAGAAATGTGCATATATTACATCATTCTGACAGTCCATACGAAAGTTACTAGCATCCAAAAAATCTGGCATCGCGACTGAATTCCTGGTCCGCGACACCGCTTCCACCAATTCAAAGCGATAATTTGAGTCGAAGAGCTTTCCAAAGTTTTTGAAGGATTATACCAATGAAGAGGCATATTGCATATGCAATCCCCTAGCTCTGTAATCAAGTCATTTGGAGTCCCTACAAGCTTTTAAAGTCAAAATTTTAGACAAATTATGCATATTCAGATGTAACTGCCAAAATATACACATTACTGGTCCTGGTTAGTAAGAAAAATGAAGCTGTGTACTAGGCAATGGGCCCATTGCCCTTTTCTTCTTCAAACTCAGTCTAAATCCCTACATTTGTGACTTTTAATCTTTTAATAATAAGCTATTCAACATCATTTTTCAGGAATTTTAGTCTGTGGCATCAAAATAATGTGACAGCTGGTTCAGCTAACCATGTGTTCCTATCTTTTACAAGCCAGAAGCAATTATAACTCCAAAATGGTGCCAAATACTGCTTATTCTGCAGAGACAAACTCATAGTGCTACTAAATAGAACCACATCATGAGGGGGGGGGGGGGGGGGGATAACTAAATAACTTACAAGTTTTGTTGCTTTTCGGAATCTGAAACTGTACCGAAAGGGCTTTCGGAGTCCGAAAACCTCGATGAAGCGCTATACACAGTTCTTGATCGCTTTGGTGCGGTTGTAAGCAGATTACGCCTTCAGTCTTGGTCTACCATGGTTAAGTTTCCTGAAATAATGAAAATAGATATCAATTTTAAGCCATTTTAAACAATTTTTTTAAAAAATTAAATTTTTTAAATCTTTTTTAAATAATTAATTAAAATTTCAATTCCATCCAAACACTCCTAGAAATGATCTTAAATACCTTCCAGACAACAAGGCATCCAAATTTAGAGCAAAAGAGACTGTCTAGATGCAAAGAAAAGCTGACTGCAATCAATGACAGACAGAAATGTGAGAATTTTGACAGTTTCAATTTAATTTAAGTTTCAATGCCTTTTAAAAATTTAAATTCATTCTTTACATGACAAATTCAACCAAAATCAAGTTTTGTTCATCATAGGCTAGCTGTGGTCCAAATTTGGAGTTGCTACCTTCAAACGCAGGAGAGCTATCAAATGTCAAAAAATATAACGCTTCCTGACATATAGGTTGCAGTACACCTAGAACAGCTCCTATATAACTCTATGTAAAATCCCATTTTTCAACACATTATTACACAATCCACAACTCAGTTAGAGTCAAACTGCGCCTAAACTGGTGTAGATCCACCCTTGACCTGTAGAATTCTCAGAAATGAACCCACTATCATGGAGTGGATTTTTCAAAAAATTCAGTTAAACATACGTACCGTGTATTTTTCAGTGCTAAAATTGAGACACCGGAAATGGTGGCCACATGTACTCATCCACCCAGAGACGTCAAATAGTCCTGAAAAGAAACATGGATTCTGGCTCAAAAATGAGAAAACATGTCAACAAAAAGCATTCAATGGAAATATTAGCTCAAAATCATTCATGCAGAGAGCAAGGTATCACCAGAAAAGGGGCCAATTTTTTTCAAAGAACTATTTTAGCCCCCTACGACCTAGGAAGTACTTGCCTGGGTGACCTTACTCCAACAGTCGCTAAAATAGAGAAAAACATGGGATGTATTTACAAAAAAATTAAACCCTTTCCGAAAAGGCAAAATTTTAACCCTTCCCCAAGTGGCAAAATTTGGACTGTTCCAAACTAAAAGCTGCTGCAGACGACAAACTTATGTTGATATAGATAAGATTTATTGACAATGTAGCCAAGAAAATATTGAGGCAAAGGGAGAAAATCTTATCATCAGAATTTTCTTCTTTTTCTTGATATTTTCCAATGCCTTTCGGTAGGGACGTCAAAACCAGGTCTTATTTTTTGAAGGGGTTAAGATGGCAGCATACATCAAAATGTTTGTTGAAATAGATGGACTTAAAAAACTGCCGCAAACAAAAAATGGGTGTGAACAAAATTGGATGTAGACAGCATAAACGGAGAGAAAAACAGAGAAATTGTTGTTATCAACTGCTTTAATATTTTTCTAAGCTTTCTAAGGGACATCAATATCAGTAACCACTAAAATGTATTGATAAAAAGCTGTACAAATATGGTATAATGTACTCCTTTTGAACAACAACAAGGGTTGAATTGGATTGATAAAAAGTCTGTGAAAATGTATACTCTACTCTTTTTGATTCTTTTTTTTTAATAAGATAGAAATAAAGAGGCTTTTAACAAATTCATCAATGATCTTATTTTTTCTTTGTAGTGTTCTCCTCCACAAATGACCCTGACTGTAGTTGAAACATTCTTAGAAAAGTACGTGTACTGGAAGTAAATATTAAAATTTATTTGATAGAAAGTATGTGTTTGGTATTATATACAATTATGAAATTGGTGAAATTTATCAATCTTATGAAATGTTATTCGTTTATGAACTAAATGAAAAATAAAAATAAAATAAAACAATACGAATACTAGTAATACTAATAATACCTGACATCAGCATCATAAAAACACAACAGATAGCAAGTTTTGTCTCCATTGCCTTCTCGAAGTTAGAAACTTTCAACCAAAAGTTTTTCAGAAAATGTTCCACCTCTCGGTATCCAATATTCGACGCAAATTCATTGCGCATCGAAAATTTGGTCAATTTAAATAAGTAACCCTTTCCCATGGAAGGCTTTAATTTTTACGTGCCCAGTGGCAAACAATTCGGAATTATCGAGACAAAAGAAGAAAATGCTGGTAACCATCATATTCTCCTTGTGTCTCAATGTCTTCTGTGCTATATTTCACAAAAATACTATCTTGATCAACATCCGATACGTTGTCTGCAGCAGCTTTCAAGTTTGACCTTCATTATATTTTGTTATTTTTGGAAAAAGGCTAAAAAAATTAGATGGTCTGATATATCAATTTGTCCAATTAGAGCAATGAGGTCAATAGTCACCCAATCATAGTTGTGTATGATTTTACTCTTTCCCAAACGACACAATTTTAGAGCGGTCCAATTCAAGAGTTGTTGAAGATGACAGTGTGGATTTTGGAAAGGCTACAGATTTGATTTGTGAACAATATAACTTAGAAAATAATGAGACAAAAGGAGAAAATGCTGGTTATAAGCATTTTCTTCTTTTGTCTCAATGTTTTCCCGCATCATTAATACTAGGGATGTCAAAACCAGGCATTGTTTGGGAAAGGGTTAACAAATATGTCCATGCAGGCCATGGTTAATAGGACCGCGTTTTACTAACGAACGTACGAGAAAAAAATGTGTACTAACACGAATCATAATTGGTTGCATTCCGTTTGTAATAGAGACAATCCGAAAATTATCTTTAATTTGGCAAAGTTTATTCACGAGGCAAATCAATCACGTAACGGGAACAACAACTTGTAAAAAGTATAATGCCTAATATTTATTATAATAATTAATGTCTGTACTTCTTCACAATTTTTCCTCTTACAACATGTTGGCATATGTATTTAATCTCTCACGCGACAGGTCCCGGGCTAAATCCCCGGCCGTGGCAAATATTCCATCTGACAACAATGCCTACCACCAATGGTTTGATTATCGTTGACCTATGTGGGCGATCAGTTGGAGGCTCGGTTAGAATGTTGTGGTAGCACTGGTATGAGAAACGACGGGAATCCATGGTTAGGTACTCCAGCCGCCCGATATGACCATAGTAGTTGAAAACGACGTAAAGGCCTAATAAATCAAAGCTATTTAAAGTTTTTGTTATACCTCACGAGAAATGACCTGGCAGAGCAGCCCATGCTAATCGAATGGAAAGCCCTGCCGGGTCAATTCTCGTCTGCTATATTTTGCTATGTGTGCAAATTGTATGTCATATGACAAGTAAAATGTTTCTGTATTGTATTGCAAATGTAATCATTCAATCAGTTATCAGTGAATTATGACCAAATGAGTTTTGCTATTATATATAGTCCAGCCTTAGATTTATCCTGGTTTAGAAAATACAAACCGTGATTTGTTTTTGACTTCCCTGATAGGAATAATTTTGAAAACATTGAGAGAAAGGAAGTAATTGACGATAGATAGCAATTTTCTCCTTTCTCTCTTTAAATTTTCCATGCTGTAATAATTATACCAATTCCTCATTTATGACATGGAATATTTGGTTCGGATCAGGCTGAAAATCGAACTCGTACCAGATATTGTGGTATCAACATTGTAAATACAAGTCATAATATAACAAGAGTTGTCCGCGAACAACGTAGCTCGCCTATACGGGAGCTTGTCACAAAAACAGCTATTTTTGAAAAGTAGGTAAAACTCCAAGGTCAAGGTTACAAGGTCAAGGGTAATGGTCACAAATGAAAGGCCTTGTCAGGGGGTATCCATGTGTGAAATATAAATACTCTATCAATAATAGTGCATGAGATATATAGGCCAGGTTAAAGTTTTCCCAAAGTAGGTCAAACTCCAAGGTCAAGGTCACTAGGTCAAAGGTCATGGTCCCAAATGAAAGGTCTTGTCGAGAGGTATCCATGTATGAAATATCAAGGCTGTATCTCTAATGAGATATAGATCAGATTAAAGTTTTTCAAGTGAAAACGCGACGGGACGCGACGCCGACGCCGACACTAGGGCTGTGACATTAGCTCCCCGGACATAAGTCCCTGCTTTCTAAAAAGTGGTGTTGATAGTTGCGACATGGTAATAAAAGAAATCTTGTTTATCATTTTATTAATTTCATTTTTTCCCATTTGTTCGTGTACTCACGTTAAAAATAAGAATAAATAGATGGTTCATTCACAACTCTACCACATTGTCATTGAACGTATAGCTCAAAATAAATGACCTGGCAGAACATCTCCAGCTTAACGCTAGAATTGCTCTGCCAGTTCATTTATTGTGAGCTATACTCATTGCCATCTTACCCGCTCCGAAAAGGGAACGATTTTATCAAGTAAACTGTAACGTAATTTTGGACAAAGAAAAGTATTTCTGTAGGTGTTGTTATAAATCTTGTAGCTACGGCTTGATTCAAGCCGTAGTTACGAGATTTTGTATCAAAACCGACGAATTGTTACAACATAACAGTAAACCTAGTCTATTTTAGCACAAGATTCATTACCATTGAAAGCATATCAACCCTTTCCCAAACAAGATCTGGTCTTGACCTCCCTTAATAAAAATGATTGAGAAAACATTGCGTTAAAAGCAGAAAATGCTGATAACCAGGATTTTCTCCTTTTATCTCAATATTTTATGTTTAAAATGTACACAAATCCCAATATCATCATTATCCATTTTTCTTCTCCAGTAGTTTTCAAATTTAACAATCTGAATCCCTGTCTTTTTGAAAACATCTTCGCAAGCCAAGGGTTACTACCTCCACTTTGTTCCTTACGAACAAAGTGGAGGTAGTAACCCTTGGCTTGCGAAGATGTTTTGAAAAGGGCTAGCATCATTCTCAAACAATCACAGGATTTGACAGATCTGATACTTAAGACATACGTATTGAAAAACATTGTCAGAAAACAAGAAAAATAATAATTGATACGTGAAACTGGCCAATACCACACTGGCGTATTTGAAAATCATTTACAGAAAACGAGAAAAAATAATACTTGATACGCGAAACTGGCCAACATCACACTGGCGTTTTTGAAAATCATAATCATTGATAGAAAACAAAACAGAAAATAATAGTTGATACATGAAACTGACCAACATCACGGTGCTTTTCTTCTTAACCCTTTCCCAAACGATAAAACTTTAGTGCAATCCACGTCAAAATCTGCCACAAATAACAAAATTGAAGATAACATTTGTGTAAAATATGGCTTAGGAAATATTGAGACAAAGAAGAAACTGTTGGTTATCAGCAGTTTCTTCTTTTGCCTCAATGTTTTCCCAAGCATTTTCTAATAGGGACGTCAAAACCTAACAACTACAGATTCTGAAGAAAAGCAGCGATTATCTCATTTCGGTTGTAAAATGTCATGTATAATATATAGGCACGGTGGATAATCACGTGATACAATATTTTCACAAAATCTTCAATGATTTTGTAAATACTGGACCGATTTGAATTCGGTTTAAAGCAGAGAATGTGGACAGACGTCACGCATTAGATGGACGTGGTTGATTTTTGAAAAGTCAACAGATAAAAAAGTTATTGAATATAAACCAAAATTTTGGTTTATCTTCAATAACTTTTTTATCAGTTGATTTTTTAAAAATCGACCACGTTCATGTCATTCTTGACATTTTTCCACATTCTCTGCTTCAAACCAAATTCAAATTGATCAAGTATTGACAAAGTTAGGCTATTGAAGATCATCGGAAATTCCAAGTCACGTGATTACACATCGTGATAGGCCTATATGGCTGTCTGTGCGAAAAAATATCACGGAATCGTTTGCAATGTTCAACCCTTGTTTAAACTGATCCAAACTTTTTGAAAGAGTAGGGTATATTGGAATTCAAATATGGTAGAATCGCAAAAAAAACACCAAGAGCATAACTTCTCTTTTCTTCCAAACCATCGTAACTTCAGCTAGTTTCAAACTGTAGTCACGCGTTTTTAAGGTAGTCGACCCTTATTAGATTCACGCGACATCGGAATTTTTCGTGCAACATCGTTTTAAAACATTCATTACGTATCCGAACCTATAATGGGCGAGGTCGTAAACATTCGGAGGGGGAATGTTCCACTACCGAATGTTCAAGAACGTCGCCCAAACAATTCCGACATCGTCGAATCTCATAGGGGTGGACGACCTTAAGAAAATCAGCGAAAAGGACACAGAAAATATAAATAATTAGGAAACGAAATCACAACAAATGCACTTTCAGTCTTTATAAGTACGATTTAAACGTCTTTTCACGATTCATTCACACATTTTTTTCTCTCGATTAATCCTCTCATTTCTGTTTTTCGGTTAGTTTGTTAGTCGGTATAGGAGGACAACCAGTGCCATCAGGGCCCAAATACAGCCGGCTTGTAGATTTACTGCTGAATTGCCCGCTGCTGCCATAGTTGGTGATGCAACTGTCGTCCCGTACACAGTAGTGGCTGAAACAATACAAAAGCAATGAATTTCGTGGAAATACCTCACCAAGGCGGGTAACATGCACAAACCTTTTGAAAATTGATGCTGATATAAAAAAACTTTTAAAAAAAAGCTATTGCAATTTATTTTTACCAGAATCGAGGCTATTTATGCTGTAGTTGGTACCCATCCCACGATACACTATCTTCACCGTGTTGTTTATGTGTGATGATGGGGATTATGCATCATGGGATGGATAACAAATACGGTCAAAATAGTCTCGATTCTGGTAAAAGATTTTGCAATAGTTTTTATTATTATTAGTAGTAGTAGTAGTAGAAGTAGTAGTAGTAGTAGTAGTAGTAGTAGTAGTAGTAGTAGTAGTAGTAGTAGTAGTAGTAGTAGTAGTAGTAGTAGTAGTAGTAGTAGTAGTAGTAGTAGTAGTAGTAGTAGTAGTAGTAGTAGTAATATATCATTATTATCATTATTATTTCTGTGTCAATTTTCAAACGGTTTGTTGTATGTACTCCGCCTCACTGAGCTCTTTTCTCAGACGTAGCCTATATGTATTATTTGTGGAATTCTTTTACTTTTTCCTAAAAATGGTCTCAACCAGCAAGAAAACGCAATGATAACGACTAGGCCTACGGCCAAATTAGCCACGTTTCAGGTAAGCGATTGTGAAACAACTTTTTTTTATTTCTGTCCCAATTTTCAAGCCGTTTACTGTATGTATCCGGCCTTATTGAGCTCATTCCTCAGATGTGTGTCTTATTTGAAAACCACTTGTATTTTTCCCATAAATTGATCCCAACCAACCAGAAAAATGATCTGAATATTTTGGCGTTTTTCTAGTCGGTTGGAATCAATTTTTTTCAAAACGTACAGAAGTAAGAGAGTTATTGCAAAATGTCTTGCCTGAAGCGAGGCAAATTTGTCCATAGATTTACCCATCCGATAATGCACAATCTCAATCGTGATTTTTGATAATTGGTAAGAATGTGATTTATCAATCTTTTTTTTTTTTTTTGTATTTCTCACGTCAAAAAATAGGCCTACATCAAATAATCAAATAAATAAATAAAAATAGATAATACCTGACGAAATCAACACGAAAACAAGACAGAGAGCAAATCTTGTTTCCATTGCCTTTGTAAATGTAAGAACCCTCCAGATAGAAATATTTCGGTCTCTGTGCATGAAATAACAAAACATGTGCATATATATGCAAAGTTTGTTGAATTTCAATAACTTTACCCTTTCCCAAACAAGACCTGGTTTTGACGTTCCCGATGGAGACACATTTGGAAAACATTGAGAGAAAAAAATAATCTGCAGATTATTAGCAATTTCTCTTTTCCCCGCAATATTTTCCGCGCTATGATATATATTTTTTTACTTTTGACACCAATTATTCTTTCGTCAGCAATTCTTTTGTAAATGAAGCAGTCTAAAATTTTGCCGTTTTGGGAAAAGGTTAAAAGAAAGACTTTATTCAAAAGACTTGCACATAACTGCACAATAAGAATAGCCGTTTCAGGAGTCAATATCTTAATGTCCCATGTTCCTGCATATTATTACGTGTTAAAACATGTGAACAATTGGATAGCAATGAATTTTGTGCTAAAAATAGACTAGATTTACTGTTATATTTTGATGAACCACCAGTGTCGTTATAAAAGCTCGTAACTACGGCTCGAATCAAGCCGTTGTTACGAGATTTTATAACAACACCTACGAAATACTTCTGTTTGTCCGAAATAACGTCACTTCTTACTTGATAAAATCGCTCCCTATTTTAATGTTATAATATCTTGGGCGAATTAGATTTTGTTACCTGATTAAGCCTATATCATTTCCATGTAGACATTCAGTCAAAAATGTGTAATAGTAGGGGAATGAACCCCCACTTTGTGTATGTTCGATTCACTTTCGCAGAAATACTGGATCCGCCGCAGCCTTTACCAAACAAGACCAGGCCCCGGTTTCTCGAAAAAACTTAAGTATTTTCTCATGCTCAATTCTGAGCATCGTGCTCAAATCGCACAAAATCTACGTGAACTTCAATCGAATACCCTTCAACGTTGGAGAGTAGCCCTTTGAAGTTGAGCATGTTCTCATGAGAATATACTTAAGTTTTTTCGAGAAACCGGGGCCAGGTCCCGGTTTCTCGAAAAAGATTAAGTATATACTCATGAGTTCATGCTGAACTTCAATTCAATATAAATCAACGTTGATTGGTACTGAATTGAAGTTCACATGGATTTCGTGTAATTTGAGCACGGTGCTCAGATTTGAGTCTGAGAACGTACTTAAGTTTTTTCGAGAAACTGGGGCCTGGTTTTGACGTCCCTTTAATTAATATAGGACTTGACAAAAAATTGAGACAAAAGAATAAAATACTGATAAACAGCATTTCTCCTTTTGTCTCATTTTTTTATAAATTACTAAAATATACACAAAACACAGTGTCACGATTATCTACTAGTATTTTGTCTTCTTTATTAGCTTTCAAATGGAACAGTATTAATCTCGGCTGTTTGGAAAAGCTAGCCCACCTTCTCGGACAATACGGAACGATTCTCTCCAGCTAAACGTAACGTAACTTTGGACATACAAATACTATTCCGTGGGTGTTGTCATAAAATCTCGTAACTACGGCTTGAATCAACGAGATTTTATAACAGCACCGACGGTTCATCAAAACATAAAGGTTAATCCAATCTATTTTTAACACAGAATTAATAGCTATTACCTGGTTCGACAGTCCTGATAGATCTATGTAAGAAAGTTTTGAAAATCATTGACAGAAAGCAAGAAAATGATTGACATGCTGTTTTTCTTCTGAATCCTTTCAACTACATATTTCAAAAAGATTTCAAAAGAAAAGCGAAGACTTTCTCCTTTTCTATCTCAATCAGTTTTTATGGCACTACATAAACAATCAAATGCAGTCAAATACCTTTATCTCGAAGTTGGTTGGACCTTCGTAAAAATTTTGAGATACAGGTAGCTCGAGTAAAAGGCTGATGTTTCCATTCACATGAGTCGGGAGGTAACTTGGGGGAATTAGCATGATATAGTTTCATAGTATGCAAAAAAAACAACAACAATAAAAACAACAAAATGTATTTTCGTTTCATTTATAGTCTGGTAGTCGAAACCCAAAATTTCAGAAGTGGGAGGCCGGAATGTGTATGGACGAAAGTTGTGTTTTTATGATTGCCCAACATGTGGGCAACATGGTTTGTCCTGTCTGCAGATTCAAATTTGACTTTTAAGGTCAAAACAGAGGTCAAAGGTCACTGAGTGCAAAAATGCCAAATTTTGCTATTTTTCTAGATCTCTAATGCTCAAACCTGGAAGCTTAATCTTGGATGGTCGAAAGTTGTGTTTTCTAGTTGGCCAGAACGATAGCTACAAACTTTGCAATGTCTGCAGATTCAATATTGTTTCTATAAGGTCAGAAAAGGGGTCAAAGGTCACTAAGTGCAAATATCCTTAAAATTCATATATGTCCATTTCAAGACTTCCAGACATGAACGTTTGAGTTAGGAATAGCCAATATTTATGTTTTCCAATTATGAAATATACTGGGAAAGTTTTCGGTTCCTGTCTGCAGATTCAAAGGTAGTTATGAAGGTCAGAAAATAGGGTCAAAGGTCACTGAGTGCAAAAACACTATTTGAAATTATTCATGATATAATTTTAAAGTTTTAAATGTTGGCGTTTGCTAATTTAAGAACGTAAGTTGTATGTCATGCCTGCTAAATGCGTAAAAGACATGTTTGCCCCTATCTGCAGATTCAAAATTAGAATCAAGAGTGTAAACAAAGGGGTCAAAGGTCATAGAGTGCAAATGGTTTTGAATTTCATACATGTCGATTCCAAGACTTCCAAACATGGGACGAAGAGTAATGAATAGATAGTATTTATGTTTTCCAGTCGCTTTATATGTTTTCGATCTGTTGAGTCCTGTCTGCATATCATTGGTTAGTTTTTAAGGTCAGAAAAGGGAGTCAAAGGTCAATGAGTAAAATACTCTACATTAAATTAATCCTGTTCCATTGAATGTTTCAAAACATTTGCATATGTTATTTGGTGGATAATAGTTACATCTGATGCTTGCCCAATGTGTAGATTTCATGTTTATCTCTGTTTGCAGAATCAAAATTGAAATATTGGGTGTACACAATAGAGGTCAAAGGGCGTAAAAATGTACCAAAATATAAAATAAATTCCATAAAAATGTGCTGTGCATAAAAAAGTACGTGCAAAATTGAGGTTTCGATGATGACACTAAAACATGACAATAACTTTGATTTGAATACACAATTCAAGTAATCACAGAGAGATTAATAAGACCAACATCAAATGATCAAAGTACTGAATAATGTTATCTAGACCTCGGAAATTAACTGCATTACAATGATCCAGGCAGACTAACAAGAGAAAAATGAAAACTGAATTCAAGTCATTTAGCATTATCTTAATATTTTTATTACAATACCATACATGTAGTGATGACTTTTGCCCAACAATGTATCTTCATAGTAATTGGATTTTGGCTTCATTTGTCATCCTCTATCTAAATATTGTTAAAAAATGGCGGGGTCATTGTTGCAATGATCAACATGTTCCTTTTTATGTAAGTACTGTACTATTTCTTATCTTAATTGCAGTATTGATGGAGTACATGTCAAATTATGTATTTGTCATATAAATTGTTTATCATCCAACCCATTTTGGGGTATTGAGACAGAGTCTATAATAGTACCTACCACAACTTAATTTTGGTATAGATGCGTGTGTTCAACTTTGTCCAGACCATGATCTGAATATTTGTAAATGGATGTCAAATTAGTTTGGCAAAACCATTCTCTTTTATGAATGAGTATGTTAACTGTAGAATTTTGATTAAAGCCAAAAATCAAATCCTCATTTGTAAGTACATCCTTAGGTTCATACCAGGATCTAATTCATAAAGAAAAAACTGTTCCCAAGCCTTGTCCATCTCAAGAATTGGAACAAGAGATATGTATCTTGTTTTCACATGACATGTCTGTAAATAGATCTACTCATGTTTATTCTTTGATTTCAGTAAGGACGCTGTAAAAGAATCCCCACTGTGTCTAACGAAATGTATGATAAGTAGACTTCGGCGTGGGTACAGGCATGCATGTGTCTGTTCCTCCTGACTACAATTCCTACAGTATGGATGAATTTCCAAATAAGCTCTTTCAATGTGTGTTCATTTTTTAACATGAGTTCCATAGACACGTAGGCCTATTATAAGCTTTGAATTCTGTTCGTGAAGATTAACACAATCTACAATAAGAATGAGTATATGTATTTATGAATTAACTCATTATAGTAATATGTGGATTCAAAAGTCATAGATGCGTTTATGTGTGATGCGTAAATGTAATGAAGAATCTACTTGCATTCAAAACAGTTTCAAGAAATAAAAAACAAATACGTATTCTAACATGTATCCTTTGTTGTCAATTTGTAACTTGGGATGGTATGATTCAATTCAATTATAGCTTTATTAGCAATACCGGTATTTAATAAACAGAATCAACAGAATAACAAATAGACACGTTGTCTTCTTAGGGACAGCTTTTAACAAGATCACATACCAGTAAAGTTTAATTTGTATGTATCCTGCTTATTCTGTGTTGTCATTTAAAACAAGAAATACCAGAACTGCAGTCTTTGACATGTGTTTTGTACCAATAAACCACATAAATCTACTGAAAAGAGGAATATGCAATTATCGAAAATGTTGTAATTTCAATGAAAAACGAAATTAACATCTTGGTATTCTAGATGCTTTGGTAGCTATCTATATCGTGTAAGGCTTTTCTGAGATTTTGGTTATGAGTCCACATCTCAATGTGCTCATTTACATGGCTGCTAGCCAATGATCACAAAAACAAATGATGTCTTGAACATGAGTTATCCTCAAATGCAAATGAAACATATAAGTGGGCATTTTCATATAAGAGAATACACAAGAAATAATATATAAAATGCTATATTTCATATAAAACAATATATCTACTTAGATTTAAACAATTTACCTCTCAGAATGGACAAATTGCCGTTGAATATTTCAATCATATCTAGATCTATCATTATCATGGACAATTATTTTCGAATAAAAAATATTAACAGAGTAAGTATCATTAAAACTTCAATGTTTCATAACTGTTTTTGAGTTCATATCCATATTTTCAAGTATTCATCGCTTTTTAAACGTTTGCATTCTTTGACCTTTGATCTCTATTTTGCTATCTCTAAATTAAAATTTGAATCTGAAGACAGAGACAAATATGTCATCTACATATCTAACATATTTAACAAACATTTAATACAACTTTTTTCCAATCATAAGCCAACTCTAAAGTTTAAAATCATTATTTTGAACTTGGAATAATCTCAAATAGAGCATTCAGCACTCATTGACCTTTGGCACATTTTCCGACCTTAAAAGCGAGCTAGACATCTGCAGACAGAGGAACCAAAAGCTCCCCAGTATATTTGGTTACTGGAAAACATAGATATCGCCTATTCGTCTTGAAGTCTCGGAATGGACATATATGACATTTAATGATTTTTGCACTCTATGACCTTTGACCCCTTGTCTTTACGTTCTTACTTTTATTTTTGAATCTGCAGACAGGGACAAACATGTCATCTACATATCTGACAAACATTAAATACAACTTCTGCCTCTTTAAAAGTCAATACCATTGCTTTAAAAGATGTAATTTTAACCAAGAATAATTTCAAATAGCCATTTTGCACTAATTAAACTTTGACCCCATTTTATGACCTTAAAGACTGGCTGGGTATCTGCAGACAGGAACCAAAAAATTCCCCAATATATTTGGTAATTAGAAAACATAAATATTGTCTATTCATAACTCAAAGTTCCATGCATGGAAGTCTTTGAATCGACATGAATGAAATTTAAGAATTTGTGCACTCAGTGACCTTTGACCCCTGTTCTGACCTCTTAGAACCGACAATGAATGGTAAAATATGTAGCTAACAATCTGGCCAATAAGAAAACACAACTTTCATTCATTCGCAAGGAAGCTTCTTGGTTCGAGGATTCGAAATGTAACAAAATAGCAATTTTTTTACATTTTTGCACTCAGTGACCTTTGACCCCTGTAACTCACCCAAAGGTCAATGGCTGACTTGCAGACAGGGCATTTCTAGTACAGCAGAAGTTCCTGAACAACTTCCAGTATTAAACTTTGCATACACATTCCGGCCTCCCACTTTCTATTTCTAGGCCTCTACCAGAAAATAACTACTAGACTATTATTATTAAACTCGTTTGATAAAAAAACGATCTTGCCTGAGCGATATTTTTTCGTTTCTTAATTTCATCTGATTTCTTTAGCTAGGTAGACAATGTGTTAATTTGAGTCGTAAGTTTGGTTTTGATGTTGTTTTGTTCTCGACAGCCATAATGGCTTTGTACATATCGTTGTTTACAACGAAAACTTCGTAGTTACAGCTTGTTTTAAGCTGTAGTTACGATGGTTTCGTTGAAAACCAGCGATATTTGGCTGTCTTTGTATATATATAAATCACGGAGGTGTTTTAGTTATAGCTCCCGATAAATGACCCGACAGAGCATCCCTAGCTAATAGCTAGAGATGCTCTGGCAGGTCATTTATCGCGAGCTATACAGTATACACTTTATAAAAGATTTAGGGTATAATATTGGAATTCAAATATGTTTCAAACTGTAGTTACGAGCTCTTTTTAAGAAAAACAAGGAGTAAGGATACACAGACAAGAGTTCTTTTAAAGAAAAACAAAGATAACACAGAGAACATATAGGAAGAACATGAAAGACATCACAGCAAACAGACTTTCAGTCTTTATAAACACAATCCAAATGTTCGTTCTCGGTTAGTCCACTCATTTCTGTACTTCGGTTAGTTTGCTAGTCGGTAAAAGAGGACAGCCAGTGACATCAGGGCCCACATGAAACCGGCTTGTAGATTTACTGCTGAACTGCCCGCTGGGGCTGGGGCTGCTGTTGTTGTTGCTCCATAAACCATGGTACTAACTGCAAAATAGAACGTCGTTTGCAAGTTAAACCATTCCAAAACAGCAAAATAGTTAATACTATGGTGATTCGATTCAAAGGGTGTTTTATCCGACGAAACAGATGTCAAGAAATTGGTATTTGTGAAAAATAGTAGCCCAGAAAATGTTGAGGCAAAAGAAGAACATGCTGATCATCAGCATTTTCTTCTTTTGCCTCAAAATTTTCTCGAGTCTTTTTTGTTCTCCATCCTAATATACAAATTTAGGCGTCATAGATGACAACATCAATTTACAACGCTATACCATCGTCAATTTTCGTGCGTCATCCGTGGCAATGAAAAATTGACGAGGGATACCTTCGTCAATTTTTGTGACCACGGATTACGCATTAAGCATTTTCTTCTTTTAAATCAATGTTTTCCCGAGTCTATTTCCTCAAAGACGTCAGCAACGTACGTCTTGTTTGGGGAAAAAGAAAGAAAAGAAAACTGAGAAAACAAGTATATAATCATAGGCTATTTCGTATTCGAAAATTACTTTACAAAATGATAGTCTACGAAAATTCTGTAAGTATTATCACGTTTTTTTTTTTTTTGTTTTTTGTTTTTTTTTTTTTTCCTATATTTTATCTGGAAAAAATTGATAAATGAATATAAAATAAGTGATTAGGCATATTATGTCTTACTTTAAGAGAAACTACTGTACACAGACCATGAATAGATAGATGAATAAATAAACTTTATGAATTAACTAATCAATCAATTGATCAATCAAATATAATTAATTTATCATATAAATTAAAAAAAATAGATAAAAAATAATAACTAAATAAATACCTGATAAAATCAGCATAAAAGCAAAACAGATAGCAAATTTTGTATCCATTGCGTTCGTAAATTTCGAATCAAGGGAACCCTTCAAAAAAAATTGTTTCGACCCCTATGGACCTATCACCTCAAATAAACTATGATTATGGAAAGATTGCCGTATTTAAATCAGTGACCCTTTCCAAAGCACTACATAACTTTCACGTCCATGATATAAAAAGATTGGGAAAACATCAATGCAAAGGGAGAAAATGCTGGTAAACAGCATTTTCTTCTTTTGTCGTACTATTTTATGTGCTATATTGCGCACAAGTTCTATCTGTATGAAATTCAATTTCGTCGTCGTCAGCAGTATCTTTAAAATTGGGACAATCCAAAATCTTCGCAGTTTCGGATAAGGGTTAAAAAAAAAGACTCATTAAAGATTTGATTTCATTGGTCAATTACAATAGTCAAGTTGGTAGTCACGGGCCTAACGTCAATGACCTATGAACTTGCATATCATTACCGATTACGGGTTGTGAAATAGAGAAAAGGGGACAAGTTGAGACACACCAACGCTCGCGGCGGGAAATCACGCGACACAACAACAACAACAACAATACGAATTGCAGAAAAGATTCAGTGATTCTAGTAATGCATGGAAAGGGTTAACCCATTATGTACAACGTAATGACTCCTTTTGACTCCATACAAAAATGACTTTAGAAACATTGTGGAAAGTGAAGAAATTGCTTGTGACAAGCAATTTCTTCATTTCCCACAATGTTTCTATACGAAAAGACAAGGTCGTGTAAAATTTGATTCACTTTTAATTGTCGTCTGCAACATCATTCAATTTGGAACAGTCTACAAATTTTGCCGTTTGGTAGTGGGTTGATACGTGAAACCGGTTAAGAAAGACTTGAAGCGACGTTTCACAACTATTTTTTTTTCATATTTTTCATCTGAAAGGGCTTATTTTCTTGCGAAAATTCCTAAAATTTCAAGCCAGTCAAGAGAAATATATATTGTGTGTTATATTAAGATTAAACAATTTGATG
This sequence comes from Fragum sueziense, assembly GCA_963680895.1. NCBI lineage: Eukaryota > Metazoa > Mollusca > Bivalvia > Cardiida > Cardiidae > Fragum > Fragum sueziense. The sequence continues at coordinate 39,278,982 of OY804597.1, forward strand.
TAGGCTATATATAGCTCTTCAGATGTATACGGAATTTATCATATCTGTCTTAAATTCAGAGACGCGTTTTAGCTTATCAGCAATAATTTAAACCCTGATATCATTGATACTCATTACAATAACTAATCTTGGCATCAAGACATAGGCCTACTTTAACCCTTTCCCAAACAAGACCTGGTTTTGACGTCTCTAATAGAAATGGCTTGGGAAAACATCGAGACAAAAGAAGAAACTGCTGATAACCAGCAGTTTCTCCTTTTGTCTCAATATTTTCTATGCCATATTTTACACAAATCATATTTTTAAGAACATCCTTTTTGTCCTTTGTGGCAGTTTTTGAAGTGGATCACCCTAAAATTTTGTTAATTGGGAAAGGGTAAAAATGTGTTTTGGAGAGTTTGGTGGCATTTTTGATCAACTAAGCACAAATTGCGTTTCGTAATTGCCGACTGGTTCATACTCGGTCATTTCGCATGCAATAAACCCCCTTTTCAAATGTCTTCACTCATTTTTTTTTCTATTATGTGTATTGTATACGTTTTGTCGAATAGGAAGACGAGGCTTTACTACATCGGATTGGCTGATTATATTTTTTTTTTTGTTTTAAATGACTGGCGGAACACGGTCTATCGCGTCTTTTTCTTGACTGTTCCTTGTCTACGAAGCGTCTGTCAGTCGTAGTTTAACGCTTTCCCCCAAAAACTTAAGTACGTTCTCAGACTCAAATCTGAGCACCGTGCTCAAATCACACGAAATCCACGTGAACTTCAATTGAATACTGGAATATTAGTGGTTCCGTTTTAATTCCCCGTCGTTCTATGTTTATAATAGCTCCACTGGTGGTGAACTCGGCCAAAGCGTGGGACGTTTTTTCGCGATCATAGTATTCCGTCGGTGTTGTTATAAAACATCGTAACTACGGCTTCGATAAAGCCGTAGTTACGAGATTTTATAACAACACAGACGGTTTGTCAATACATATCGGTAAACCCGGTCTATTTTTCGAACAAATTCATTTTTATTAGAAAAACTATCCAAACAGATCTTTAAACTCATATTTAAACGCAAAATATCTGTATCTTGTTGTAGCGAAAAACGTCCCTCGCTTTGGCCGAGTTCACCACCAGTGAGCTCGTAAAACGTCAAAACACCTGAATTGTCAATTATATGAAGGCCGGTACAGACTAGGTACAGTTATTGTATATAAAAGAAAGGATGTGTTTACGCTATTCGTAGAATAGGGGGCTATTCCCGACACCCGGGCGTTAGCGTTGGCGTAATGCTTTGGTTAAGTTCTCACATACAAGTTTTTTAAATCTCTGCTTCTACTACTGATATTGCTCTGAAACTTTGCACATGTCTCTGTGACCATAATATCAGCCTCTAGGCAAATATTTGTTACTCTGACATGTAATTTAATAGATTTTTTACCCTTTGCGGACTTAAATTTTTCACTAGCCAGCGCTTGATAGATAGTCGCGCTTTGCTGTCTTGAGACAGCCCTTGTTCTATGATCTACTTACTTAGTGTCGTAGGCATGTGACGAAGACCGACATCACTAGAGTCAGCAAACTAATATATCCCGGATCCAGCCGACAGCTGGAATTCTGTGCCGCCGCAGCTGTCGTAGCAGCAACCGTTGTCGTAGCGGCGACCGTTGTTGTAGGGGCGGCTGTCGTCGTCGTCGTCGTAGATTCTGTCGTCTTTAACACTGAAATTGCAAAAAATGTGACCCATCACGCTAAAATGGACCACAAATCCAAATTCGGGGAAATCGATCAGCTCAGTAGTGGTCAACTGTTACATGATGTATCGTCTGGAAAATGAACATAATGCATTTTATAGCAAGATAGGGAAAACATTCTACATTTGAAAAAAGTATATATCAGAGTAAAAAAATCGAACCTAGTCAGGCAGACTGAATTACGCAGACTGTCTAGGATCGATACTTTCCACACTTCCCATAAGGTCCCTTTCAGTGTATCAGGTCAAAATTTGTTTATCTCTTGATCTGTAAATCTTGCATTAGTTTCCTTCCTATATTTTATGTTTTATCTGTCTTCACGTATGTTTCGATCTGATTAATTGATTGATTGATCGTTGATTGATTAATTGATTGATTGATTGATTGATTGATTGATTGATTGATTGATTGATTGATTGATTGATTGATTGATTGATTGATTGATTGATTGATTGATTGATTGATTGATTGATTGATTGATTGATTGATTGATTGATTGATTGATTGATTGATTGATTGATTGATCGATCGATCGATTGATCGATTGATCGATCGATCGATCCATGCTAACCCCGGATTCCGGGTATTTCTCTCACCAATACTACCACTCGATCCAATTCGAGCCTCCAGCTACATCTATTGACGATACAAACAACATTTAAATGAGGGTGTGCCTATTTGTAGGACCGTGGTTCGAGTCCACGATTCCTAGACAGTGGCGTAGGAAGATTTATAATATGGGGGGGGGGGGGGGGGCAAATGTTAAAGTAAATGGAAATATGGGTGTATTATGGGGGGCATGGGGGCCAGGCCCCTTTTCTGAATTATTGGGGGCTGTCCCCCCTCTATCTACGCCTATGCTAGATTTCTAGTCTCCGATGCTACCGACTTAGCTATCCGGGCTTTGCGTTCATACATGTATAAATATATTTTTATCATGCTTTGGTTCTGACTCTGACTGTCCTCATGCTGCTCTTATTCCTGAACCTAGCATGTGCCCCTTAAAATTTTGCCTACCACTACATGTTGCAAGTCTGAAAAAATCAACTCTTACCTGAAACTATCAGAATTAAAGCTATCGCTAATTCCATTGCGTTATTCATACTCTGCCAATTTCTATTTAGAACATCCAATTTATAAGATAGAAATTCTACTATCTATATGGTTCTAACGCTCAAGCAAGACTTAAGTGCTACGTTGCTAGGTAAAGGCCCCTATGGGCGTCGACTGTGTCCTATGTGAGAATATTTTTTCAACATTTTGTAATTAAGACGGCCTTGGAGATTCAATTTTCTGGTATTTGAACGAAATAATAATTAGATCTATGTAAATTTTATAATCTACTAGATATATATGATCTAGTTTATTCAGGTTTAATGTACATGTTAGTGTCATTGCAAAATTCTACTGATCAAAAGTTGAAACCTGTCAGTTGACCAATGGCCTAGAAATGGCAAAAGGCCTAGATCTAACCTTTTTTTTTTTAAATTTATAATTAAATATCTTTTGCCTTGTGAAATTTTATATGTGAAGACATCTGAATTGCATTTCAATCCAAAAAAAAGAATTTCGGTTTTTGTGATTCCTCGTCCTGCTTTGAAAAAAGATTCCCCTTTTATTTATCTTGTGACATTTGTTACATAGAATCTATGCTTAACCTCTGTTGTTCTTCAAGAAGTTGTTCAATGAGGAGGGTTGAACAGCAATCTAATCAATTTAGCGTTTAGACGAATAGATGTATTCTAGTCTATATATCGATGCTTTTCAACGAAAAACTCGTAACTGTAGCTTAAAACAAGCTAACGTTAAGAGGTTGTCGTTGAAAATCGACGGTATAAAGAGCGGGAAAGTGAGGCGATCACGTGTCAACTAGGCGGACTCGATTCAAAATTATCCGTTGCATGAACCTATCTATTTACTATCTGGAAATCTACCAAATAAACCTGAAAAATGAAAGTTCTAAGTAAAAGATAAATATACAATATACAATCTCTTTAGACGAACAATATCTAACATTGATCTCATCATATGTAAAAAATTAAAAATCCAAACCCTGTTGGAAGTTTTATGATTTGTTCGGTTGCAGGCGAAGTAATTTGTAAACGAATAGGTCTAGCCGATTTGGAAGCAACCGTTATTTGATAGGAAACAAACGGCGATGGAAAAGAGACGCATTGTAGGTGTCAATGGGATAAGGATTATGGTATGAACTTGGTTTTGTCGGTACATTGAAAGGTTTCGTGGTTTAGTGAAATAATCATTCGGTAAGTTAACAATGAAAATAATTTGAGCGGTGCTGCATCAACGAAATTTTGCAGACGACAATTTCTAGACTGGATGCTCTTTGCTTTATAGAATCATGGGTGGAAGAAGACTGGGAACATTTGCCTGGATTTCTTTGACGGGGGTTCAAACATACAAACTTCAAATGCCCTTGAAATGGGATTCATTTCTCCCCCCCCCCCCTCCCCCCATGAACCCATTTGGATCAACCACTAGTCAATACTAGATCTAGTGCTAGATCTTGCTAGACATAGAAGAAAATGCTGATTTTAGCAGATAGTTCTCCCTTTGCCTTAATATTTTCTTTGCTCTATCATAGATCGATCTATATGTGTTCCAACTATATCAGGGCCCATTTTTTTCTTCTGCAGAACATTCCAAATTGGAGCTGTCTAAATTTGTGTTATTTAGTAAACAGTTAAAAATACATTGAATCAAACTTGAAAATTGTTGCTGTTCTTCAAAAACATTGTAACTGCAACTTTAAACAAGCTGTAGTTACAAGGTTTTGGAAAAAAAGCATTATTTTGGAATTCATAAGTAATAATGTAGATCTATATAATGCAATGGCTCAGCGCAAAACAGTTGTAACTGCCTATATGTTTATAGGCAGTTACAACTGTTTCGTGCTGAGCCATAAGGTATGGTCTGATATTGATCAAATTTCATTATCGTGATTGTTTAGGCCCTCAGCATTGAATGAAGGCCATCTAAAGTAACAATTATCTATAAATGGATAAATAACCCCAAATGATAGCCATTATGGGATGTCTGCACAAATATATATCATATACCATATTTATGCAAATAAAGACTATAATATAATCCAGTCCTGATCAAGTGCGGAGCGTCCCTTACACATTATACGCATGTGCGTAATGTGAAAAAAAACACCAATAAGTCGTAGGTTGCTTTGTTTCGTTTTTAGGGTCAGTTTTGTCATTTTTGTGTCTCAAAATGCACAAAGAGTGCACGAAAACAAGTCTTACAAATCACACTTTTTTCGGTGGAGACCCACAAACCCGACCTTAATAGTGGGGATACCCCTTCTCGTGCTCTCCCCCTCTCGGGCTTACGGCGCTTGTGTGTAATATAGATAAATTTCTGACTATGCCCTTGCCAAAATGACACAATTTTAGACTAGATAAAATCAGGGTTTCTACCGACTTTCATATCTGGGGATAAAAACCATACTTTTATAGCATGCTTGTACCCCCTCAATTAGAGACAAAGAAGGCTGCTTGCAAAAACTGGGGATACAAGACTCATTTTGGGGGACTTAAGAAAACCTATTTGGAGGTTTTTGGACAGCCTGAAAATTGAAAATGCCTACAGACACCAAAATGGATGCAGAAAAAGATTTTGATTAGTACAAATTAGCACAAAAAAAAATATTGATGCAAAAGAAGAAAATTGTGGTTATCAATATAATTATTCTTCTTACAGAAAGATTCAAATGAGTACGGTACCCACAACACAGAATTGGAATTTTAAATAACAAATTTAGCATTTCTTTATCCCCTCTTATCTGTCAATTTGATAGACTTTTTACAAGGATAAATAAGGTATTGTAGCGGTGTCCGTTGAGAAAATGTCTAGCGTGCATTATTGATTGATTTGGTCTATACATATAGCGTGCCCCATAAAATAGAACATATCATCACTTTTCTTCAAAAACCTTGTAACTGCAGCTTGTTTTAAGCTGCAGTTATAAGGCTTTTGAAAGAAAAGCTGCGATATAAACCAGAGTACAACATATTGATTGATTTTGTCTCCTATAGATCTAGCATCCAGTATTTCCCATAAAAACAGAATCGCGGGGACATTAAAATTGATGTTAACTGGGCTACAAATTTTATGTTAGAATCAATGTTTATACCAAAACTTCTATAAATATATTGGAGGATTTAATAAAGCTGATTGTTAAACTAGCATCTTTCCATGGTTCCTGGATCAGTGAAAGGTTGGTGTATTTTTTTGATTGTGACTTTTTCATTCTGTCGCAATTGACAATACATGTATCATGATGCATGTTTACACTGCTCCAATTTGAAAGTTGAATACGACAAAATAATTGATTTTAAAAGTAGAAAATGTGTATGTTGGAGCATAGAAAATATTTAGGGAAATGGAAAAAATCCTGTTTATTGGCCCTTTTCTTTTCTCTCAATGCTTTGTAAAACCTATTCAATCAAAACCAGGTTTTATTTGGAAAAGATTTTATACTGTAGATTGCCATGACCGGGAATCATATGACAGAGTAACTTCAGAAGTCCGTCAATAATTCTGTTAATATGGGACTAATTTGAATATATCGGTTTGAGGCAGAGAAAGTGGAAATATTATTTGAAAACTTAATGATAAAAAAGTTATTGATGACAAAGTAAAACTTGCCAATTACTTTTTTATCTGCAGATGTTTACAAGATCTCAAATTCACAAAATCCATGACATAATTGTCTACTCTGCTTTGGACCATTTTGTAATAAGTGTGACATAAACAACATATTGAAGGGTTTCTACAATTATATTGTGCCATGTGATTCCCCAATGTTTTGTATAATAAAGGGTAAAAAAAATGAAAAAGGAAAGGGTTCTCCATGGATGAGGTTGCAGCACTTGATTAATAGTGCATTAAAGAACAAATTTAATTAACCCATTACCACACAGTGACGCCTCTTGACTCCCTCACAAGAAAAGGCTTGGGAAAACATTGTGGCAAATGAAGAAATTGCTTGTGACAAGCAATTTCTCCATTTGCCACAATATTTTCTAAACCAAAATGGAAAATTTTTTAAAATTTCATCAACTTGAAATTGTCGTCTGCAACATGTTTGAAATTGGAAAAGTCCAAAATTTTGCCGTCTGGTAATGGGTTAACCAACCATACAATAATGAATGGACTGTTTTATCTTAACTATTCAGGCAAATTTAACCCTTTCCTTAACATTAGACCTGATTTTGATGTCTGGAACAGAATAGACTTTTTAAAACATTGAGGTAAAAGGAGAAAATGCTGTTAACCAGCATTTTCTCCTTTTGCCTTAATATTTTCTGTGTTATCTTGAACACAAATCCCATCTTTGTCAACATCTACTTCTTTGACTGCAGCAGCTTTCAAATTGAAACAGTTAAATTTCTTGCCATTTTTGAAAGTGTTAATCAAGATTTGGATGATCTGCTGTTGCTAAAGTTTTTGTTACTATGGTGGATTTGGAATTTTATTTGTGTTGCTACAATCTGTAAACTAATCAATTAACCAAAACTAATCAATTAACCAATTACCAGACGACAAAACTTTAGACTGGTCCAAATTCAAAGGTTATGCAGACGACAATTTCAAGTCAAAGGATTTTTACATTTTTAGCTCGACTTTTTGAAGAAAATAAGAGCTTATACTGTCACCCGGGCGTCGGCGTCAGTGTTAGCGTTGGCGTTGGCGTTGCAATCAAGGTTAAAGTTTTTTCAAACATCAATAACTTCCATACTATCAAAGGGATTCAACCCAAACTTGGAATACTTATTTACCATCACACCTTCTACCTTACTACCAGGGCCCATGACCCTGGCTCCACTATATTTGGAGTTATGCCCCCTTTATACTAAGCAACTTAGAAAGTCGAGCGCGCTGTCTTCGGACAGCTCTTGTTTGGTCTTTTTGTGTAGAAATATTGTGGAAAATTAAGAAATTGATTGTCACAAGCAATTTCTTCATTTTCCACAATGTTTTCCAAAGCCTCTATTTTGTACGGTGCCAAATAGTGTCACTGTTTGGGAGTGGGTTAACCAGCAGCATTTTCTTCTTTAGTTGCAATATCGGTATTTTATGTGCTATATTGAACATAAGTCCTATTGTTGATATATCCATTTTGTCACCTGCAGTACCTTTCAAATTGATCTAAAGCCTAATATTCTGCTGCTTTGAAAAGGGTTAAGAGGAGGAAAAAGAAAGAAAGGAAATGTGAAACTGATTTCTATCAGATGTTGTTAACAATAGAAATCTTTGGCCCGCCACAAGGCATAGTGTAACAATTATTTCATTAAAAATGACTTTCAATGAACTCATGGAAATACATCAGGTGCTAATCCATAACCCTTACTTAATGTCTAAGTTTTTGTTAGGAATAGGATTAAGAAGAAAAACGAGAAAGAGAAAAAAGGAAACTTGAAAGTTTGAAACTGATTTCTATCAGATGTTGTAAACAATGGAAACCTTTGGCCCGCCACAAGGCATAGTGTAACAATTATTTCATTAATAATGACTTTCAATGAACTCATGGAAATACATCAGGTGCTAATCCATAATCCTTCGTCTGTAAAGTCTGAGTTGAGACCACATTAATTGAGACAGTAGCCTAAGAAAGTATTATTTTTCATTTGAGGAAAAAAAGAACCTCAAAATCGAGCATAGTACTGAAATAGACACACAAGTCCCAAAGTTTTCACAGACAGAATTTGAAAAAAAAAAAGAAGAAAGTTGTTGTTTTTCATTTTCGCACAAAACCATGTAATTAAGTGCATACAGTAATATAGAATGCATGCACTAATAAATAAACCATTTACATGTAGTTGCACTTCAGATCTAATATATTACTTTAATTTGTAGTAAAATCCATTGATTCATGCCCATAGTATGCAAAATATTATACAACTATTTCAACTCTTTCCCAAATAGGACCTAGTGGTTGATTTTGTGGTTGGAATAGGTTTGGAAAACATTGAGGCAAAAGAAGAAAATGCTGATAATTTTCTCCTTATTGCCTGTAATATTTTTCTGTTCTACATTTCACAATATCCTATCTTTATGTACATCCACAGTGTTGTCAACTGCAGCTTCTTTTGAATTTGGAAAACATTCGCCAATTGGGAAAGGGTAAGCCTAAAAACAAACTGATGTAAAAAGTGAAAGGGATTTATAACAAATAAAAAATTTATACAAAATTGTTGGTACAGATGTTGAAAGACTATGGAAACAGGACTTTGTTCATTCTAGAGCTATACGTACAGGCAAGGGGTAAGAGCATTCTAAGGATCCCTTTCCCAGATGACAAAATTTTAAGATGATCCACTCAAAAACTGCCACAATGGATAAAATGGATGTAATTAAAGATAGGATTTGTGTAAAATATGGCACAGAAAATATTGAGACAAAAGGAGAAACTGCTGGTTATCAGCAGTTTATTCTTTTGTTTCAATGTTTTCCCAAGCCTATTCTATTAAGAACGTCAGAACCAGGTCTTGATTGGGAGAGGGTTAATAATTATAACAATTTAAAACCCTAAATTGTGTGTACTTATTTGAATCGTCTCAGCGAGACAATCCAAATGAGTACCTACAATAAATGATTTTATGAATATTTCCAAACAATATTTCACATTTTTTAATTCAAATACCCCTCTTACCTGTAGCTTTGGGCCGATACCTTATTGTTTTCTTTCAAAACAGCACAAGCCAAAATAAAAGCCAAAGCCAGTACAAAAGGCCAATTATCGGCAATAACTATGAAAACAAATTATTGGAAGTATTGATGCTGCAATGAATCAAACTGTGCTGCTATTGTTATGCCATTAATAGTATTTTTATTGTGCCGATTTTCGTTTTTGCCTATTTTCGAAAATCGGCAAATCCCTGCAGAACTCATTTGCCTAATTTCGAAACTCGGCTAAATAGCTTATTTATAATTATTTTATGGTATATCGGGCCATTTTCTGTGCAGAACTCATCTTCAAAATATCTGTTTTTAGGGAGGTATCACAAATAGCACTTAAAAAATCATTTTAAGCCGTTTTTAGTCCAATAAAAGTTTGGTACGGAACAGCTAAAGTTCCGTACCGAACAGAACATACGGAACATTCTTCTTCCGTTTGCGCGGAAGTTGATTCGTACCCTAAGCAATTCGCACCTTATCTTTTATCAGAGACATAGATAAACATTATATTATATGTCTCTGCTTTTATCAATTCGTTTACACGTTCAGCAGGACATCAAATTTATAGATAATATTGCCATAAAAATAATATCTACACCCGATTTCAATTATTTATTCAAAAACTTGCAGTTCCATATTTTTTCGGAGCCTGAATTAGATCGCTTTGGGCTTTCTAACCACCGAAATTAAAATGGTTTCACTAAGTTAAATATCGGCATTTTAGAAATGGTTCTTTTAAAGCAAACAAGATTTATTACGAAGCTTTTCATCTGCTAAATATATGTGATCTACCATAGATCTGCATACTTATGTTAATTAATTTGATATGTTTTAATTTCATTAGACTTTGAAGATAACTAAATCAAAATAGTGAGCCCACCATGCTGGCCAGAACAAGCGACCAACCCAGGCAAACAAACCTATCCTTCCCACTGTGCTGGCTAGAACTAGCGACCAACTCAGCCAAAAAAAGCCGATCCTTCCCACCGTGCTGGCCAGAACAAGCGACCGACCCATCCGAACAAGCAGATCCTTCCCACTGTGCTGACCAGAACTAGCGACTGACCTAGCCAAACAAGCGGATACTTCCCACTATGCTGCCAAAACAAGCGACCGACCCTGCCGAACAAACCGATTCTTCCCATGTGCTGGCCAGAACTAGCAACCAACTCAGCCGAACAAACCAATCCTTCCCACCGTGCTGGCCAGAACAAGCGACCGACCCATCCGAACAAGCAGATCCTTCCCACCGTGCTGGCCATAACTAGCGACTGACCTAGCCGAACATGCAGATTCTTCCCACTATGCTGGCCAGAACAAGCGACCGACCCAGCCGAACAAGCCGATCCTTCCCACCGTGCTGACCAGAATAAGCGACCGACCCATCCGAACAAGCAGATCCTTTCCACCATGCTGGCCAGAACTAGCGACTGACCTAGCCGAACAAGCGGATTCTTCCCACTATGCTGGCCAGAACAAGCGACCGACCCTGCCAAACAAACCGATTCTTCCCATGTGCTGGCCAGAACTAGCGAGCAACTCAGCCGAACAAACCAATCCTTCCAACCGTGCTGGCCAGAACAAGCGACCGACCCATCCGAACAAGCAGATCCTTCCCACCGTGCTGGTCAGAACTAGCAACTGACCTAGCCTATAAAGCAGATTCTTCCTCTATATGCTGGCCAGAACAAGCGGCGGACCCAGCCGAACAAACCGATTCTTCCTATGTGCTGGCCAGAACTAGCAACCAACCCAGCTGAACAAGCCGATACTTCCCACCGTGCTGGTCAGAATAAGCGATCGACCCATCCGAACAAGCAGATCTTTCCCACCGTGCTGGCCAGAACTAGAGACTGACCTAGCCAAACAAGCGGATTCTTCCCACTATGCTGGCCAGAACAAGCGACCGACCCTGCTGAACAAACCGATTCTTCCCATGTGCTGGCCAGAACTAGCGACCAACTCAGCCGAACAAACCAATCCTTCCCACCGTGCTGGCCAGAACAAGCGACCAACCCATCCGAGCAAGCAGATCCTTCCCACCGTGCTGGCCAGAACTAGCAACTGACCTAGCCGAACAAGCGGATTCTTCCCACTATGCTGGCCAGAACAAGCAACCGACCAAGCCAAACAAACCGATCCTTCACACCATGCTGGCTAGAACTAGCGACCAACTCAGCCGAACTAGCCGATCGTTCCCACCGTGCTGGCCAGAACGAGCAACCGACCCAGCTGAACTAGCAGATCTTTCCCACCATGCTGGCCAGAACTAGTGACTGACCTAGCTGAACAAGCGGATTCTTCCCACTACGCTGGCCAGAACAAGCGACCGACCCTGCCAAACAAACCGATTCTTCCCATGTGCTGGCCAGAACTAGCGACCAACTCAGCCGAACAAACCAATCCTTCCCACCGTGCTGGCCAGAACAAGCGACCAACCCATCCGAACAAGCAGATCCTTCCCACCATGCTGGCCAGAACTAGCAACTGACCAAGCCGAACAAGCGGATTCTTCCCACTATGCTGGCCAGAACAAGCGGCGGACCCAGCTGAACAAACCGATTCTTCCTATGTGCTGGCCAGAACAAGCGACCGACCCAGCCGAACAAACCGATCCTTTACACCTTGCTGGCTAGAACTAGCGACCAACTCAGCCGAACTAGCCGATCCTTCCCACCGTGCTGGCCAGAACGAGCAACCGACCCAGCTGAACTAGCGGATCCTTCCCACCGTGCTGGCCAGAACTACAGAATGAGAAATGGATCTTATACTATTATAATCATTCTAATAAGTATGCATGATTCCGCTTACAGTACGACCTCGCAACGTAATGATGACATCATTTATCCTGTGACCTAATTCTATCAGAAAATTCATATAAAATGTTGCCGTATTCCTATTATCACACAATTATGACTGAATTTTTGCATGAAATCAAAATAATTAGGCTTCAGAGGAGATTGATTCGCCCCTCCCCGAACCCCCGAACCCCTCTGAATCTGCCAATGTCTCTGCAGCCTGATTATTTCATTTCAATGCAGAAATTCCGAAATTCAGTCAAAATTGTGTAATATATAGGCGTAGGAAGAGGGGGCGGGGGTGCTGCCCCCCACAGTTTAGAAAAGGGCCCCCTATGCCCCCATAATACACCCACCTTTCCATTCACTTTAACAATTGCCCCCCCCCCCCCCCAATATTGTAAACCCTCCTACGCCACTGCAATACTGGACAAACAAACCTCTCTATTTGTAAATTCGAATCCCATCACAGACATCCTTGATCCGCCGCAGCAACGAGTACGTAGGAAGTGTAAAAAATCAGAGTAAACCTTACAAATGGGCAAAAATAATCAGTTCGGACGTCGTTTGATTCATTATCAATAAATCACTGAGGAAAACACGACAATAAATCGACAGAAATAGTTCTGCATGGCAGTTTCGCAGTAAACCGTAAATAATATTAACATTTCGGACGTTTGTATGATTCAATTATCAATAAATCGTCGAAAAAGATCGACAGAAATAGTTCTGCATGACACACGGAACTTACTGAATCATAATTTCGAAAATGGATGGCCAATTTCGAAATTGGGCAAAGTTCCGTGCCCAATTTCGAAATTGGGTATGCCCAATTTCGAATTTAGGCAATAATCTTAAAATCGGCACAACATATTCACCTATGTAAATAGGATCAAATGTCAATGCCCACTTCAACTTTATACCCTTTTTTTTACATCCGGCTTTTAGCGGCCTTTCTCACATAACACCTGGCCCCCGTTTCTCAAAAAAAACTTAAGTATAAACTCATGAGTACATGCTCAACTTCAAAGGAATACTCTTCAACATTGAAGGGTATTCGATTGAAGTTCACGTGGATTTTGTGCGATTTGAGCACGGTGCTCAGATTTTAGCATGAGAACGTACTTAAGTTTTTTTGAGAAACCGGGGCCTGGTTTTGCTGACGCTGCCAAGCCCGGATAGCTCAGTCTGTTACGTCGGAGTCCGTCAATCCAGCGGTCTCGAGTTCGAACCCTGGCTAGGCCAGTATCCATTCTAACATTTGACAAAAGTCATTTGTCTCTCACCAATGGGTGTGAATCATCTATGTGAGAGAGCAGCTGGAGGCTCGGTTTGGATATTGTGGTTGTACTGGTGCTAGAAATACCAGGAACCCACGGTTAGGTGCTTCAGCCGCCGCGATATGACCTTAGAAGTTGAGAACGGTGTAAAACCCCAATAAACTCAAACTTTGCTGACGCTAATGTAAAGTGCTTTGAAACATTGAAGGAAAAGCAAGAAATGCTGGTGATCAATATTTTCTCCTTTTCCTTCAAAGCTTTTCATGCTATGTTGATCAAATACCTGCTATATTAAATCATGTAACATTAATTTGTCATTTTGAACTACCAAAATTTTAATTTCAACAATGCAAAATTTTGACATTAAGGAATGTTTCACATGAATCTGATATTTTTGAAAAAGGACTGGTGTCTAAAAATTATTTTTGGGACACTCCTGATAAAAAAGGATAGCTAAAGAGAGTAAATCAAAAACTATTAGAAAAGCATTATCTTGGAGTTGACCTTTGCTGGGTGGGATCTGTTTTTCTTAATCTGCCATGAATTTAGGGACTATTACCAGTGGTCCCTTTTGGTTTGACACAAAGTCACAAATGAAAAGATCTAGTAGCCTTGAATGAAAACGACAAGGGTCAGACTCCAATAGAAATAGTATTCAAATTGACAGACAAAATGTCAGCAACAGTGCTACTCCAAAATATGTATTTTATTGACATATTGATCGTGGCCCCATGAATCATGAGGATTTCACTGCTTTCCTGTCGTTTAATGTTATTTTGGGCAATTTACATTGACACACAGGGAATGGGATGATTGGTCCATTGGTCGGTAACATTTTTGTCTTTGATATTTTTAATACACTACTCTACAGATTTTTTTCAAAGTTCATTTGTAGAATTACTAACAAGTAGTCAGACAATAGCACATGCAGCTGGTAGCACTTTGGACTTTCAGTTTCATTCATGAGGTCTTTGCCTTGATTTCTGGCTGTAGCTCACATTCTTTCTTACATTTGTCTCTCACCAATATGTAGATAATCATAAACCTACAGGGGGAGCAGCTGGAGGCTTTGAAAAGACATGGTAGTACTGATGAAAGAAACAGCAGGCCCCGGTTTCTCGAAAAAACTTAAGTACGTTCTCATGCTCAAATCTGAGCTCCGTGCTCAAATCGCACGAAATCCAGGTGAACTCGAAATCGAATACCCTTCAACGTTGGAGAGTATTCCTTTCAAGTTGAGCATGATATCATGAGTTTGTACTTAAGTTTTTTCGAGAAACCGGGGCCAGGATTTCATGGTTATTGTATGCTACAAGGCAAGCGTGCATCTTTGTATAGATAGCAAAAATCATGCTACAAAAATGAAATAACAAGTAGAATAATAGAGCAATTTTCTGTCAATTTCCGTCCATTATTACATCTGTGGCTGGCATGAGTGTTTATAAGCAATCAAACCTGACTCATGCAGAGCTACAATTAGGAGAGAGTAAATGCTTTTCAAAATACAAAATGTCTTTCAATGTTCATAAAACCCTAAGTTTTGGGTACTCATTAGAATCGTCTCATCCAGACGATTCAAATGAGTACCCACAACAAAGAGTTTTGAAGTGAAATAATAAATGTAGAATGTCTTCACCCCTCTTATCTGTAAAATGCTCTGCTTATGGATGCTGGAGGAATCGTAAGCCAGTGAGTCACACCGTATATGGTCAAATGGTCATGTTATGGTAATTGATTTACACGCCACCATTCAATTAAGCCTTTCCCTAGAGAATAATGGATTTTTGGGCTGGTCTAAATTCAAAGGTGTTGCAGACATCACGGGCATGACATGAATGAATTACATGTATACATGTTGATCATGATAAGAAGAGTATACAACTTTTTTCTTCTTTTATTGATTCCCAAATGCCATTTGGTTTAAGAATGTAGAAAACAAAAGATAATTGATAAAAAAATTAAGATAATTAATCTTTTTCCCAGAAAGATGAATTTCAGACTGGACCATTTATTGTGTGGCTTAGATGTTATGAGGAATTAATATTCAAAAGTTAAGAAAATACAGAGAGAGAAATGCTTATTGGCAGCATTTTCTTCTTTTCTCTTAATTATTTTTTTCAAAGCATTCTCATAAAAAGAATCGTTAAAGCCTGATATTGTAGAAGAAAGAGTAAATAACCACTTGGGGCCGTGTGTAGGAACGTAGCCTGTCAGAGACATTGACCATGGTCTCACAAATAACATGATCTGACAGAAATCGTATTGTCCGGAAATCCATGATTACTCTATGTCTCTTAATTTTCTATGTGTCCCCCAAACTTTAAACCATTCACAAACAATGATGCCTTTTGATGCCCTACTAGATAAAGGCTTTTGAAAACATTGTGGAAAATGAAGAAATTGCTTGTGAAAGGCAATTTCTTCATTTACCACAATGACTCTCTACCAAAAATAGACAAAAAAAATGTCCATGCTCTCGCAAATGAATTGTCATCTGACAGAAATCATATTGTCCGGAAATCCATAATCACTTTGTCTCTTGATTTTCTGTGTGTCCCCGAAATTTAAGAGCATAATTAGGTCCTTTCACTAATGTTTTAGTCTATTAGTCCAGTCAAATTAGCCCGATTTTTGGCCAAACCTGGAAAAAATTGCAACAGAAATCATATTGGTTGTTTATGATTCCTTGATATGTCCCATAAGACATATCAAAAGTCTAGAAAAATCGCTCGGGGGGAAATTTGTGAATTTTTGATTTTGATAAGGGTACCGTAAAAATAGATTTTCGATGATTTGTGTAACTAGAAAAGAGAAATATTCTGATTTAAAGCAGTTAACAATGCAGAATTGTACCCAAACTTTATTTTTGGTTTCTATTTAGCATCAATACTAACTTTAGCTCAATTATTTCAGTTTAGAACATGACATCTGGGCTACTTTTTTTCTTTTTGCATGATTTTCATAGTGGGTGGGGTAAGGAAAAAATCACAAAGAGAGTCAATATTTTTTAAATGCACATATTAGCTTCGATTCAAGTTTTTGTTTCATTATTTATGCCCTAAGCATTTGTAGATCATGACAGATAGTAAAAGGATCAAAATTATATAATTATTGCTCTGTCTGTTGCTTTGTCTGTCTGTGTGTCTATCGGTGTGTGTTTATCTCTGAATATGTGTGGTTCCACTAGGGAAATTAAAATTGGCCATGAACTTTGTTTCAAAAGTGATAGGGCTTTCATATTTCACACATGTATTCTTTTATACAAATCCCTATTTTGATACAAAATTCAAGGTCATATGGCAAGGTCAATGTCAAATTCCAAGGTCACATTCATGAACAATTGCCAATAACTATATCATTACTTTTGAACGGAAGTTATGGACGGGACTATCAGATATGACGTGTGTCTTTTTTTTGTGACAAACATTTTCCTTTGATAGAGTCTAATAGGATCTATTATGTAGGCTTAAGTCCAGGTCATACATCAAGGACATATTTCCAAGCAGACTACGGGCATGGGGGCATTTATATTCCAAAAAGATATCTTAAATATCATCCAAACTGTTATAAACAACAGTTACTGTACATGAATATGACTATTTAACAGACAGTATGGACATGCCCTCATTTAGCGTTTCAATGGAGACAGATTCCTGCAAACACTTTTTACAAGTAAGATACTATAACAGAACTTTATAAACCCTTTGCCAGAGGGCAAAATCGTAAACTTCTCCAATTTCAAAGTTGTTGCAGATGGCATTTCAAGTGAATGCAATTTCACACTTTTCGGGGGTTTCCATGTAGAAAACTGTCCACTTTGTGGTAAACTTAGAAATTGCTAGTAACAAACAATTAAATTCATTTACTTCGTTTTCCTTAATGTTTTCCAGGCTTTTATGCCAAAAAGATTTGATTTTTATTATTTGGTAATAGATTTAATTTTTTTTGTGTGTGGAAATGGACATAAAATGAGCCAGTTTGGCAAAACAACAAAACATCAATGTCATTTCAATTGATTAAACTTTGTACATTACGACATAAAGAAACTTCCCGTTATATAATGTTTTAGGTAGTTGGTGCAACTGACCATATTGGTATAGTAATTTTGCACCATCACAAAAACAATTACTTTCTGTACCCGCTGCTTATCTCACATAGACAATTGTTCACATTACGACTTTACTTTGTTGGGAGCTAAAACAATGGACACTGTGTTCTAATTGCATGAAGAATGTTGGCCAACTATCATAAAACTCCAGCATTTAAAATTCTCAGACTGACACACTCGGGGATATCCACTGAGTTGTCAAATGCAAGGGCATCTACAACATATAGCAAAACAATTGAATTGGTCTGGGCTTAAATGTCCAATTGCACAACTGGCCATAATAGGGATACACATTTGAAAGTTTGAATCTGATCTAGTTGAGACTATTAGCGGATAAGAATATAGATGGCATGAAATACAGCAGAAGGCTATAGGACCAGGCAGGTAACATAATATGACCAATAGGGTGTGTGAAAATGGTATCAAAATTATAGGACACATTGTTTTGGTTTATCGATTATTTTTTAAAATGATACTCATTGTCATTAGTTTTAACTAAATCAGAACCACCCTAGCTCATGGTAAGTATGAATGAAATTGATACAGTCAAATCTCTTTATGTCGAACGTCCCTTAGTCAAAGTTCTCCCTACGTCGAAGTAATTTTCATGTCCCGATTATTTTGCTCTTTATTTCTATAAATTTCAACCTCTATACGTCGTTTTCTCTTGCACGAACTTCCTCCTTACGTCGAACCAATTTCGAAGTCCTATCACCTCTATCAGCACACATATACACCTCTGTACGACGAACCTCACACTTACATGATGACAATTGCAATCAAGTCAGTTTTCACACCTTTCGACCCGTCAACTCGAGCAATCATCACAGGTGTTAACCTTCATCGAGTATTGATTTTTACCTGATTGTGTTTGTTTCATTAATTTGTTTGTATTACTTTTGAGGACGTCATAATTGGGTGATTTAATGATTTGAAATAAAAAGGCTGGGAAAATTGTTAACAGCGTTGCATTTCTAATTTACAATAATGAAAACAGAAGCATCTAATGCTTATTCTATGCCGCTCTTGTTTGGTGAAAGACCCGGTCAACAGGGGGTGGGGGGGGGGGGTAGGGAGCGAATCCAACTGGCATGACGTACCGATAATTTTAATCGATGACCGCTTGTTTCCAAAATATCTCTTCGTCGAACATTCTATACGTCGAACTTTTTTCGTTGGTCCCACGAAGTTCGACATAGATAGATTTGACTGTATTAGATAAAATAGCATTCTTTCAAAAATAAGAAAATGGAATCGAAGATACCAACATTTTCATCCATTCTCAAATGTAAGGGAAGTAAGTTTTATGTGTGATCTACGATAGTATTTGCCAAAGGAATTGAGTCTAGAGAACATTTCTTCCAATCACATACGTTTAGTTGTGACAAAGGGGGCCAGGGTGTCTGCAAAAGACTTAGAACTAGCTAGTTCACTAGTGCACAACAGTTGAATTAGTTTGTCGATTGAATACAGCTTTAATGTTCATGCGCAGATCCAAGGTGAGACATGGGGGCCGTCCTCCACTAACCCTTAAAGTCATTAATTTCGTAAAAGTCATTTAATTAGCCTTAAATATCTGTCAAATTAGATTATTAAAATTTACTCTTCCGGTACATTCTATTCATACTGCTTTTAGTCACTTATAATTATGCAAGTCTACGTGTATAATTATGTCAGGCTCTTAGGAACAGGGGGGGGGGGGGGGGGCTAGAGGGGGCTTAGCCCCCTCCCAAAGTTGGCCAAAAGTGCTAAATTTTCATTATTCTACACTGAAAATTTGAGAAAATCCAATTTAGCCCACCCCATTATTCAGACACAGGGGCTTGAGCCCACCCAACATGAAATTGCTTCCTGCGGGCCTGTATGTAGCTGCCTGTCTCCGCTAACTTGGTTATTGAAAGAAATAACTACAATGTTCTTATTCATCATGTTTCGACATCAATCACTTGTCTTCTTGTTGGCCATTGATATACAATGTACATCTGTGTTTCAAAATAATTGACTACCTATAAGAGCGATTAGATGTTTCCATTCCAGTAGTCTCGTTAACTATATGTCATACACAAAATATTAATGGGGGTCTGATCTGCATCTAAAAATATTTTTGGTTTGGGGAATCAACGAATCGGAATATGCCAACTAAACAGGCTGAAACTATGTACGAGCTACTTCTTAAAATTCCTACTTAGCTTTAGAGTATAGCCTACCATTTGCTGCGCATTCCGTTTCTTAATTTTGTCTCCCACAAATTTCTGGATTATCCCAAACGAAAAATATGAGCATCTGAAGCAAACCTTCAGGATGTTGCGGAAAAATTGAAAAATACCAGTGAACCACTGTTGTGTGTCTCAAATGCCGCGGTATGAAAATTTATACCGTTACAATAGCATTAAGGGCAAATCAGAATATGATTATGCATAAATGTTATTGTTAGCCATGTCCTATTTGCTCAAGCAACTGTACATCATATGTGAACTCCTGTCTTCTGCTTTTGAGGTTTAGATTAGGCATAATTTCTCACCCTCTTAATAATCTAAGAGACCTGTATCTATGTGAATTGCACTCGTGTAACATGAGTATTTTGATACATTGCTTTACAAAGCAAATGTTGTTAATAATAATTCAATCGGTTTTATTTCCGTTTCGGAAAAATACCTTCTATCCATCGGTATTAATCTGAAAAATACCCTATTTCCAGACAACTTTTTAGACTAGTCCAAATTCAAAGGTGTTGCGGACGACAATTTTAGGTTAATGTAATTTTAGGCCTACATGTTTGGGGTAGAAAGCAATTTCTTTATTTTCCACAATGTGATCCAAGGTCTTCATCTTGTGGAGCCCCAAAAAGATTTGTTAGGCCTATCTGGGAATGGGTCAACATCTTTTGAAAAAGGATAGGTTTAAGGTATTTGCAAGTGAACAAAATTAATAGCGAAAACTGACTCAATCCCTTCCCAAATCAAGTTCTTGGGTGACTTCCCTAACGGGAAAACATC
The DNA here is from genome assembly GCA_963680895.1 of Fragum sueziense. Classification (NCBI taxonomy): domain Eukaryota; kingdom Metazoa; phylum Mollusca; class Bivalvia; order Cardiida; family Cardiidae; genus Fragum; species Fragum sueziense. Next base: position 39,299,618 of record OY804597.1, read on the forward strand.
GAGGAAAAATAATTGAATACTGATAATCAATTTTTTCTTTTGTCCTCTTACTATCTGTGCAACGATGATACACAGATTCCAATTTTCAGTGATATCAATTTTATCAAAAGCAACAGCTTTCCAATGAAAATATGCTTCTAAAGGCTTAAATTTCTTTGTTTGGAAAAGGGTTGATTCAGACCAGTTTAATTATGGTACTCTTCAAAAATTGGTATCTCCTTATTTACTTGGCATAAATGTATCATTTCCCTCTCTAAAATCAACATTTTATTGGAAAAAAGAGTAATAAACTATACATAAGGTAAAATATCCGGGTACTGCACCATCCGAATTTGATACTACTGTTAAAAGAGAGGAGTTGGAGTAAAGAACGTCTGAAATGCAATAATTTAATCATTCAAGCCCTTTAAATACATATGTATTTGGTTTTAGCTCTAAAAAGACATTAATCATCACAAAATATTTGATTTTCATGTAAAGAAATGAAACTGAAAGTATGAAAGGAAGAGTATCCGGACAGTGCATCTATCCGAATTCATTTTGTCAAAATTATGGGATTTCCCCCATATAGATTTTTTTAGACTTTTTATATGATGTTTACAATACCAAATAGTGTTCAACAATCCAAGAATGATTTCTGTTGCAATTTTTTCAAGGTTAAACCCTAATTTGACTGGACTATATACCCGTAGAACACACTTCCGGATGCAAAAAATGGGTTTATGGGAAATCAACATTGTATACATGAAAATTGTTACTAAAAACAGTCACAAATGTACATTATCAAAACGAGGCCCCCTAAATATGTGGAGAAAACAATGATGACGCACATGCATTCAATATACAGCGATAAAGAGGATGTGCATTCAACATTAAAACGCTTTGGGTTCGAGAGTATTGTTACCAAAACGCTTTGGGATTCCGTTGAGGGTATTGTTACTAAAAATAACAAATACTGGGGGGGTCTGTCTTAGATGAAATAACCTAATAGCAGCATTTTCTTCCTTTCTCTCAATGTTTTTTCAAGTTTTCTCTTAAAGACTTGTTAAAGCCTGAGATTGTAGTAGAAAGAGTAAATAACCACTAGGGGCTGTGTATGAATGGAGGGTGTCAGATACATTGACTATGGTCCCACAAATAACATGATCTGACGGAAATCGTATTGCCAGGAAATCCATAATTACTCTAAATGTCTTAATGCGTCCCCCGAAATATAAGAGCATATGAAATTGACTACCCTAGATCTGCATGCATTTATTTGTTCTTGACTCTATCTGTTTGAGACAAGTTTAGCGCCCCCTCCACATGCACATACTTAAAAAATCACGGCCATCTAACTTTACCCATAATACTTACCTCGTATGTAGGGGAGCAGCTGGAGGCCTGTATTGTGGTAGTACTGGTATGAGAAACAACAGGAAATCATGGTTAGGTACTCCAGCCGCTGTGCATAGCAGTTGAAAATGGTCCAAAACCCTAGTAAACCAATTTATTGATAGTCAAATTATTTTTCATAGTCAATTTTTATATCTTGTTCAATATTTTGAAAAACAAAATAGATCTAGGTCTCTATTTATTTAATAGCTAGGTTGCATTCATTTTGTGGAAACTGAAGGCCATTCTGACATAAGAGATTCATGGTACATTTCACCTGAATTATAATGTCATGACAGGGGTTCAATTTGATTTAAAATTCAATGTAAAATATTTCTATGGGACAAAAAAAATCATTGTAACTATAGTCCTGTTATGATATTGTGGCACATTTTGTGAATTTTACTTATGTAAACAAGTTGAAAAGCATTTTTAATTTTAAATACAATTTTGCATGTTATGGTTCAAATCTTGCAAGTGTGATACACCTGCAAGATTCGAACCATCACATGCAAAAATACAATAGTTTGGAGTTCAATATTGTGTTTCTTACACAGATAAATGTCCTAAACATGTGCCATAATATCATATCAGACTTAAATCAGATACAAAAATGTACAGCTACATCAACCCTGAGTGATTTCAATCAGCCGTTAACCCATTGCCACACAGTAACTCTTTTTAACTCTTCAAAAGAAAATAGCTTAGGAAAACAATGTGGAAAATGAAGAAATTGCTTGTGACAAGAAATTTCTCAATTTCCCACAATGTTTTCCACCCAAAAGGACCGAAAAATATAAAATTATGTTAACATGAAATTGTCATCTGCATTATCTTTGAATTTGGATTGGTCAAAATTTTGTCGTTTGGTAATGGGTTAAGACATTAATTGTACTACCACTTTGGGAATCTCATGACACAATCGCAATTGCAGAAAATCTTCAATTATTTTGGTAATAAGTGACCAACTTGAATTTGGTTTGAATCATAGACAAGGTGTAAAAATATCATAGGTTTTCTGGATGTGCTGGATCTTTGAAACTGAGCACCTGATTAAGAAGTTATTGACAACCAAGCAAAATCTTGTTTCTAATAAAAAATAGTTATTGATCGGACCAAACAAAATTTTGTTTCTAATCATCACTGCTTTTTTTCTTCAGGTTGTATTCCTTGTATACAAGATTTGAACTCAATAACAGAAGAAAGAATAACAAAGAGACACATAAGAATTGGTTGGATGTAGGCTTAATCAGATGGTAAGTACTATTTTTGCGTTTTTACTTGTAACAACAAACCTGATTGGCCCAATCTGATTTCACATGCAATCTGATGCCTTGTTACACAACTTACACAAAAACATGGTCATAAGGTCCATAGTATAACAGCGCCCACTCTTAGGTTATTAGCAGTGTTTTCTTCTGCCCCTGGGTCATTTTTCAAGCCTTGTCTAATGGGGATGTCAAATCCAAGGATTTTTAATAAGTCAAGCTCTTTGGATAGTCCTGAATTGACCCATTTAGAACCTAGCAATGTTACACCCATTCCCACACAGTGACGCTTTTTGACAAGATAAGGGCTTTAAAAAACTTTGTGGTAAATGAAGAAATTGCTTGTGCCAAGCAATTTCTTCATTGCCCACTATGTTTTGTAACCACAAAGACCAAAACTTTGAAAATTAATTCACTGGAAATCTTTGTTGGCAACATCATTGAATTTTGACCTGTCTAAAATTTTGCTGTCTGGTAATGGGGTAATAAGACTGAGAAGAAGTCAATTTTCTTGTCAACATCTAGTGATGCATGGTGATTTTCAAAGCCAAGGTGGCAATTTCTGTAAGTGTCTTAGTGATTTATATTCTTGTTTATGTTCTAAATGTTCAAAGTTGCAGAGTTTCCCGCCAAAAATTCTTATTTAGTTTTATTTATATATTATATCTATCTTAGAAATTCGAATTTCCTTTCACAGGGGTATCCAGGATATTTGTATGTTGAAGCCATGCCCATTAAAGTGACATTTCACAATTATTTTTACATAAATTTTACTTTTATTCTATCTGAAAGAGCATGTTTTCTTACGAAAAGTCTGAAAATTTCAAGCCAAAATATTGAACCGTTTACGAGAAACATATATTTTTGTGCTAAGACTAGACAAATTGGTGTGGACAACAGTTCAGATTTATATAGAATTTGTTATTTCTGTCTCAACTTTAAAGGCATATTTTTCGCTTATAAATAACAACTTCAAAAAACTGATAGCATTTCTACGCATTAGAATAAACAATCTTTGCACCAAGACATACTTTTAAAAAATGAAATAAATATGAAATGTCACTTTAAGGAAGCAATTTTATATTGGTTGGGCTAAGTGTCTGAAAATTGGGGGGGGGGGGGGGCTAAGTTGGATTTTCCTTAAATAATAAGGAAAATTTGGCATTTTTGACTACGGGCCTGGAAGCAAACTACAAAGGTGGTATGTGTGGCAATTGAAATTGCTCAGATCCTACACAATTATATGCATCAATATGCTGTTTGTTACAAACAATTTTAAATGACTTTGTAGTCTGAACAGGTTTGAAGAATGGTTTCATTCATATGAACACATCTGTTAGAATTTAATGCCAGGTGCTTCTGATATTTTTGTGAAGAATTTTGCCAATTCCTTCATACAAATCAGAGTGAGATTTCAGTACTATAATGTCAATTAAAGTTTCTTGTAGATAATCTTTGACTTATTTTCTTTTGCCTGGTAAGTCTTAATGTTGCTTATCGTAACATGTAACATTTTTAACTTTCAGTGTTTTCAACACTTTCAGTTATTAATCAAACATTTCCAAAACAGCAATATTTTAGATTAGTCCATTTCGAAAATTAATTCAGATGATGAAATGGGTGTTCATAAAGATAGGATTTGTGTATGATATTACAGTGAAAATGTTGAAGCAAAAAGAGAAAATGCTGGTTATCAGCATTTTCTTCTTTAGTCTCAATGCTTTCCCAAAGCCATAATTATCTACATGAGGACATAAAGCCATGTCTTGTATGGCTAAGTATTACCGGTAACTCTATTTCTATGTGACAGCTAAACCAGTTACAAGTTCCAAGGGTTAACAAGGACATTTTAATGTTGGTCTGTACAATGTTCTGCTGTTTTTATGGCACTTTGATCAAATAAGGCCAAAAACATGCAGACGGCAAACAATGTTATGAAGCTTTATTCCTTGAAAATGAGCATGTCATGCAGTGCTTTAAGCACTTCGGGTTTTGTTCCATACAATAAAAATGCTTGCATGTCTTTAAATTGGTGACACTAGCTGTTGAGTTTAATCAGATAACAATCTTGATTCAGTTACTATCACAGTGTATTGATATTGCATTTTATTATGGAGATCTTTTTTGGTGACAAACACATTGTTTTGGATCCAGTGACTTTAAGTGAATTGTAAATTTTGTCCGTTTCGGCTATCAAAATGAAAAGTTGAATACCTATAGACACCGGTACAGCTTTAAAGTGACATTTCAGAATTTTTTGTCATAAATTTTACTTTTATTTTTATCTGAAAGAGCACATTTCCTTATGGAAATTCTGAAAATTTCAAGCCAAAATATTCCGCCGTTTACGAGAAATCTATATGTTTGTGTTAAAATTGAACGAATTGTTGTGGACAACAGTTCGGATTTATATGCAATTTATTGATTATGTCTCAACTTTAAATGCGTGTTTCTCGCTTATTGGCAACAACTTAAAAAAACTAATAGTATTTATACTCATTAGAATAACCAATCTTGGCATCAAGACATACTTTAAAAAATTGAAATTGGAATGAAATGTCCCTTTAAAGTGAAACAACATAATTTGAGCCCAAACTATGAACAGGAATCATCATAGCTTAGAAAATTTTGTGATAATTTGGCACATAAAATTGACTTAGGATGTTAAAACTAGATTGTTTTATCATCTGGAAAATTATAAACAGTCAAAACCTTGTATTGTCAATTACTTTCTCAAATTGACAGAAAAAAATAGGAAATAAATCTCTTTTTTCCTCTTTTTTTTATATTCAGTGATATTTCAATTATCATGTGATATTGGTTGACATGCATGTGTCTCTATTTAACTTTGACAATTGAGGGATGGGCAGGATGACAGCTATTAGCCAAAGATTAGGGTCAGTGGGCATTTAAAGCCCAAATATAGCATGTAATTAAATTATTGGATCAATTAGAGCCGATTTGAGACTTGTGACCAGTGGTCCGGACAATAGTAGCCGATGGTCAGTCAATATTTAAGATCATATTGCTGCTTTTCAACAAAAACCTTGTAACTGCAGCTTGAAACAAGCTGCAGTTACAAGGTTTTTGTTGAAAAGCGATGGTGTGTGAGAAGATTTGTGTGATTAGCTCTTCACTAGAGGGGCTAATATAGCTCTTATACCACTGTGCAAATATCATTCTAGCAATGGTTATTGTTTTAATCTTCTCACAAGCAACAACAGTTTAAGTAAGTTTTGTTTCAGTTGACATTTCCAATGTGATGAAATATTGAAAATTTACATCTTTTTGGGTTGTAAACATTGTGAAAAATGAACAAATTGCTTACAATCATGTTAGAGGCAATTTCTTCATTTTCAACAATGTTTTCTTGTATGCTATCTTGTCAATAAGCATCATTATGTGGGAATGGGTCAATCTTTACACAAACAACAAGATTTTAAACAAGTCCACATTCAAGGGACAACAAAACCTGCATCATATTCTAAAATTGCTTTCTTTGATTGAGAAGAAAACATTGAGGGAAAACAGTTTTATCTTTAAGCTAGCTATAATAATAGATCATTACTTGTCATTCTGTGTACCAGGACAAGTACCATAACAATTGGATTAGAGACAAATTGAGACAATTTGAGACAATATTTAAGATCCATTGTGACCCATTGTTGTCTTAATTTTCACAGATGGTTATTCTCAGATGTGAAATTAATATTGCAATTATTGTGCATTGAAGAAGAGCATCATTATGTTATACATCTGTTGCTTATTCTGGTCATATAAATTCAATAGGTAGCCACAATGTTGTATTTTGTGACTTATATACAGGTCTTTTTAAATTGCCTTTTTTAGATGTTCGAAGGGTTTTCAAAATGAATTTCTGTATAGTGTCTAGATGTGCATGCCACCTTATAAATTCAGATACAGTTGTAACTCTTGTCATTCTTGAATTGTCTGCCCTTGAATTGAAAAAAAAAATCAAAAATGAATTCTTACTTCAGCTAATTTCAGACAAGGTGTTAATGGCCGTAGATATGCTGCTCCTGGAAGCTCTTGTTCTATAAAGGTGAGTTTTTCTGGCTTTGACATGAAGTGAAGGTAGTGATCAGTATGCACTGTTCTACAATGTTCTAGTATGATTTTGGTATTGGCTCATTAGCATTAGAAGAGAAGCAGAGAATCATTTGGCTTGAGAAGGGTTGGTTTGATGGGGCGAGACCACATACAGAGACAAGGCTATTGTAGCAGTATTGTTCTGATGTTTTTTCCTGGATATTTCAATTAACTGACATTGTTTTGTATCCGATATTTTCTCCTGACATCCTACAAGAATAATACACGGACATAACAACTTGATCGATTCTCACCGTGAATTTTTAATGACAGAAGATTGTTCACCCTTTCCTAAATCGCAAAAGATTTAGACTGTTCCAATTTGAGAGCTGCTGCAGATGACAAAGCGAATGTGGGAGGAGGGATTCATTTACAATTATAGCATAGAAGTTACTATGACAAAAGAAGAAAAAGCTGATTATCAGCATTTTCTTTTTTTCTTAAATTTTTGCTGTAAGGAAAATCAAAATCAGGTCTTGTTTGGGAAAGGGCTAAGCATCTTTTCTGTAGCTTTCTTCCTCAATGGTTTTTTTTTTCAATTTCATGCTCTGTCTATCCAATTATTATTGTCTGGCACACTTGTAAATTTAAATCAGTTTAGAATTTTGTTTTTATATATCAGCAAAAATCTATTTTAAAACCATTTTTTTTTTTTTTAAAAAAGTAGTCTCTTGCAATGGCAGTGGCGGTTGCAGAGAGGGTTCGAGTATCGAAATTAATGAACCCCCTCTGATGTATGATTATATCATTTGGAACCATATAGAAATTTGGTCAAAATTTTGTAAAAATAGGAAGACAAACCCCAATATATCTATGCTACAACCCCCCTCACAAAAATCATGTATCTGCCAAAGTATTATACAATTTGAAAGAATTGCAACTCTATCTTTTTAAGAAACCCCTCCATATTTGGAGATATTCAACCCATTCCAACATACTGACACTTTTTGGCACGGCCCATAAGGTAAAGGCTTAGGAAAACATTTTGGAAAATGAAGAAATTGCTTGTGACAAGCAATTTCTACATTTTCCACCATGTTTTCTATCAAGAATGATAATGAGATGTAAAATTCTATGTACAAGATACTGTCGTCAGCAACATCTTTAAAATTTGGACCAGTCTAAAATTTTGCCATTTGGAATAGGGTTTAAAGATTTTTGTCTCATTTTGAGAATGTGATTTTGTTATGGTTTCCCCAATATTCCTTGGAGGACACTAGGGATCATCAGGCAGACCTCAGATTGCTAGAATGCTTGTTTACTCCATCTGGTCTTGTATTAACCCATTACCAGACCGCAAAGTTTTGGACTGTTCCAATTTGAAAGGCATTGCAGATGACAACTTAAAGTTGATGAAATTTCAAAGATGTTTCGATTTTTGGTTTGAAAACATTGTGGAAAATGAAGAAATTGCTTGTCACAAGCAATTTCTTCATTTATCACAAAGTTTTCCAAAGCTTTTATCTTGCGCAGTGTCAAAAAGCGTCCTTGTGCGGGAATGGGTTAAAATAAACTATAACCAGAGAGCAAAATTTAGATTTGTCCAAATACAAAGGTTTTGCAGACAACAATGTCAAGTGCATTGACTTTTTTCACTTTTTTGGTGTTAGGCCTGTGTAGAAATTTTTCCAAAAGCCTTTATTATTATTTTAAATTGTGGAGCGTCAAAAAGCATCAGTATATGGGAATAGGTTAACCATATTCCAAATGGCAAAATTTTAGATTTGTTCAAGTTGGAAACTGTTGCCATCAAAATTTTTATCAAGAGTATCGCAGATTTTACTGTTGAACAAATATTAGAAAATGCAAACAGCAATCTCTTCATTATCTCAATATTTTCAAAATCTCTAACTCTTTCTAGTAGCAAAATTGAGAGAATCAAGGAGCAAAATATGGGCAATATCTAGACTTCAGTTCATAATTCAAATTAAAACTTAAACTTGATATGTTACAAATAACATTAAGGTATGAAAATTTTATAGTCTATTAATTCTTTTATTTCCGCACAGCAAAACTTAAGACTGCTTAAGACTGATCTGACTTTAAAGTTGCTACAAAATGATGACAAAATGAATGTTAATTTATAAAGATAGAATTAGTGTACTTTTTTAGCACAGATAATGTTGAAACGGCTAATAGAGAAAGCATTCTCTTCTTATGCCTCATTGTTTTCTCAAGCCTTTTGTATTAGGCACATCAACGACGGCCTCCATCATTGGGAAAGGGCTAGATGAAGAACGAATGAAAAATTGAAACAATTTAACCCATGCATTTTGTACCCAGTTACATCTGTTTTGTGTTTTATTCCTGATTTGTTTTGGATCGCGACAAGTCAAATATCGGACAATAGAGGGTTAATGAAACGAAAACTGAATACTGTTGATCAAGTGCAGAATAATACGGTCTTTTTTCTCGATCAAGCAAAGATGATTAAAGCATAACGCTTTCCCTAATAATCACTAGTTTTGATGTCCAACTTAGAAACAAAATTCAAAAACATTGAAAGAAAAGGAGAATATGCTGGTCATTAAAATTACTTGAAACAATGTGCACACATTTTTGGACATTAAGTAAGACTGATAATGTTTCTGCAATACATTTTTAAAGGGCTTTGAACTTGTCTAGATTTGTTCCAAGTGAGAAAGGTTTAAATCAGGGTGCCATATGGCATATTTTGATCCCATTGACACAAGTTTGATTGTCAATTGATGCGCTGGTCTTGATCACTCAGCGTGGAACATTTCTGTACTGGTCACAAATGATTTTAACTTGTAAGCTGACTTCAAGCTTTCTGTCTTTATAATGCTTCCCTGCTGTCACACTTCTTCTTCTCTTTTTCAAAATTCTTTTTCTCAAGCCATGATTTTGAGCTGCATGTACACTCTTTCACACCATGATTTTAACTAAATCATTTTTTGTCCAGAACCATTAATGCATGCTTGTGCTTATAAGACTGGTTAAAGCCCCAGGTACTTCTTAGTAAACATTAAGTAGTATCAGAAGAAGTAGTCGTATGATGCATTAAGCGCTAATAGACGTTTAAAAATTTTCATTTTATAAAGTCAATTTGTCGCTTTTCAACAAAAATCTCGTAACTGCAGCTTGGAATAAGCTGCAGTTACAAGGTTTTTGTTGAAAAGCAGCGAATTTCTCTTGATGCTGTCTCCTACAGACTGATTAAGTTTTATAGTCATTTATTATCTGCATTGGTCTGCCTGTATGTCTGTCTGTGGATAAGGTGTCAATACATATTGAGTCTGTTACAGATCATTCTGTTTAGCAAAATTTACTCTGTCAAGGTGGGAAAAAATAGGGCACTCGCACATTTATAACAAAAAGTTACTGCTATTTGGTCACAGCGCTATTGTAGAGTATTTGTTGACAAAAAAAGAAAGAAAAAAAGGCAATTACCTTGCCAATTTCTAAAAGATTAGATCTACTATAAAGCTTTTACAAATCATAGCACTATAATCAGATCTTTGAAAAAACTTTCTTTACTCTTATAATGTATGTTACAGTAGAGTAGAGGAGGGTATTCCCGACACTTTAAGGGAAAAATCAACATATTTCTTTGTCTACTTATATGAGGCCATATTTCGTGTCGGCCTAACACGAACTAACCTTTATGCAACAAATTCATGTATTCTACGGCGTCTTCTGGCCATAAACAATGATGGTACAACCGAATTTCTACCACATATGAAGCATCTTAAATCCGACACTTTTCGGTCAAACCCGACACCAAGCATATTATTGAAGCAAAATGAGCTATGTGATGCAATGTCACAGAGAAGTTAGGATTGAAAAGGGAAGTAAACCATTCTTTCTTTTGTTAGACATATACTGTAAACCTTTCTCTCAATTAGAAATTGGGTTATAGACGGAATATAATTTCGCTCATAACTCACACTCTGAGGCTTCGGTCAAATCCGACACCTGAGAAAAATTATGCGAACATGTGGGAAAAAATATACAAATCTATATGTTAAGGTGTCACCATAAGCTCGAATAAGTTGGTTTTACACGTTTCTTTAACATATCGTCAGTATAGTAAAGATTTAGTAAGCGAGAGTGGGAAATTTCCCCTTATTTTCACTTATGGTGTCGGAGTTAAACTCTCTGGCCAAAAAAGACTGTCAACCCCGACACCATGATTTATGAATAAATAACGCTCTGATAGTGTTTTTAGACGTCTAGGATAATAGAGAATTGTCTAAATGTTCATCTTATACAAAATTCTATCGAGGAAGATAAAGTGTACATGAATTTATTTTTACTTTTTTAGGACACCCCTTTTACAGAAATCTATAAGACTGCATTTTTGAAAATTTCGCAAACAGGGTGGTCTATCTTTTACCTTGATTTTTTAAGAAAGCAAGCCTTTACATGTCAATGATCATTATATAACTTTGGAAAAATGTATGACGTAATATTTAAAACAGAAAGTTGTTGATTTTGACAAAAGATAATGGAGTACAAATGACCTTTTTTCCAAAAGTGTCGGAATTGGGCGCATGTCGGGATTACCCTCCTCTACTCTACAGCTCATAATGGGTTATGGGTCTATATTCGATATATGAAAAGTCCTAGCTAAATTGGACAAGCAGAATGATGATGTATACTAGGGTAACTACATGTATATGAATATGCAGGCCGATCCTTGTCTATGGTGTTGAGATCAGCATGGCAACTTGGTTTGCTTTTAAATCTCTGCTGATGTTAGATGAAACCATTTATTTCTCTTCTGAAAGAGGAATTCGAAGGGTTGTTGAATAAATTATCAAGCCTAATGGAGTCTTAATGACTTCATCAACTGTGGCTAAGCTGTCCCCAATATTTCCTCAATTCTCCCCTATTTGTATTGATTCATGGCTCTCTAGGGGCACCCCTTGCTCCTGGGGACCCTCTTATGGTCTCTGATATCTTCCTGTCTTTAGATCAGCTTGAAGTATGTCATCTAGTCATGGCATAATGGCTTCATTAAGTGTGACCAAACTGTCCCCACTTTTCCCCTATTTGTATTGATTCATGGCTCCCTAGGGGCAGTATTTCGGTAAGGGTAATGCTCCTGGGGACTCCCTCATTGTCGTTCATATCTTCTGCCTATAGTTTTGTCATTCAGTTAATGGTGTTATGTTGTAATGGCTTCATCAACTATGACCAAACTGTCCTGAATATTTCCTCAATTTTTGTCAGTTTGTATTGATTCATGAGATACTGAGAATAGTCTATACTCTCTGAACATGGAGGCATATCAACCCATTACCAGACGGCAAAATGTAAGACAAGTCCAAATTCAAAGATATTGCAGACAACGATATCAAATGCATGGAATTTTATATACTTTGTTATTTTTGAGTAGAAAACGTAGTGGGAAATGAAGAAGTTGCTTTTTATTTTGGGGTGTCAAAAAGTGTCAACATGTTGGATTGGAATAAAGGGTCATAGTGAGCAAATACTTGCATGATATAAAGGGTATTGATATAAATGACCTGGGATATTGGCAAAGGGTCCTTTCTTATTTTGAGACCAGCATGGATCCAGTTTAGACTTTGCATAACAAATCCTTGTTGTTCTTTAGTTCATGACTTGACTAACAACTGCAAGAGAGCAGAATGCTGATTCACTTTTGCTCTAGCTGATCTGAATCCATGTTTTTAGGTGGTAAATGCCAGAAGGGCCTTTCTTCCAGATCCCAGCTCAAATACAAAATGTCATCCAGAATATTATTGCTTTTCAACGAAAACCTCGTAACTACAGCTTCTTTAAAGCTGTAGTTACAAGATTTTTGTTGAAAAGCAGCTATATATAAGAATTAGCATACTATGGTGTAAGTATTTACACATAATAACTCTAATTTACAAAATTATCATAATTAAATAGTAAAATGTCACATATCCAATTGTGATAGACATAAATGACAAGGGCAAGGTTCTTACCTTTATCTGCCTTTCTGTTTATTCATAGAAAATTTCTTCCATTCATTTTTCAACCTAGGCTTGTATCACAATTTAGCTATATGTCCTCAAAATTTTGGACAGACTGTTGATGCTATTAAATATAATGGCATGCTGTTTTTGACATGGTCATCTTTTTATCCCCCGCCGAAAAAATTTTTCGGGGGGGATATTGTTTTTGCCATGTCCGTCCGTCCTTCCGTCCGTCCGTCCGTCCGTCCGTCCGTCCGTCCGTCCGTCCGACATTCGTTTCCGCGCTATTTCTTGGAAACTATAGACCGGATTTCGATGAAACTTGGCACACAGCTTCACTACAAAGAGGACATGCGCATATCGTCGGGGTTACCCGGTTCGACCATTGAATTTAGAGTTACTGCCCCTGACTGTTTAAGCCATATACATACAGAGTGATATTCGTTTCCGCGCTATTTCTTGAAAACTGTAGACCGGATTTCGATGAAACTTGGCACACAGCTTCGCTACAAAGTGGACATGCGCATATCGTCGGGGTTACCCGGTTCGACCGCCGAATTTAGAGTTACTGCCCCTGACTGTTTTAGCCATATACATACAGAGTGATATTCGTTTCCGCGCTATTTCTTGAAAACTGTTGACCGGATTTCGATGAAACTTGGCACACAGCTTCGCTACAAAGTGGACATGCGCATATCGTCGGGGTTATCCGGTTCGACCGCCAAATTTAGAGTTACTGCCCCTGACTGTTTTAGCCATATACATACAGTGATATTCGTTTCCGCGCTATTTCTTGGAAACTATAGACCGGATTTCGATGAAACTTGGCACACAGCTTTACTACAATGAGGACATGCGCATATCGTCGGGGTTACCCGGTTCGGCCGTCGAATTCAGAGTTACTGCTCCTGACTGTTTAAGCCATATACATACAGAGTGATATTCGTTTCCGCGCTATTTCTTGAAAACTGTAGACCGGATTTCGATGAAATTTGGCACACAGCTTTACTACAAAGTGGACATGCGCATATCGTCGGGGTTACTCGGTTCCACCGCCGAATTTAGAGTTACTGCCCCTGACTGTTTTAGCCATATACATACAGAGTGATATTCGTTTCCGCGCTATTTCTTGAAAACTATAAACCGGATTTCAATGAAACTTGGCACACAGCTTTACTACAATGAGGACATGCGCATATCGTCGGGGTTACCCGGTTCGACCGCCGAATTTAGAGTTACTGCCCCTGACTGTTTAAGCCATATACATACAGAGTGATATTCGTTTCCGCGCTATTTCTTGAAAACTATAGATCGGATTTCAATGAAACTTGGCTCACAGCTTCACTACAAAGTGGACATGAGCATATCGTCGGGGTTACCCGGTTCGACCGTCGAATTTAGAGTTACTGCCCCTGACTGTTTTAGCCATATACATACAGAGTGATATTCGTTTCCGCGCTATTTCTTGAAAACTATAGACCGGATTTCAATGAAACTTGGCACACAGCTTAACTACAATGAGGACATGCGCATATCGTCGGGGTTACCCGGTTCGACCGCCGAATTTAGAGTTACTGCCCCTGACTGTTTAAGCCATATACATACAGTGATATTCGATTCCGCGCTATTTCTTGAAAATTATACACCGGATTTCAATGAAACTTGGCACACAGCTTTACTACAATGAGGACATGCGCATATCGTCGGGGTTACCCGGTTCGGCCGTTGTATTTAGTGTTACTGCCCCTGACTATTTTAGCCATATACATACAGAGTGATATTCGTTCTGTTGAAGCCATATACATACAGAGTGATATTCGTTCTGTTGAAGCCATATACATACAGATTTATATTCGTTTCCGCGCTACTTTATTGACAATGAAAATATATTCGGCGGGGGATATCAATTCAACGAATTTGCTTGTCTAGATTTGCTTTATGTACAGAGCATAATTTGCACATTCCTGTTATTAAAAAAGTTCCCAAGATTTTGTTTTATTAGATCTACGGAAACACTCAGAAAATTTTAATATGCAATTTACACAGATTTAGATAGTCTTAGTGAATAAATTGGGGGCATACAGTCTATTTGTCTGTCTGCTTTAAAGAAATAACTGAAATTAGCATTTAACTTTTAAGTTCCAAGTGATTGATACAGATTTCATAATTATTATATGTATTTCTTTGAATATGACCTTTCATGATATTGTGATGTCCTGAGGTCAAGGCATTAGGACAGGGTGAAGGTCAAAACCAAGGTTAACTTTTTGCCGGAGGTGTTAACCAACACATCTTGTTGGAATGTTGTTCTGATTTGAAATGGAAGCAGATATCAGGCCAGTAGCACATCATTATCATGTCTATCACAATGCCAATTATCATATTTCTAGCATGTTTAACAGGTTCCCTAAACAATTCACTCCTCATTCATTATCTATTGTAGAATTAATTAGCAGTCTATAACTGTCTGTGGGGGTGGTTCACCTGATAAACCCTTCTGGTAATAGGGGTAAATTTTGTGCTAAAAATAGACTGGTCTTACCTGTTTAGATTGGCAAGTCGTCTGTGTTGTTCAGGACAGCAGAACATACTCTTGTTAACCTTTTCCCAAACAAGACCTGGTTTTGACGTCTCTAATAGAAAAGGCTTGGGAAAACATTGAAACAAAAGAAGAAACTGCTGATAACCAGCAGTTTCTCCTTTTGTCTCAATATTTTCTGTGCCATACTTTACACAAATCGTATCGTATATAACATCCATTTTGTCATTTGTGGCAGTTTTTGAAGTGGATCACCCTACAATTTTGTCGTTTGGGAAAGGGTTAAGGAAATGGTTAACAGGTTCCCTAAACAATTCACTCCTCATTCATTATCTATTGTAGAATTAATTAGCAGTCTATAACTGTCTGTGGGGTTGGTTCACCTGATAAACCCTTCTGGTAATAGGGATGAATTTTGTGCTAAAAATAGACTGGTCTTACCTGTTTAGATTGGCAAGTCGTCTGTGTTGTTCAGGACAGCAGAACATACTCTTGTTAACCTTTTCCCAAACAAGACCTGGTTTTGACGTCTCTAATAGAAAAGGCTTGGGAAAACATTGAAACAAAAGAAGAAACTGCTGATAACCAGCAGTTTCTCCTTTTGTCTCAATATTTTCTGTGCCATACTTTACACAAATCGTATCGTATATAACATCCATTTTGTCATTTGTGGCAGTTTTTGAAGTGGATCACCCTACAATTTTGTCGTTTGGGAAAGGGTTAAGGAAATGGTTAACAGGTTCCCTAAACAATTCACTCCTCATTCATTATCTATTGTAGAATTAATTAGCAGTCTATAACTGTCTGTGGGGTTGGTTCACCTGATAAACCCTTCTGGTAATAGGGATGAATTTTGTGCTGAAAATAGACTGGTCTTACCTGTTTAGATTGGCAAGTCGTCTGTGTTGTTCAGGACAGCAGAACATACTCTTGTTAAGGAAATGGTTAACAGGTTCGCTAAACAATTCACTCCTCTTTCATTATCTATTGTAGAATTGACCAAACGCCAATCGACAGATCGCTCCGCCCAACATAGAATTTAAGGCAAACAATGTGCATGTGGTCGGTAATAGGGAACGATTTTATCCAGTTAATCGTGACTTAAATTCGGACAAACAAAGTAGTATTTCGTAGTTGTTGTTATAAAATCTCGTAACTACGGCTTTATTTAAGCCGTAGTTACGAGATTTTATAACAACACCGACGCGGTTTATCAAAACATAACTGTTTACCTAGTCTATTGTTAGCACAAAATTCTTTGCCATTGGTATTTCGATTGTTTTGATTGTCAGTCGATAAATCGATACAAAACCACGTGCAACGATGAACAATTGGGGCATAACATTTTTGTGATCGCCCATTGGCTAATCAATGTTTTTGATTGACAGTCGGCGTTTGGTCAATTAATTAGCAGTCTATAACTGTCTGTGGGTGTGGTTCACCTGATTAACCCTTCTGGTAATTCAAGAATAGTCTCAATGCAGAACATGAATTTGCTGTTAACATCTAGGCATGGTTTAGAGTATGGTATGACATGAATAAATCAACAGACAGATGTCTACTGTTGTATGAAGATTAAAGGCTTTTTTGTTGATGACAGATAAGACATTTAACAATCATGTATCTATGTGGAAAATGTACATAAAACACTAAACTTCTTGTTCAAAGAGTTTTAGAATGATGATATTGCTTGTTGGCATGCATTTATTATGGGATTTGCTCTTTATCAATGCTGATTAGAAAAGGAAGATCCCAGGCTAGTTTTTTAGGGTTTACATACACTACTAAATTATCACAAGCTTCAGATTCACACTTACCTATTACAACATGCATTGTAGGCGTAAGATTAGTTGGAAGAGCGATTGCAATCTAACTCTGTTATGTTTTATCCAACGTCTATAATGTTGGTTAACTCATTTCAATTGTATCAAAGAGAGTGACACAATTTAAATGAGTACCAATTAAAAAGGGTTTGATGATTTATAAATGTTTTTTTTTTTTTTTTTTTTTTTTTTTTTTCAATTTCAAATGTTCTTGATCAGTCCACTCTGTATAAAGTCTGGGACAATCCTAGATTTTCAATGCATGATAAAGGCCTGGAGGATAGAGGTCCCTTGGAATTTACTGGAAGTTTTATGTGAACATCAATACAAGAATCAACCCTTACAGAAACAGACAGAAATCAAAGTAATGAAAGTACTGTTGGGAAGCAAATTTGTTAATAATGTAGGCCTGTCCAGAAGTCGTGTGCTTTGACTAGGTACTTTGATTATCCATTTGAATACTTTGCTTCCATGCTGGAGTTGTTGTATCTATTTTTTAGCACAACCTTCATGCATATTTATTGTTTGTGTAAATTAACTATTTGTAGCTTTGAATATATTTCATATTTCAGTAAACTTGACTGACCCATTTACAAGGAAGGCCATTGGACTGATCTTTGAACTATAATAAAGCAAATTACTACTTCCGTCTTTTCTTCTCTTAGAGACATGATTAATTGAATGTTTCATTTTCAGTCATACAGTACAATATCTATAGGCCTACATGTATAACTTCAAACTTACATATTGAATATTCAAATGACTGCATGTTACCTCATTAATCTTTGCTTTTGATAGAACTATTTATAGTGAGGAGGACCGCAAGATGTTGTGTGGTATGCAGAGAATGGTAAAGTGCAGAGAGAGGTGGCTGCTTAGAGAAGCAAATTTTGCAAAATTTGCTTCCCAAAAACTAAATATAGCTCAATTCACTGATGCAATGTTTTTAAGTCAAATTGGTCTAGTCTAAAATTGTTTTGTTTGGGAAAGGGTTAAATAGGTTGGGAGTCTGATTCCTAAAAAGGCCTGTTAATTGAGTTACTTGTGTAGTCCCCAGACAACAGTAATGAAAATTCAATGTAGACTTCTATTTTCTGCAATTGTTGTTGGGAAGCAAATTTGGAAAAATTTTTTTATTGTGCAACCTGATCCCTGGTCTTGACTGGTGTAGTTCACAGACAACAGAATTGAAAAGGACTACAGGACATGGCATTAGCTTTCAGCCATTTCTTTTCCAACTAGTAGCCGTAAATATAGCTAAAACTTTTGTCAATTTAAAACCGTACCAGTTGCACATTGTTGCGGAACCATCAGATTTTGCTAAAGATGCATTCCATGAATAAATCAATGGAGTAATCAACCCTGGAGAATTCAATGTTATCCATAGAAATTATTGGAATATAATAGTCCAACCCTTTTTATAATACTGAGAATTCTGTGATTGCGGCATGACATTGGACAAAATTTTTCTTTTAACCCTCGCCCGAACAACAAATTTTCAGGGTGGTCCAACTCAAAAGCTGCTGAAGACAGCAAAATGGATGTGTATTATGATTTAATGTATGTATGATATAGCATTGAAAACATTGAGACAAAAGGAGAAACTGCTGGTAATCAGCAGTTTCTTCTTTAGCCTCAATGTTTTCCCAAGCCTATTCAATTAGGGACGTCAAAACCAGGTCTTGTTTGGTAAAGGGTTAAATGAAACGAGGTGAAATTAATATTTGTCTTTCTCAATATGATTCTGACCAAGATATGAGTATTTTTGTAGAATGAGTAGAATATTTCCAGGAATTCTGTAAAATATTTGGCACTGAGATATAGATCTACTTTCTGAGTAAAAAATCTGTGCTTAAAGGTTAATTTCTGCAAGCATGGGGTGAGCTGTAAACTAGTGCAACCTGTACTATTCTAGTATCATCTTGATAGCATTTAGCATAATTTATGAGTAAAAATTTTCACGTAAACAATATTGGGTTGCGTACATGTATCTTCTGAAATGCTCAAAAAGAAATATTTTTTACTTCAGGGAAGTAAGCAATGATTTAGTGTTCTTTATGAAAGACTTCCTCTCAGATCTTAGTGTAACCTACAACTTACAAAGCTCCCGAGATCACATTGAATGAAAGAGGAATAATTAAGTTGCAGACAGAGAAATAACATGAACAGGGGAAAAAGGCTATTATAACCCTTTCCCAAACAAGACCTGGTTTAGACATCCCTAACAGACTTAAATTAAGCTTGAGAAAGCAATGAGGCAAAAGAAGAAAATGCTGATCATCAGCATTTTCGCCTTTTGCCTCAATGCTTTCTGTGCCAAATTATTTACATAGTTTATCTTTAGTTACATCCATTTTGTTGTCTGCAGCAGCTTAATTTCACCATGGATCACCCTAAAATTTTGGTCATTGGGAAAGGATATTATAGTCTGGCAAATTGCAGGCGTCCCAATTTAGATTGGTGATAGGAAACATTTGTCAATCTTCCTTCATTATGGTCAGACCAGTGTATCGATTTAAGAGCCCCATTCCTATAATTCATTGTTTCAATTTATTGTTACACAAGCAAGTTCTTCATTTTTAGCGAGCCGGAACTTTATGTCCGGGGAGCTAATGTCGCAGCCCTAGTGTCGGCTTCAGCGTCGCATCTTCAAAAACATTAACCTAGTCTATATCTCAGGCACTATTAGAGATACAGCCTTGATACTTCACACATGGATACCTCCCGTCAAGACCTTTCATTTGAGACCATGACCTTTGACCTAGTGACCTTGACCTTGGAGTTTGACCTACTTTATAAAAACTTTAACCTGGCCTATATCTCATGCACTATTGCAGATAGAGCCTTGATATTTCACATATGGATACCTCATGCAATGACCTTGACCTTAAGACCATGACCCTTGACCTTTGACCTTGAACTCCTTTTTTAGCTCGATTTTTTGAAGAAAATGAGAGCTTATACTGTCACACTGGGCGTTGGTGTTGCAACAAAGGTTAAAGTTTTTTCAAACATCAATAACTTCCATACTATCAAAGGGATTCAACCCAAACTTGGAATACTTATTCACCATCACACCCCCTACCTTACTATCAGGGCCCATGACCCTGGCTCCACTATATTTGGAGTTATGCCCCCTTTATATTAAGCAACTTAGAAAGTCGAGCGCGCTGTCTTCGGACAGCTCTTGTTTGTGACAAGCTCTCGTATAGGCGAGCTACGTTGTCCGCGGACAACTCTTGTTCACTATATTTTGCAAAGCTAATTTATCTTGTTTGGCACTTAAAATAATCTTTGTGTGATAGTATGTGGGTTAAATAAATGCCATGATATGTTCATATATCCCCGCCACACAATTTGTATCAGAGGCAATAACCCTGTCCATCAGTCTGTAATGCAAAATTAATGTAATTTCTATCAAAGAGCTATCCCTGGAAAAGTTCATTTAAGTTCAAGAACTATTCTAGAATAATCTGAAATGTTAAATGACACTTCTAGAACAGTTCTAGAACTATAAATGCCTTTTTGAACTTTTTTCGCAAGGGTAGGAACTAATTGAAACTGCAGAACATTATACAGTTTGAGGACAAGAGCAGTGCATGAGAAGTATCAGCACATGTATGTATCATCACAAATAATAGGGTGACAATGGTGACAATGGGAAAGTAAAAGAATGAAAAATAGTCCAGATTTCATGAAAACAAAAAAAATATTTTCAGAAGACATCCGGAGGGAAACATGGAAATGAGATACAAGTGATCCGCTCCGTTATTTTATTGAGAATGTGTCATTAACATGCGGTACCACACGACATCGGAATCATGAAAATACAATTACTTTCTTCAGAAATGGGGGAGTTTTTACCAAAACCAGGGAACTTTCTGCGAAAAACTAATCTACATGATATTACCCCTTTGCCCTATCGGTGACCCAAGATCAACTAGAAATATGCTTTGAGTCAGAGATCTAGATAGTGAGGAGTGATATGATTTTCTTTAAGAAATATTGTTAATGACTGCTTTTAAAATTTCTAAGTTGAGAGTACTCATTTGAATTGTCTCAAACGGACAACCTTAGTGTTACAGTCACAAAATAGGTTTTGCATAGAAATTATATTAGCCTATATCTATCTATCTATCTCGATATACTGTCATACGCCCTCGCGGACATTTTAGACAGGTTAGCGCTGTCGAGCAAAAGTTAGTAAGTAGAAAAAAGATAAAGGAAAGATACTAGGTGAAGGAGATAAAAGATGATAGGTTAAAAAGTGTTAAAGACGAATGTTTAAAAGCAGGTTAAAAGCACAACAAGTGGATTATGGTTTTGAGTGTTGCAGTTTACATACTTCAGACTTGAATGAGTCAAAGTCTTGTAAACTGACAACATCTTCAGGGAGTGCGTTCCATTGCACTATAGCCAAAGGAAAGAAAGAGTATTTGTAAAAGTTTTTGTTTGTATGAATCTGGCGGAACGACATTGAATGATTGTGTCTGGAGAGTCTATCTGTCTGTCGGATGTAGTCTGGAAGAGGTACGGCAACAAGGTTGTGCACTATTTTATAGAAGAGACAGAGACGGGCGTCTGATCGTCTTTGTTCAAGGGATCGCCAGCCAAGCTGGTCAATCATAGAGTTAACGCTAGCTCTTCGATCATAATTATTGAGAGTCCATCGCGCTGCTCGCCTTTGGACTTTCTCTATTTGATTTATTTTGTCTTTTGTATGGGGGTCCCAGATAGCCGCGGAATATTCTAGTTGGGGTCGCACTAGCGTATTGTAGGCAGTCTCCCTCACCTTACGATTTTTGGTTTTTATATTACGGCGTAAGTAGCCGAGTGTGTGATTAGCATTTGCTGTAATCCTGTCGATGTGGGAGTTCCAGGATAGGCCACTGGAGATGTCCACCCCCAAGTACCTGGCACATGTAACCGCCTCCAGGATCTGACCATGTAAGGAGTACACTGTGTTAATTGCTTTCCTGGCGGCTGTCACATGTACCACCTGGCACTTGGAGGGGTTAAACTCCATGTCCCACCTGTCCTCCCACACCGACAGTTTGTCCAGATCTGATTGGAGTTTGGAATTATCTTCCAGGCCTCCAACTGTCATGTAGACGGCTGTATCGTCCGCAAAAAGACGGCATTTTGAGGAAAGTTCCTCCGGGAGGTCATTTATGTAGACGAGGAATAGGATAGGTCCCAGAACTGACCCCTGGGGTACTCCAGAGGTCACCGGGACCGACCCCGACTCCTCGCCTTCAATAACAACGGTTTGGGTCCTGTTGCCCAGGAAAGCACGAATCCAGGATAGTGTGTTCCCTCTGATCCCATACTGATGGAGTTTCCAAAGTAGCTTTGAGTGGTTTACCTTATCAAAGGCCTTTGAAAAATCCAGCAGTATGAGATCCGTTTGTTTTCCCATCCCAGCGCACCTTGCAAGGTCCTCGTATAGCATGGCAAGTTGTGACTCGCATGACCTTTTCTCCCTGAAACCGTGTTGCAAGTCATACAACAGGCCATGCTTGTCTAAATGTTTTACTAGGTTTGAAGCTATAATATGTTCGAGGACCTTGCAAAGTATGCAGGTTAAGGAGATGGGGCGATAATTTGCCGCTGACGACTTGTCACCCTTTTTAAATATAGGGCTGACCTGTGCATGGAGCCATTCACTGGGTAGTACCCCCGTTTTAATTGAACGGTCAAATATAATTTGAAGAATGGGTGCAATTTCCATGCAGAGTTCCTTTAAAATGATAGGTTTAATTTTATCTGGGCCGGCAGCCTTTCCAGGCTTCAGATTTTTTAAGAGTTTGGTAATGCCAGCCACAGATATGTCCAGCTCTGCCATAACAGGAGAGGATTTCTGAAGAGAAGGTGGTAATGTTGTAAGTGGTACCGCAGTCTGCCATATCATGGAGCTGCATTTTACAAAGACGAGATAATGTTAATGGTTCTTTGGTGGTAAAGACAGACTTAAATTGGAGATTATGAACATCTGCCTTTTCCGATGTTTCAGTGATGAGTCTGTTATTATGTTTAAGAGGAGGAGTACCTAGTTGGTCCTGCTTAGAACTTTTCAAGAAGGAAAACAGCTTTTTACTATCACATGTTGAATTTTCTCCATTTACTCCCAGAAGTCCTTCTAGATATTGTTCATAAGAACTTTTGATTTGGCTTTTAATTGCCCTTCTGAGGACTAGAAATTTGTTCCTTATGTTTTGATCTCCTGTTTGTTTAAATTGTTTATATAGACGGTTCTTCTTTCTAATTTGTCTTTTAATATTCTGGGTTATCCAAGGAAGTGACTTCTTTCCAGAGATTGTTTTTGCTGGGATACACTCTGCTGAAAAAGAATCAAGTGTAGATGTAAAATCCTTCCACAGTTCCTCAGTAGAACGCTCAGTGTGGGTACTGAGGAACTGTTGTTGGTATTCTACCATGAGTGTCTTAAACTTCGACCAATCTGCCTTTTTAGCTCACCTGAGCACAAAGTGCTCAAGGTGAGCTATTGTGGTCACTTTTTGTCCGTCGTCCGTCTGTCTGTCTGTCTGTCTGTCCGTCCGTCTGTCTGTCCGTCCGTCCACAATTTCGTGTTTACACTCTAGCATCTACAAATATAGGCCAATCATGACCAAACTTGGTCAAAACATGTATGACCATAAGATCTCGGATGAGTTCGATTATGGGTCAGATCGAACTAGAAAGTCCAGAGTTATCTGCCCTTGAACTTAAAAAATAGCTAGTTTTGACATTGTTTACACTCTAGTATCTACAAATATTGATCAATCAAGACAAAACTTTAATATAATGTTGGAGACCATAAGATCTCAGATGAGTTTGATTTTGGGTCTGATCTGATCAGAAGTACGAGAGTTATGTGCCCTTGAATTTGACAAAATTGCCATTTTAGACAGTTTTCGACCTTGTTTACACTCTAGAATCTACAATTATTAGTCAATCAAGACAAAACTTTAATATAATGTTATAGACCATAAGATCTCGGATGAGTTTGATTTTCGGTCTGATCTGATTAGAAATAGGAGAGTTATGTGCCCTTGAATTCGACAAAATTGCCATTTAAGGCAGTTTTCGACCTTGTTTACACTCTAGAATCTACAATTATTAGTCAATCAAGACAAAATTTGGACACAAGGTTTGGGACCATAAGATCTTGGATGAGTTCGATTTTCAGTTTGATCTGGTAAAAAAATAAAGAGTTATGTGCCCTTAAATTTGACAAAATTGCCACTTTCAGCTGTTTATGACCTTGTTTACACTCTAGAATCTACAATTATTAATCAATCAAGACCAAACTAGAACACAATGTTTTGGATCATAAGATCTCGCATGAGTTTGATTTTCAGTCTGATCTGAACAGAAAGTTGAGAGTTATGTGCCCTTGAATTTGACAAAATTGCCGTTTTTGGCTGTTTTCGACTGTTTTCGACCTTGTTTACGCTCTAGAATCTACAATTATTAACCAATCAAGATAAATTTTGGACACAATGTTGAAAGCCATATTTTCTCGAATGAGTTTGATTTTCAGTTTGATTTGACTAGAAAGACAAAAGTTATATGCCCTTGAATTTGATAAAATTGCCATTTTCGGCTGTTTTTGACCTTGTTTACACTCTAGAATCTACAATTATTAATCAATCAAGACAACACTTGAACCCAATGTTGGGAATCATAAGATCTCGGATGAGTTTGATTTTCAGTCTGATCTAATTAGAAAGTCGAGAGTTATGTGCCCTTGAATTTGACAAAATTGCCGTATTTGACTGTTTTCGATCTTGTGTACGCTCTAGAATCTACGATTATTGACCAATCAAGACCAATTTCGGACACAATTTTGAAGACCATAAAATCTGGGATGAGTATGATTTTCAGTCTGATTTGACCAGAAAGACAAGAGTAATGTGCCCTTGAATTTGATAAATTTGCCATTTTCGGATGTTTTTGAACTTTTTTACATTCTAGAATCTACAATTATTAATCAATCAAGACAAAACTTGGACACAATGTTTGGGACCAAAAGATCTCAAATGAGTTTGATTATCAGTCTGATCTAATCAGAAAGTTGAGAGTTATGTGCCCTTGAATTTGAATAAACTGCTGTTTTCGGCTGCTTATACTCTAGAATCTACAATTATTTATCAATCAAGACACAGCTGGGCACCATAAGATCTCGTATGAGTTGGATTTTCACAACATTATTGACCAGAAGTTCGTTCTCAGTCCAAAAGTCATAAATATTAATTGAATTGAACAAAAATGTTGCTCATATCATTTTGGTTCAGGTGAGCGATATAGGACCATCATGGTCCTCTTGTTATATATAGGGACATTTCTGGGACTATATCTTTCTTACATCTTACTTAGAGCTGCTTGGGATGTCAACAAAATCATGGCATTTTTGGAAAGGGTTTTATAAAAGCTCTTAAAAAGCATTTTTATGTAAATATTTTCATCTTGTATACTGAAGCTTTAATGTAAGATTACCGTAATGATAGTACAGGGTGTCCCATAATATGTGTTACAATTTTAAACATCTATAAAATTGGGAAATGTTGTAGTCAAGTAAAATCAATTACAGAGGTGTGAAGGGGACATGATAAAGTTTTGTTTGATATATAGAACATTTATATATACTTTTAAACTTTATTCTGCATCACATTTTATGAAATATGCCATTTTTCAACTTTTTTGCCAAGTGACGTCAATGACGTCATATTTCTAATTTTACAAATTTTCTTTTTACCATGCTAAGATGCTCAAATTGATCATTTAAATTTTGTCTTCCATGACTATCATAGCTTAAATAGATGCAGTAAATATTTTAGCATCATTAAAATTTGAAGGGGTAACAATAATCACAATCAAAGTACTGAAAGTACTGTTGGAAAGCAAATTTGCTGGTTATGTCTAAAGGCCTTTCTAGTTGTTAGCAATATGAATTACACGGAGTTGGATAAAAGTAATTAATTGAATTTGATTCTTTAGAAAGTTACAAAATACAAATTATGAAAGGATAATGTCTGTTCCATATCAGCACAATATACTGAACAAAAGAGAAAACTTTACGCTGCAAGATTTCTTGTTTCTGAAAAAGTATCGAACTAAAAGCCTGATTTTATTTTTACAATATTTCCATGGCATTCGGCAATCGTTTTGTCGAAGTTTCATTGCCTTGTCTCCTTTAATGTCAGAGTTACGGCCCTTAATGCATTTACAGCTAATTTCATCTGATGCCACATACGCGCGATAAACGATTCATTATTTTTACGGAATTGGTCATATCCGGGTTGCCAAAAAACCAACAAAACATCTCTCTTATCACTTGTAGCAAGCTCTAAAATAAAGGTCTAATCTGTCAATTTTGTGAATTACCCTCCTTTGACATAAACAAATAGGGAATTTAAAATGTTTGATATTCATAAATTGCACACATGAAAAACGGACCCCTGTCACACTTAAAGGGTCCGTTTTTCATCCCCATAATTAAGATCAACAAAACGTTTAGTGTTTGGCACAACCAAGTCAATGAACGATGCGAAGCACATTCATTTGATTTCTTTACTTGTTGAATTTAGAAGAAATATGACAAGCAATGTATGTGTAAAGTTTTAACTTTTGTACAGTATACTATGGTAGGTTCTATAAAGTTTCTATGGAAAATCCAATTGCCGAAAACATAGTGCTGTTTTAATTCATTTCGGGCACTAATTTTCAATAAAATGTTATAAGGAAATGATGTAGAAAGCAAGAAATTGGAAGGCATGTGGTCTTGGGTCCTCTCCAAACAGGGACTGGAAGAGCAGAGCCTCCTATCCGGGGGCCGAATTCTCCCAGCCGAAAACGACTATAAGGCATTCTAGCACTCTATATGTTCTCCTATACCCAATGTCATGTTCTGAAGTAGGTTTTCTTGTATAATAGACTAGTGCGACAGGTCACGGTTCATAAATCTATTTGATGTATGACGTGAACTTTTGCAAAATTCGGTACAATGGACAAGTTTCCACTAAGACCCCCCCACACACACACACACAACAGCCTCCGGAAGTCGTCCTTACAGGCAAAAGGCGAAATTTTTAAACTGGGAACGGTTGACTGTAAATCAAATAAAATAACCGGCTATCCGGCTATCAACGAATTCATTCAATTTCATAGTTTTTGTTCCACTTAAAACTTCTCTATATCACTGTATATTGAATGCACGTGCGCTTAATCGCTGTATATTGAATGCACGTGCGTCGTCATCGATTTCTCCGCATTTTGTGGGAGCCTCGTTTTGAAAATGTCGATTTGTTACTATTTTTAGTAACAATTCACATGTATACAATGTTAATTTCCCATAAACCCATTGTTTGCCTCCGGAAGTTAATCAGAGTCTTCTCTGATGAAAATTCGCTCCTCGATTTTTGGATGTCGCTATTTACATCAGAGCGCTGTCTAATTCAAAAACAAAAGAAAATTCCGACACAAGTTATGTCGCTGTGTCGGAATTTTCTTTTGTGTTTGACTGGGACAGCGTTCCGTTGTAAATAGCGACATCCAAGTATCATCGAGCGAATTTTCATCAGAGAAGTCTCGGATTACCGGAAGTGTTCTGCGGGTACGGACTAAAACATAAATGAAAGGAGTCTATACCCTAATTAGAATGCATTTGATCTCTGAAAACTACATGTCTTACTTGCTATACCCTCCAAGCAGGGGTCATGATTCATTGTTATTTATCATTTTTTTAAAAAACGTTTAGTACACATTTGAACGGCGTTCTAAGAGAGTAACTTGCTAAAACATGTGTTCCGTAACTACTTTATCCCTTTCCCAAAATAAGACCGGGTTTGACAGCCCGTAAAGAAAATGTTCGGGGGAATATTGGGATGAAAGAAGAAACTGCTGATAATCAGAATTTTCTACTTTAACCTCGATATTGTCTTTGGTATTATCTACAAATAGTTCTAATTTTATCTAGGTATATATCTTTTATACGAAATACTGCGATGAGCTATTTTTAGAACTCTTATCTATAAGCCTCTAGCAGAGCACACTGGCTTTATCTTTTTCGGACACTCTGGGGTGTATTCTAAATAACTTGTACGAAATTTCCTTTGTTTTAGCTCCACTGGCCTTTCAGGCCAGCGGGCTATTGTCATAGCGGTGTGTCCGTCGTGCGTCCGTCCGTGCGTCCGTCCGTCCGTGCGTCCGTAAACTTTTTCTTTAAAAATCTTCTCCTCAGAAACTACTGGATGGATTTCAACTAAACTTCACAGGAATGATCCTTGAGTGACCCTCCCTCAGATTCCTACAAACAGTTTGGATTGAACCAGAATGACTTAAGTTATCTGCCCTTGAACGTCAAAAAAAGCTGGTTTTGACTTTATTTTTACTCTAAAATCTACAAATATTAACCAATCAAGACAAAACTTAGACAGAATATATATAAGCATGATATCCTGCCTTGGTTCAATTTTCAGCTTGATCGGATTTTTACATCATGAGTTATGTGCCCTTAATTTGACAAAATTTCCATTTTCGACTTTGTTTTCACTCAAACAGCCATAACTGTGTTTTCACTCTAACAGCCATAACTGTTAACCAATCAAGATGATATTTGGACAGAATCTTGTTGACAACAAAATCTTGCTTTTGTGTAATTTTCAGGATGATTGCATTGCTACAATCTGAGTTATGTACCCTAGAAATTGACAAAATTTCAGTTTTCAACACTTTTTTCACTTTTGTGGCCACATATATAGATTAATACTGACATTTGGACAGACCATAAGATCTTGCTTGAGTTTAATATTCAGCTTGATTATTGTGGTGTTCAAGACATAAATTATCAAGTCAAAATCATATTTTTAGATCAGAATGTCTTTATTTTCATGACCACTAAGTTACATGCACAATCGCAACTTCTTGAACTAATTATCATAAAGAAAAACAACTCTTACTGAACTTTAAATTGCTCATATCAAAAGTTACTTCCCTTAGTTTACCACAATTATTAACTCACATATTGAATTATGTGCCCTTGAATTTGGCATAACGACAGTTTTCAACTTTATCATCACTCTAAAAATCCCCAAAATATTAGTCAATCATTTACCTTCTTTTCGCTTTGACCACATAATTGCTTCTCTTTACTTTGTTTCTGCTCTAAGAATCACAAGAATTTAAAAATATATCAGTTTAAGCATTTAGATAAATTTGTCAAATTTTTTATAGTAAACCACAAGAAATTCAGGCCTGTGGAGCAACTCAAGACCTTCAGGTCTTTCTAGTTGTTTCAATATATGGCATTGTCAATAATTGATTTATCACATGTATATTGTAGCCAGCGCTAATCTTTATTTTTCAAATTTGAATGATTTGAAATTTTGACGCTTGGGAAAGGGTTAATTGGAACTATACATGGAAAAATCGAAGAATGATGAAAAATGCTGAAAATGCTGATAAACTAATGTTCCCCCTTTTTTCTCACGTTTAAGGTATCCCCATATTCAAAGATATATTTTCTAGTTTGTAGCCTTGTTCTCTTCGATTTTACTTTATTTATCTTTTTTCATTTGATTTCATCCATGCCCCTCTATACAACAAAATTATATATGTTTTATATAAAATATAGTATATTATCTTTATACCCAACCATATTCAAAACAAGACTCGTTTTCTATCTCCCTTAAGCTAAATGATTGAGAAAACATTGAGGCAAATGAAGAAAATTGTTGTAATCAGCATTATCTTCTTTTGCCTCAATAGTGTGTGCTATTTTACACAGAAATCCTTTCTTTATCAACATCTTTATTGAAGAAATGCTGATAATCAGTATCCTTTTTGTTAGAATACTTTCCTTATATTGAACCATTTCCCAAACAAATCCTGGTTGTAACGTCCAACTATACTGCAAGCTTTTCAGGAAACATTGGGGCAAAATGAGAAAATGTTTATAACCTGCATTTTCCCTGTTTGTCTCAATATTGTTCTTGCTATTTTCCATACATTCCTCTATCAACACCCAAATTGTCTCCTGCAATATTTGTCCACAATGTTATGGAATTCCCTTATGCAAACTTTTCGGAAACACATTGAGGCAAAATGAGATAATGGTTATAAACAGCATTTTCACCCTTTGTCTCAATATATTCCTTTCTATGTTGTACACAATCCTTAACCCATTCTCACACATTGACTCTTTCTGACTCCCCAGAAGATAAAGGCTTCAGGGTTCTCCGCAGAATATTTTGAAGCTGTAGTGGCAAATTATATGAGAATTGTTAAACATTGAAAGTATATAATTGTGAGTGAAAACATTATGGAAAAAGAAGAAAATGCTCATCTTGAGCAATTTCTTCTTTTCCCATAATATTTTTGCTCATAATTATCACATTTACAATGAAAAAAATGTATTATTCAACAGTGTTTGGCATGAAATACCTCAAAATGCCTCTAGTTGGTAACCATTTTTGAAGAAATTAAGCTGTGGGGTAGTTTTAGAGCTGTAGGGACATTACACTGATTAACATGAAGATGTAGTGGGGCCGATACAGCTTATTGGGCTGGGGAGAACACTGGGCTTTGGAAATCATTGTGGACAATAAAGAAATTGCTTGTAACAAGCATTTTTTTTTTCATTTTTCAACAATGTTTTCTAACCCAAGATAGAAAGATTTCTAAAATTTCATCAACTTGAAATAGTTGTATGCAACACCTTACAAATTTGGAACAGTGTAAACTTTTGCTGTCTGGTGTTGGGTTTATATTCATTATTATGTCCTGTTATATTTTTCCACAAAGTTATGATATACTGACGTTCTTAATTCAAACCTTTTTGGGAAATATTGAGGCAAAATAAAGAAGTGTTTGAAATATTTATGTATTTGACCGCACTATATTTAAGTAGTTTTGGAAAGGGTTAAACAAAGGAATTTATTGTTTTAACGGTTATAGAATTACAGATTGATTGAAATATTATAAGTTGGATGTGTTTCATCATCGTATTGTTTTCCAAAGCAACATCAAAACCAGGTCTAGATTGCGAAAGGGTTAAACAGTTTAGTAAAGTATTTTCTAAAGTGTACGAAATGCCAGTTGACCCCAAGTTGACTACCTGTGCTAAAAATAGATTATGGGTTTTTCCATTGTTGGCTTATTTCGTATAAACGGTATACCAATTTTGTCGTCTGCTACGGCTTTTTTTTATTTTGACCAATCTGAAATGTTTCTATTTGGGAAATGGTTAACATACCAACAATGTAAATTGATTTGATTCTATGTATGCCTATTCATCTAGATCTATAGGCCTATCTATAGATTAAAAAGTTAACACCGTTTTTTAAACCAAGTGGTGAAAGGATTGCTAGTCTGATTTCTATGCATTTTGAGCATATCATCACATATTCTGGTTTCCCAGATTTCTACTTTCGCTTTGAAATGCCTAGCTACACGCGAATACTAGCAAGGCCTATTAGACAAGATGTCTATGTCATTAACCTTAAAATACCCACTTAGTTGATCAATCAATTATTGTGAACGCGATTAAATGCATGGCTTATCGAAAATCATTGTTTAGTTTCGGACATCAAAACGTGTAAGAATTTATGCATAGAAAGATTCTAAAAATAGACGTGTCCTAGTTCCTATTTTTAGCGCTTGAAGTGGGTCGCATATTTCATAGTTCAGTAAACTTGACTGACCCATTTTCAACGAAAGATATTGGACTGGCTATTGAACCGTAATGAAAGCAAATTACTACGTGATCGTTTCTCCTCTTTAAACACATGTTTAATTGAATGTTTTATCATCGGTCACACAATTGAATATCTTATGTACAACTATAGAATTCAGTATTGAATATTCGAAAGGTTGTTCTTGTCATTGATCTTTGCTTTTGATAGAACTATTTATAGTGGGGAGGACCGGGAGATGTTGTGTGGTATGCAGAGAATGTAAAAGTGCAGAGAATCACGACTGCAATGAAAAGCAAATTTTGCAAATTTGCTTTCCAAAAACCAGATTTCGAAATGAGGGAAGTTGTTGCTTCTCTTTAGATTTTGATGATTTCAAATGGTGTTTGGAAAGGGGAGGGGGCATTTTTGCAGAGACAAACATTTGCACAGGGCAATCACATCTAGTGAAAAAGTATTGAAAGTATGATTCCTATTCGTTCAAAAGAAACTCTTGCAAGGGGTGTCATAAAAGTGTATAATTCAAAGTTTATCTTTTAAAAAATCCAAACGTTTCACACCATAAATGATGAAGTAGAAGACATTACTGGTGAATTATGAATTAGACAGAACTAGAGGAAGGGCTACCGATAACTTTTCTTTTCATTTCCAACTCATTTTTAGCTCACCTGAGCACGAAGTGCTCAAGGTGAGCTATTGTGGTCACTTTTTGTCCGTCGTCCGTCTGTCCGTCTGTCCGTCCGTCCGTCCACAATTTCGTGTTAACACTCTAGCATCTACAAATATAAGCCAATCTTGACCAAACCTGGTCAAAACATGTATGACCATAAGATCTCGGATGAGTTCGATTATGGGTCAGATCGAACCAGAAAGTCCGGAGTTATCTGCCCTTGAATGCGAAAAATAGCTAGTTTTGACATTGTTAACACTCTAGTATCTACAATTATTTATCAATCAAAACAAAACTTTGACACAATGTTGGTGACCATAAGATCTCGGATGAGTTTGATTTTCAGTCTGATCAGACCAGAAGGTCTTGAGTTATGTGCCCTTGAAATTGACAAAATTGACATTTTCGACTGTTTTCGACTTTGTTTACACTCTAACTTCTACAAATACTGACCAATCAAGACAAAACTTTGAGACAATGTTAGGAACCATAAGATCTTGTATGAGTATGATTTTCAGATTGATCGGATCAATAAGTCATGAGTTAAACGCCCTTGAATTTGACAAAATTGCCGTTTTCGACTGTTTTTGACTTTGTTTACACTCTAGCATCTACAATTATTGACCAATCAAGACAAAACTTGATCACAATCTTAGGGACTATAAGATCATGTATGAGTTTGATTTTCAGATTGATCAGATCAAAAGGTCATGAGTTAAACGCCCTTGAATTTGACAAAATTCCCGTTTTTGAATGTTTACGACTTTGTTTACACTTTAGAATCTACAATTATTGACCTATTAAGATGAAACTTTGACACAATGTTGGTGACCATAATTTCTTGGATGAGCTTGAACTTCAGTCTCGTCAGACTAGAAAGTCATGAATTATATGCCCTTGAATTTGACAAAATTGATGTTTTCGATTGTTTCGGACTTTGTTTACACTTTAGCATCTACAATAATTGTTGACCAATCAAGAAGAAATTTGGACACAATGTTGCTGAACATAAGATCTTGCACCAGTTTGAATTAGCTTAATTAGAGTAGAATTTGCTGAGTTTGCTGAGCCCTTCAAATTGACAAATTTGCCGTTTTCGACTGTTTTTACTCTAACAACCACAAATAGCGACAAACCGAGACAAAATTTGGACGCAATGTTGTTAACCATAAGTTTGTTTTCAGTCTTAAAGTCACAAGTAATTGATTTGAACAAATCTGTGGCTCATATCATCTTGGTTCAGGTGAGCGATATAGGACCATCATGGTCCTCTTGTTTTCATTAATCTTAAAAGTAGTTACCCTTCACTATGTCCTATAAAGTGATAGAATAGTAAGAAACGTAAATTATTGAATCAGTAAAGAATGTGAGAAAGATACATTATATCCTTTTAAAGGTGACGTCGATGAAGTCATTTGACAAATAAGTTAAACAATGGTATTTCAATAAGTGTGTTGTTGAATTATTTTAGGGAAGTAAATATGGATGTTCTACATACAAAAAAAACTTTATCATGTCCCCTTCATGCCTATGTAACTGATTTTACTTGATGCCAACATTTGTTAATTTTACTGATGTTTAAAATTGTAACACATATTATGGGAAACCATAAGCTTGATTTATGGAGAAAAATCTGAGAACAAGAGGGTTTTCATGTCGAAATTACTCTCTTATATTCTTTGAAGAACAATTCACTGATTTGGATGTCCTTAATTATTTGGAAGTCTATGGAAATAACATTAGAGAGATATAAGCAAGAGATAAAGAGAAACATTATCTCCTTTCATTCAATCTTTTCTTGCCTTAGGAAAGTGAATTTCAAGTTTTCCTTACTGCACAAGAAGGAAGAGAAAATACTATCAAATGTATAAATGGAATGAAAATTCTTTATTTACAATCTGTCTTAATTGAACATGCAAAATATAACTGAGTGACTTTTTAATACCTAAAGTTCTGTCTTTTATAAGAAATTACTCCCTGAGACTATATAATTGGTTCCCTACAAATTTTCATGGTGTTTTGAAATGACTAGAATGATGGTGACTAACACCCTATCATGAAATAGTTATGAAAATCTTCTGGGCTTTCAATATTGATCTCAATAAACATCTGTTTTTCACCCGGAATTATTTCAAGGAAGATCATCAAGCAAGATCTTGGAATTGTCTCATTTACTGATTCTATATTTATAAGGCCATTAAAAACAGTGACTGTATAGGAATATAACTTGGAGATGACTAATGGTTCTATGTCATGACACAGTTATGAAGATTTTCTAGGTTTTCAATATTGATGTCAATAACCATCTGTTTTCATGACAACTATCAAAGATAGCCCCTTTGTTCTTCCTAAACAATTCATGAATAATGCATGGTGACCTTAAACATATCGTCGGTCATGTTCAAAAATGCTGCAACTGCAGCTTATTCAAGCTATAGTTACGACATTTTCGACCATGACCGACAATAACTTGGCCATCAAAGTGATCAGAGTATTTGACTAAATTGTACGGTAAATGGTTTATGTCATTTCTGAAATTTTGCTTTTATTTGTAAGGCCAAGGGATTTCTCATTAGTACAAAATTGTTTAAACATTTCCCAAACAATGATTGCCTTGGACAATTCCCTTATACATTAATGGAGTTAAAAAAAACATTGAGCTGATGACCAGCATTTTTCTTCTTTGCTAATTTGATAATGTACATTTACACAACAGAACCGGATACTAAAATTTGGCATGAAAAACAACCAAATAATTTCAACAATTGATTGTAGCCAAAATCAAGAGAGGTCAGGATCCACCAGATTCCTCCTAAGTATATGCATGAAGATTTCTGCCAACAAAAATCTGTATTTCTGTAGGTTGTAGATGTAGAAAATCTGAAAATCCTGAAGGGAGTTAAGGACAGATCCTCCAGTTGTTACTGCGCAACTTACTGCGCATATCCTAAATAACGAAAATAAAGCTGTTTCAGTAATTGGCCTTTTCAGCAAATGTATTTTTTACATTTAGTTAATGTTTGGTTGATAAATGACAAGACCCTTTTCGGTTATTTCAATTTTCTCTGTTTGGTCAATTAAAGTGTAATAGTACTCGGATGGTACATTTCGCTTTCTGTTACGCGTTCAACATGTGGCGTTAGCGATAGGAAACGGAGCAACAAAAGCAAAGTGGTGTTTTTATGAGCTAGTCCGCTTCAGATGGAACACAAAAGATGACACTTTTTATTATCTAAAGCTGGTAATAAGGTAGAAAATGGATAAAAGTAGTGAAACAATTTCGGACAGAGCTGCAAAAAGTAAACCAAATTTTACTTATAACTAAGAAAAACGCTTGGTTTGATATATTTTTCTTTGTTTGTTTTTGTAGGTATGGCCAAGCACTATGTCTATACCAAAAAAGAAAAAAATCTTACCGCTGGAATATTTTTTATTATCAGAAACGTTTCGAAAAAAGAGCAATTTCAGCTACTTTTGAAAGAATGATTTACAAAAAATTTCAAAATCATCAATAAATTTTCCCAAATTGATACTCATTTATACAAAATAAAACATATTGAACACAATAAAGACTTATTTATGTAATGCTAGTCATTTCGAACACTTTTTTGTGGGTATTTAAGTGACACCTCATTTTTGCAATTTTAGACAAGAGTAGTCTCCCTTGAAATCCTATAACTTTTTAATTCGCTTGGTGACCTATAGTTTTTAAGTCATTTTTTTACTTCTTATATATTTAAATATCAGTACAGAAAAAATAAAAAAAATCTTACCGTGGGAAATAAATGGAGGATCTGTCCTTAAGGCATTTTAAAGCAGTACAATGAATTGAAGGAAAAATCCCAGAAGTTTTTATCTTGTATTTTGCTGTCCATTATTGAGTCAATTATGTTGTTTATACCGGGAAGACATTGTTTGACTAGCTCTTAACAACCATCCATCCCCAACATAAACATTGTGCTTTGTTGTCAGTTAATGAGAATAACTCAAGCCTCATGTGCACAGAGAAATGGATTGATTAAGCCACTGGTCAGCAAACAGTCGTAAAAACGTGATGACCAATTACTGAGAGCCTCGTGGACAGTCTCCCATCTGACCAATTCCATCAGGCAATAAAGCGGACACACACTTCTTTAGTGCTTCTCATCTTCAACACTTTGCCCGGTATTATTGCTTGTAATTATATGAGTCAGTTCATTGAGTTTTGTAAAATGCAACTTTATAAGATATTTATATTCTTAGAACAAGCTGTGATCATCTTCTATGAAAAACAATGTAATAAGAAAACATTTACATGTGGTTGATGTACAATAATAGTTAATTATGAAATAGCATTAAACCTGCAATAGACTTGCAGAGAAAGTGTTTCTGAGACAATAAAAAAAAACACTTAAAACTTGAAATATTGATTTCGTAGGATCCATAGCAAATAATAATTGTCACAAGCATTTTGTTCTATTTCTACAATACTTCAAGTAGCCATCTCTTGACCTTTCCGAAACAGCAAAATTTAAGGGTGATCAGATTCAAAAGCAGCTGTAGAGGACAAAATGGGTGTTGATCAAGATTGGATTTGTGTACAATCCAGCATGTATAATATTGAGGCAAAAGAAGAAAATGCTGATAATCAGCATTTTCTTCTTTTGCCTCAATATTTTCCAGCAAAACCAGGCCTAGTTTGGGAATGGGATAATGCTCGTATTTGTAGATAATTGGAAAGAAAAGGGTGATTGTGGTGAAAAACTTCCAGATAAAAGAAAGGATAGATGTTCTCTGTAACAGACAGTTTTATGGCAGCAGATACTCATATTGATTTTGTCTTCCTTACTAAAGTACTTAGGGAAATGTAGGGAAGATTCTTTTTCTGAGAAGAAAGTTGTTTTTGTTCCCTGAATGCTCTGTATATAGATTTGTTGTACATGTACTAAATTCATGCACTTTTTGAATAAGAATTAAGTTAATATAGATTTTTATACCCCCCACCTACGAAGTAGAGGGGGGTATATTGGTTTCACCATGTCTGTCTGTCTGTCTGTCCGTCCGTCCGTCCGTCCGTCCGTCCATCCATCCGTCCGTCCGTCTGTCCGTCCGTAGACTTTTTTGTTTCCGTGCTCTAAGTTATGAACCGGTTGACCTAGGATCATGAAACTTTACAAAGTTGTTGCCCATGACCCAAGGAGGTGCCCTATCATTTTTGGGTCACAAAGGTCAAAGGTCAAGGTCACAATCTGACTTTGTTTAAAATCCGTTTCCGTGCTCTAAGTCATGAACCGGTTGACCTAGGGTCATGAAACTTTACAAAGTTGTTGCCCATGACCCAAGGAGGTGCCCTATTGTTTTGGGGTCACTAAGGTCAAAGGTCAAGGTCACAATCGGACTTTGTTTAAAATCCGTTTCCGTGCTCTAAGTCATGAACCGGTTGACCTAGGATCATGAAACTTTACACAGTTGTTGCCCATGACCCAAGGAGGTGCCCTATTGTTTTTGGGTCACAAAGGTCAAAGGTCAAGGTCACAATCGGACTTTGTTTAAAATCCGTTTCCGTGCTCTAAGTCATGAACCGGTTGACCTAGGATCATGAAACTTTACACAGTTGTTGCCCATGACCTAAGGAGGTGCCCTATTGTTTTTGGGTCACAAAGGTCAAAGGTCAAGGTCACAATCGGACTTTGTTTAAAATCCGTTTCCGTGCTCTAAGTCATGAACCGGTTGGCCTAGGATCATGAAACTTTACACAGTTGTTGCCCATGACCCAAGGAGGTGCCCTATTGTTTTTGGGTCACTAAGGTCAAAGGTCAAGGTCACAATCTGACTTTGTTTAAAATCCGTTTCCGTGCTCTAAGTCATGAACCGGTTGACCTAGGGTCATGAAACTTTACACAGTTGTTGCCCATGACCCAAAGAGGTGCCCTATTGTTTTTGGGTCACAAAGGTCAAAGGTCAAGGTCACAATCTGACTTTGTTAAAATCTGATCCATGCTCCAACTAAAGAACCTTTTGACCTATTGCACTTTTTTCAGTGACAAGGCGCTAGTGGGGGGTATTCGTCCGCTTTGCGACAGTTCTAGTTGAAACTGCTGCACATTTATATGACTTCATGTCTTGATCTTCCGTAATTAATCCAGAATTTTATTTTGAGCACATCCACACAGCAGCTAATTGCTTGTTTTACAAAACGAGTCATACTTTCCTTAGGTAACTATTAATTGTATCAATTTACTTGGTTTGTTTTTGAGCTGAATAACTCTTAGTTAAAATATGATTTAAAAGATTTTTTTTTCAATTAGAGTATCATAATTGATGCTAAAAACAACAACATAATGTACCAAAAAATTACCAGCTTAAATTCTGTTATAATTTTAATACGGCTTTGTAAACGGGAAATATTTAATTTCTTAAAAGCATTTATAAGTACGAGCTCTATGTTTTGTTCAAGCTTATCAAATTGGCTACAAATGGCTACAGAGGATTCATAGGAACAAAGAGATATGGTAACCCCCCTCCCCCATCCTTAAAAAAACAGAAAAAAAAAACACAGAGGCAAAGTAAATACAGTATTATAGTGTGTAAGGTAGACAAAGAAAAGAAATGAGGCATGAACATTCTTGACATCTGTCATTACTTTCAAAATGGTCAGGTCTTTAGTGATGCCATAGGCATCAACATGTGGTTATTGTTTCATGATTGAGTAATAACAAAGAAAAGCTCACTTGTATATTTTACTTCTTAATTAGTAAATACCTACAAAACTCTTAGGCCATTGGGATAGACAAAGAATAGGAATGATGTATACTAGTAAATATTCTTGACAACTACCAATGTTTCTAGTTTGGGGAAGTCTATAGATTTGCTACAGGCCATTCGAGTCAACATCTGTCAGGTATTCAATTAGACAATTATAACTGTTGCAACATTTAAACACCAATTTAATACCTCTCTAAGACAACCGAATGTAAGGTACATGTATTCCAAATTGAAAATCTATGTTACAAAAGCCAAATATTTTTGTATCTTTCCTTACAGCCCATGATATATGACCTGGCAGAGCATTTCTAACTTATAGCTAGAGATGCTCTGCCATGTCATTTATTGAGACCTATATATACTTTTCCTTAATGTTTTCCTAATTTCAATTTTGACATCAAAACCAGGGACGGTTTAGAAAAGAGTTTGTATAGTCATACTAATGTGAAATTGACTATTCTGTATTAACCAATAACAAAGGCTACCCAAGGGATTTAGCAAAAAGATTGCTTGGATTTCCCTCAATTTCCTGTAAGTCAACTTCTTAATTAGATCATCATGAGAAAAAATAGCCTCAAGACAAAACAACAATTGAAAGCTAATAACACAAACTAATTTGTAACTGCATATAAATTTAAACCAGGCCCCGGTTTCTCGAAAAAACTTAAGTATATTCTCATGAGTTCATGCTCAACTTCTATTGAATACCAATCGACGTTGATTGGTATTCAATTGAAGTTCACGTGGATTTCGTGCGAATTGAGCATGGTGCTCAGATTTGAGCATGAGAACGTACTTAAGTTTTTTCGAGAAACTGGGGCCTGGATCTTGAAAATGGCCTAGATGGCATTTTAGACCAACTTTGATCTAAATCTGTCTTTACGTAAGCGCAGTCTAATCACTGTGGATAATCACGTGATACAATATTTTCAGAAAATCTTCAATAATTTTGTAAATACTGGACCGATTCGAATTCGGTTTAAAGCAGAGAAGGTGGACAGACGTCACGCATTAGATGGATGTGGTTGATTTTTGAAAAATCAACTGATAAAAAAGTTATTGAAGATAAACCAAAATTTTGGTTTATCTTCAATAACTTTTTTGTCGGTTGATTTTTCAAAAATCAAACATGTCCAGCTTATTCCTGGCATTTTCCCAACTTTTCTGTTTCAAACCGAATTCAAATTGGTCAAGTATTAAAAAAGATATTGAAGATTATCGGAAATTCTGAGTCACATGATTATACACCGTGCTAATCATGATCTCTGCTTTCCTAGCGTCAACAGCATAGATCTAGATCAGAGAGTTCATCATTTCCGCATGTTTTTTCCCTCATTAGTAAAAGATTTTGAACTGTTTATAATAAACTGTCTATTATGTCAAAAATTCACAACTGAAAAATATCTTCAAATTAATAATTATTTTTCTTTGAAAAATTAGAAAGAATCATTAGCTGTCAAAGCAAGCTTAAAAATTTAAAAATATGAAATTCAAGGAAGAGAATTATTAGATATCATTGTACCAAGCTATGTAAGCCAAAATTCAATATTTTGTCATGGCAACATGGCAATTATTCAAAACATTAATATACTTTTTTTTTAATTTTCACTTAAATGATCTGAATATTGTTTCTAAATCAAAAGCATTTTGAAGAGACATATGTTAAAGAAACCCCAGAGATGAAAAAAAAATCATTAGGGAACTAATTGTTAGTTATCAGGTTTCTAAAAAGAAAGCAGGCCAAGTTAGATTTTTTCTCTGTTATCCTCTCAGAGTCGTTGGAGTGACTCAGAAAAGCTTCGCTGATATTGGCAGTTGGCGGTCTGATAGAAGAAGCTAGCTTAGTAAACTTGGAACATTCAAATTGTATGTATGAATTCAGAGCTGTAGAGAATGCCTTGACATTAAGATTCTATTTTCGTCAATTCTCGTTTAAACCTTATGTAGTGGGTACTCATTTGAATCGTCTCGACGAGACGATTCAAATGAGTGACCCACAACATAGGGTTTGAACATCATTTAAAGATTTTTCGAAAAATTTAGACGCCATTAAAGCTCATATCTAGAGCTCTCCGTATGATGTCATGTATTGATCAGACTTTATTGATCGTCACAGAGCAAATATGGTGGTTTGGATTCTGCTAGATTCCATCAAATAACTTCAGCCAATTTACAACCATCTGATGAGTAAGGTCCCGTTTTTTCTGTATTGGAAATAGTTGGTGGCTGTCATTTAGTAACCACGGAGTGTTTTAAGCTTTTTGTGGAATTTTGTGGACTTTTATTCATGGAATTTATAGAGTAATGGTGTAAAAATAGTTCTAAAAAAGTGCATTCAAATTAGAGTGGTGTTAGTGGATTTCTAGCAAAGTGGTTCATCTTGATGAATTATTAATTGCCCCTGATTGGATACAACGGTAATTATGTACATTTGATTTGTCTATGTTCGTGAAATTGGATAAATTGATTATGGTGAGCTTTGATTTTCATTTTAGAATTCTGTAGAATTTTAGATGTCATGAAAATTTCGTCTTTATAGATCTAAGCTTAATTTGTTTATACCATATTGTGCTTTAACACTTTCCCAAACAAGACCTGGTTTTGACGTCCCTAGTAGAAAAGGCTTGGGAAAACATTGAGACAAAAGAAGAAACTGCTGATAACCAGCAGTTTCTCCTTTTGTCTCAATATTTTCTATGCAATATTCTACACAAATTCTATCTTTAATAACTTCTAGTACCCTAGTAGAAAAGGCTTGGGAAAACATTGAGACAAAAGAAGAAACTGCTGATAACCAGCAGTTTCTCCTTTTGTCTCAATATTTTCTATGCAATATTCTACACAAATTCTATCTTTAATAACTTCCATTTTGTCATTTGTGGCAGTTTTGGAAGTGGATCACCCTAAAATTGCGTCGTTTGGGAAAGGGTTAAAGACCAGTGTCTGCCATTTTATTTCAGTTTGAAGTTGTTAGGGTTCAAACAACTGCATAAATAATGATCTACCCATGTTCTTTGAAACAGTTGATTAACATTTACTAAATAATTTTTTGTTCAATTTGAAAGTGGTTGGAGATGATAAAATATTTGGCTGTATAGATCTACTATAATTAGCAAAAAAAGGTTAAAAAAGAGAAATTGCTGGTTATCAGCAATGTTTTCTTTTCTCTTAATGTTTTTTCAAAACTAATTCTCTTTATAGGAAAAACTTCTCTTCATAGGGAAGTAAACCAGGTATTTTGCAGGCATGTAGGGAGCAATTTTATAGGGAGAGGGGTGGGGGTGGGGCTAAAGCCCCAGCTAGTGTCTGAATATTTTGAGGGCTAAATAAGGAAAATTCTGTATTTTTGGCCAGCTTAGCTCGATCCCCACTAGCCCCCCTGTGCCTATGTGCCTGTTTTGCATTCTTCTATCCCTTGCATCTATGATGTAGTTTGAAATGTCAATGGAAACTATAGCTGTTACATAATGTGCATGCCTCATTTTCCTAAGTGCTTCTTGTCATATAATATACAGGAATGAATGAACCCTTACTCAAACAAGGTTGGGCTTTGATGTCCCAATTAGGAGAGACAAGGGAAATCATTGAGACAAAAGGAAAAAATGCTGATTGATGTCCAGCATTTTCTCCTTTTGCTTCAATATTTTCTGAGCTTTATTTTATGTAAATCCTGTCTTTATCAGCATCCAATTTCTGGTCTGTAGGAGCTTTTGAATTAGAACTATCCAAATCTTTGCTATTTGGGAAAGGGTTAAATGCCACATTCCACACTTTCATTTGTACTTCATCAGCTGATTCTCCTAACCATGTTCCTTGCATTTCTCATGCTAGCATATACACAACATCCTCTCCACTCCACCAGCTAAAATGACAATGAAATTAGATACTGATAAAGAAAGAAGTTTTGGACAATATTGAACAGAAAATATTGAGGCACATAGGGAAAACACTGATCAACAGCAATTTTAGAGTCAATAAAGATATAACGAGAATGTATGTGAGCTGACCAGTATGGATACTTTTCACACTTACAATAAGTATTTGTTTATTTGACGCCTCACATATCATGATTGTGTCCATTAAATGTGATATAACAAGAGCATATCACTGCTTTTCAACAGAAGCCTTGTAACTGCAGCTTGTATTGAGCTGCAGTTACAAGGTTTTTGTTGAAAAGCGTCAATATACAATATCTACAGACAATTAGCCTACTTGTATTTTGTATGTCATGACTAATGGTATTACCTAGAAATAGTGTTAGTCAAAATAAATGAGCCAGAATTGGAAATAAAGTCCCTTATAGCATTGAAGAAAGCTGTGTTTCAAGAACAGCTTGCGGTTATGGGAGATTCAAGTTGTTCTATTATTAATTTTCAATTATCTTTTATGTAGCATATCCTAATCATATG
The DNA here is from genome assembly GCA_963680895.1 of Fragum sueziense. Classification (NCBI taxonomy): domain Eukaryota; kingdom Metazoa; phylum Mollusca; class Bivalvia; order Cardiida; family Cardiidae; genus Fragum; species Fragum sueziense. The sequence continues at coordinate 39,343,178 of OY804597.1, forward strand.
TAAAATACCACAAGCAAAAATTGCTGAGAAATCATATGATGACACAAATATGATAGGTTGACCTATGTTGGCAGAGAAGGAAATAGTAATGGCAAATGGCAGTGTTATTGTGATACTAAAACCAGACATTCCATACGTCCCGGAACGTCCGGGACAGTCCCGGAAATCGATATGCCGTCCCGGCGTCCCGTACATAAAGCAAATGTCCCGGAAATCTTCCATTCCCGATTATGCACTATATAAGTGTAGAGAAATTTCAAGTAAAGGGTTAAGTTTCAAAAGTTATGCTAATCGAGTGTAAAGTTGACAACAGCTGTTAATAACATACACGCTGACCCTTAATTGATAGACAAAAATCGATAATCGGACTATTAATTACCCAGATAACAGTGAGGTCGAAAGATTATGACACCTTGTATAACAGTTTAATTGGTGTGGCTGAGAAGACGGAGACAGTTTGTTGTATCATGTACATAAAAATTGTAATATCTTTATTGTCCAGCAAGATTAACCCGGGACATCTGCATATGTAATGACCTCTCTTCGCCTATAGATGTTTTGTTAAGACGCTCAACTAACAGACTTTGCAGACGAAAATTAAGTTGTCCCGGGTTAATTCGGGTGGAAAATACGTGTTTGGTTACGAGATGAATTGACACACCAAAACTGGTAACGATCTCCGAAAATAACAAATCAAGTTCAGGATAGCGATTTCGATCCATTCCGATCTTATGTACTTCGAGACAATTTCAAAAGTCGTGTAAGAATACTAAGCATCATTTTAAATAAAAAGGGCTTTGATTGAATATTAAATAACTCATGCGTACGAAAATGAAACTGATAATAAGTAGATCTACCTTCTTTGGAAGCAAAATAGTAAATTCCATTCTCTATTTTGATATTCAAACTATGAGGCCACCGCGATATGACTCTCGAAGTTGAAAATGGCGTAAAACCCCCTAAAAACTATGAGGTTCTACAATTTCCCGTTCCCTTCCACAATCTCTTAACTGCAGACATAATAAGTTATTGTTACGTCACTTTAAAGTTATGGATGAACGAACGCATGATTCCTAATCGGTTGACAGGATATCAAACCAATAGCGTCGAGCAGAAAAAAGTTTGCTCCGCCCCTAAGCTGCATTCGAAATGAGTGATTGACGTGTTACAAAGCTTGCGCGCGAGACTTTTCAAGTTCACCGAGGTCACCCGACATAAAGGTCACCGATAGATGTCGCCGCGTCTTTCAAACATCAAACGCCCCGCGTGTAGCTACTAAATTTGGAAACACGCTTTTCTCACCGCTTCTTCATGCAGTAACCGCGTAAATATCGAATTTTCGTACCATTGTTAAATCCTTTTGAATTCAAACGCCCGAACATTATTCCGACCGCTAACTCTATCCCAAACAAAAGATTGAATTTGTTATACACGGATTTAAAAAACGACAAGGTATTTTTTCATTCTGTGATAGAACAGCGTGCGTTTTATATAATTTACGGGAATTTATCTAGATCTATGCGATGACCACCCCTCTGCAATATTGAATATTTGAATGATAATGGGCAGACATTATTTTGTAGAATCTACCATTTTACGATCGCATTATATTATTTAGTGATGACAAATAACTGAATGCACCATTTTCTACATTTAATCCATCGCAGTCGGGAATCTACCAAAATAAAACTTAAAATGTGCGCCGCGAAGGAAGAAAGAGCGAATGGGGGGGGGAAGCTAGCGAGCCACGACGGCGGGGGGGGGGGGGGGGGGGGGGCGACTGGAGGGGGGGGGGGTCCCGGAAAAACATCACAAATCCCGGAAATTGGTCATCCAATGTCCCGGATTCCACTGGAAAAATTATGGCATGTCTGCTAAAACCCAATAAAAGTGTCAAGGTCACATTCATGAAAGTATGCACTGAAATTTTAAATTCTAGAAAAGTTCTGCTCAATGTCAACACAGGACAGAGAAAAGTGTTATAGATAACAAGGTTTGGAGAGTCCATATTACTGGTAGACTGGTAGCCTATAATTGATTGAGTAACCCCAGTCAGGCTAGTGATCAATTATTTATGAAATAATGTTACCCAATTGGATTATGGGTAATTGGATTTGCAAAGGAGAAATGGGAAAATGGAATTAGCCAATAATAAAGACTATGATTAATGGCAGCCACTTGAAATGCAATACTGATATGATTTGTGTACAAGTGTTTGGACTTTTTGCTGATTCAAATTAAAACATAGAATTTAACGCTTGTCACTGAAGATTTTGAAAATGAGCCAACATGCAGCGTTTAAAATACCATAATGTTTGATGAACATTGAAAGACATTTTGCGTTTTGAAATTAAGCATTTACACACTCATCTATGCTTAGCTCTGCAAATGATGCCAAAAAGATGCTGTGTCCTTTCCTGGAATTTGCATGCCATAGGTCAACATCAGGCCTGTAGGAAGCAATTTCATAAGGGGGGGGGGCACTAAAGCCCTTGTTATGAATATTGGGGGGGGGGGAGGGGGCTAATTTGGATTTTCCCAAAATTTTCAGTGTAAAATTAAGAAAATTTGGCATTTTTGGCCAACTTGGGGGGGGGGGGGGGGGGGCTTAGCTGCCTCTAGACCCCCTTGTTCCTACGGGCCTGAAAATTAAATGTCAACATATATTGATGAATTTCTTTATGCTCTAGTTAAATCATTTCAGATGTGAGAAGTAAGCAGAAGTTACCATTAGTATTGGAGTTGTTATAGTCCAATATACCTTAACCCTTTCCCAAACAAGACCTTGTTTTGGCGTCCCTAATAGAAAATGCTTGGGAAACATAACAAAAGAAGAAACTGCTGATAACCAGCAGTTTCTCCTTTTGTCTCAATATTTTCTATGCCATATTTTACACAAATTCTATCTTTAGGAAGTTTCATTTTGTCATTTTGTGGCAGTTTTGAAGTAGATCACCTTCAAATTTTGCCGTTTGGGAAAGGGTTGATATTTACAAGTCGGCTGCCAACCCTACATGGTCGCCATTATGTGGCCACCTATTGATAAAATGCTTAATTGATCTATTTCTGTCATTTCAGATGTGAGATGTAAACAGAAGCTACCATTACTATAGGAGTTGTGAGGGTCCAATATACCTGAATATTTACTAGTTGGCTGCCAACCCAGCATGGTCGCCATCATGTGACTGCCTATTGATGAAAATGCTCACTTGATTTAACTACCTTTTCAGATGTGAGATGTGAACAGTAACTACCATTACTATAGGAGTTGTGAGGGTCCAATATACCTGAATATTTACTAGTTGGCTGCCAACCCAGCATGGTCGCCATCATGTGGCTGCCTATTGATGAATTTCTTAATTGATTTAATTCTGTCATTTCAGATGTGAGATGTAAACAGAAGCTACCATTACTATAGGAGTTGTGAGGGTCCAATATACCTGAATATTTACTAGTTGGCTGCCAACCCAGCATGGTCGCCATCATGTGGCCGCCTAAAGTTCTAGCCTTCCTTGTTTTGTACTCTTCTTACACGTCGTCTGTGGCTGTCGAAGATCAACCACCTCGAAGTAAGTCTGATCTTGATCTACAATTTATAATAATCTTAAATGTGCAAAATCATTTGGATGGTATTTACGCATCTTCTTTGGTCAGTTTGTATATCATGATCACCCAACTTCAACCAAGGTGACTTGAAATGTGACTGCATGGACATATTGTAAACAAGGGGTTAAAAGCTTGTCATAGATGAGCCTCAAATCAAAGGCTCTCAAAATGTTAAAAAAAACCAAAAAAGAATAAGGTGGAATATGGCTTTAAAAAGGAACTTACCAGGAATGAAAAAGGTATTTCAAAGATGTTTGAAATTTGATTTTCAAAAACACACTTGAAAATATTTACATAATGATGACAGTGCTTCACATTTGTAATTATGATAATGATACTGTTTTTCAGTCACTCAGCCACCAACCATGACCCGTGATATGCAGACCAAGTCAGTTATATTTTTTGATGTGGATGCTTCACAAGCTAAGAAATTACATTGTTCAGCATATGGATCAGAACCCATTACGTAAGTATGGATTTGTAGATGTAACCTGACAAACATTATATTACAGGACAAAGATACTTTGGAAAAACCTTAAATCAGCAATTTCTCTTTTTCCTTTATAGTTTTTATTCTTTAACATACACACAATTTACTATTTATTCGCTTGAAATTGTACTAATCTTAAATTTCTGCATTTGAGAAAGGGTTAAAGGTCAGTCTTTGTGGATCACTTAGCATTAAAGAGTAGTATCATTATCAGTGATTTTTTTTCTTAAAAAAACGGTCGTTATTGGGCCCCTTTCCCCTCTCTGAGGAATATACTTTTTTCCCCAATTTCAGAGAAATTTTCCCCTCCTGGAACTAGATTTTTTGTTGCAAAGAAAAATCCAAATTATATTTAGATTTTAGGCATCTCTAGCAGTTCTAATGGTTGTTTGAAGGTCCCATTATGATATACAAGCAAGTTAAATGCATTTATAACACTGTATTTGAGAGTATAAGCATGTATTGAAATTTCCCCTTTTTGGGCGTTCACGCGCAAATTTTCCCCCACCTATGGGCCCTGACCCCCTTCCCCAAAAATTAAAAATAAACACTGATTATGGTCATGTCATGCTTTAATCCTTTCCCAAACAACAATTTTTTGGATGGTCCTATTCAAAAGCTGCTGCAGATGACAATATTGATGTTGTTAAAGATAAATTTTTTGTAGAATATAGCTCAGAAAATATTGAGACAAAAGGATAAACTGATGGTTATCGGCAGTTTCTTCTTTTGTCTCAATGTTTTCCCAAGCCAAGTCTATTAGAGACGTCAAAACCAGGTCTTGTTTGGGAATGGGTTAAAATTATCCATGGCATTTACATGAAAAGAGTAGTACTGAGACAATGTTAACTTGTGATTGCTTCAAAGAAACTATAACAGGACAACAAGGACATAATTTGCAGCCTGATCTGGATTAGGTTTCCAATGCCAAAGGGGCCATTTACGAATGTACTATGGAGCTTATTTAACCCCTTCCTAAACAATACTGGGGCCCGTATTATCGGCGATTGTACGCCAAGTTCACTATTGTGATTTTGCGTCAAAACTGGTCGTAAGATTTTTACTATTATGATTTTGCGTAAAAACTGGTCGTAAGATTGTTTACAGGAAGGGCCCTGGAGTTTGAAGTCCCTGGTAGAAAAAGCTTCAAACATTGACAAAAGAAGAAAATGTTAATTACCAGTGTTTTTATTCTTTTGCCTCAATACTTTCTTTGCTAAATGTTACACAAATTCTATTGTTTAGCAGCTTTCAAATTTGAACAATTCAAATTTATGCTGTCTGGGAAAGAGTTAAAGACAGCTTTCCATTTGCATTTTGTTTGAGAAAGATGTTTGAACAAAGGTCTTGCTTATTTTTCAGATTTTCATGGACCAAAGATGGTGTAAAATTGAACGTTGATGATGAGATGTATGTTTCCAATAACAAAACAAACATTCCACGAATAGTTTACTCCGATTCTAAATCGGGTACCATCCTCATTTCCGATATGGTAGAATCGGACGCCGGTTACTACCAGTGTATAGCAAAAAATCCATACGGAACTTCCTTATCAAAAATTGTGCGTCTTGAAAAGACGATAAAGAAGACATTTGACAAAGCGGGTGAGAAGCGCTATTCCGTTTATCCAGGAGAACAGCTCATGATGACGTGCAATCCACCCAAAAATAATCCGCCAGGGAAGTTAAAATGGGTTCTTTACGACGATTATCGGGATGAAAGAAATTCAGTGGTACTAGATGATAGACGGGCCATAGATAGTGAAGGTACGCAAGATATAAATTGAAGATTTATTTTTTGTTGATACTGGTAAAGTGTTTTGTGCTTGATCGAGAGAAGATGTACATTTATGTTGGTTGACGGTAATGAAACATTATAACCTGATTGATTTGAATAGAACTCCAATATTAACCTGGGACAACTTGATTTTTGTCAGCAAAGTCTATTTAGTGGAGGTCTTTTGAAGACATTGCCTAAATTGGGTATACACAAATATATGCAGAATTAGATGTCCTGGGTTGATATTGGTGTACTACGTTCCAGAAGTTAAAAGTAATACAGTCGACACTTTTTTGACTCATCCTATTTCTGTTCAGTTAAGTAGATATTTTGTCTATTTTTGATGGTCATCAGCAATGTTTACAATGTCCACATAACAAATCAACTGTATTTCAAACTTTACTGAATGTATGTATTGGCTATTTTTTTCGGTACAGGTAACCTGTATTTTGCTAATGTGAAGGACAGTGACAAAAGTGGTAATGGAACATATCTGTGTGAACTGTACATCAGTGAACTAGGCATGTATATAGAGGGGGCACCATCAGTTATAGATGTCAAACCAGGTAAGTTTACCTTGATTATTATTTATAAATATAATGGTACATATCTGTGTGAACTGTACATCAGTGAACTAGGCATGTATATAGAGGGGGCACCATCAGTTATTGATGTCAAACCAGGTAAGTTTACCTTGATTATTATTTATAAATGTAATGGTACATATCTGTGTGAACTGTACATCAGTGAACTAGGCATGTATATAGAGGGGGCGCCATCAGTTATAGATGTCAAACCAGGTAAGTTTACCTTGATTATTATTTATAAATATAATGGTACATATCTGTGTGAACTTTACATCAGTGAACTAGGCATGTATATAGAGGGGGCACCATCAGTTATAGATGTTAAACCAGGTAAGTTTACCTTGATTATTATTTATAAATATAATGGAACATATCTGTGTGAACTGTACATCAGTGAACTAGGCATGTATATAGAGGGGGCACCATCAGTTATAGATGTCAAACCAGGTAAGTTTACCTTGATTATTATTTATAAATATAATGGAACATATCTATGTGAACTGTACATCAGTGAACTAGGCATGTATATAGAGGGGGCACCATCAGTTATAGATGTTAAACCAGGTAAGTTTACCTTGATTATTATTTATAAATATAATGGAACATATCTGTGTGAACTGTACATCAGTGAACTAGGCATGTATATAGAGGGGGCACCATCAGTTATAGATGTTAAACCAGGTAAGTGGACTGCCATGCAAGTTTGAAAAGGCAATTTCTTCTACATTTATAATAGATTAATTAATAATTCAAAACATGCAGATTGATCTTACACTCCCTGCCTATTACTTTCAAGTCATAATTTTATAGAATAGTTTTGCAAAGGTGTATGAACCTATGGCAGTGGTTTTAGGTGCTGTCAGTCTTTCAATTTCAACACAATTGTGAAAGGGTTTAGAATTCAGCATGACAAGAGTTAACCCATTATCAAACAACACAATTTTAGACTGCTCGAAATTCAAAGATGTTGCAGACAACAATTTAAAATGAAAGAATTTTTCATTCTTTGGTATTTTTGTTTAGAAAATATTGTGGGAAATGAAGAAATTGCTTGTCACAAGCAATTTCTTCATTTTCCACAATGTTTTCCCAAGCCAATTTCTTGTGGGGAGTCAAAAAGAGTCACTGTGTGGTAATGGGTTAATATTTTCAACTCTGAAACAAATGAAGAAAAACTCTAAACAGCTATTATGCAAAGCATCAACTGCCTCCGTGTAAACCACATGATGATGGTATAATCACATGACTTTGTGAAGATGGTGGATTTGTTTGACACACAGGGGTGTTGTTTGGCTCACAAAATCAGCCGAGTCGTGACATATGGGTGCGATGATAATAATTATGAGCGAATGACCAGCCTGTACTTACGCATAACTCAATAATGTCATATCACTGCTTTTCTTCAAAAACCTTGTAACTGCAGCTTGTTTTAAGCTGCAGTTACAAGGTTTTTGTTGAAAAGCTATGATATATTGATGAATAAATATTCTGTAATTATTTTTTTTCAGGGCCTATAAATCAGTTTCCATCAGAATTGTGGTACTCGTCTGAGGAACGAGTGACAGCACTCAAAGGTGAAAAGATCTCATTCCAATGTATCTTCTCTGGAAAGTGAGTATCAAACATGGAAAATATGTTTCTCTTTATTTACCCATTACCATAGGCAAAAGTTTAGACAGGTACAAATTCAAAGATGTTGCAGACCACAATTTCAAGAACATGAAATTTTACATTTTTTGCTCTTTCTCGGTGGAAAGCATTGTGGGAAATGAAGAAATTGCTTCTCGAAAGCAATTTCTTCATTTTCCACAGTGTTTTCCAAAGCCTTGATCTTTCTCTTAATAAATGTGGGGAGTCATGTGACACAACAATTTCAGAAAAACTTCAATAAATATGTCAATTCTTGACCAATTTGAATTTGAATTTGGTTTGAAGCAAAGGTGTGACAACATCAGCAATTAGCTGTTTGTGGTAGATTAAAAAAATCAGCTGATATCATCAAAGTTATTGATGACCAATCAAAATTTTAACTAGTTGTGCATGTGACAATTGAAATTTAGATAATTCTAAGCGTTTTTCAGTTATCTCTCCTTGAATCATAATTTTGTCCAATTTCTGACAAGACCCCATTGGGTGTATATGCAGTGCTCAGCAAAGCTCTTGTTTCCCCTTTTCATCCTTATCTTCAAACATGTTCTAGTTATTAAATCAATTATAATTTAATCATATAGTCCACAAGACCTTTCTAATTGCACCAACCTAATATTTCATTGTTTGAGAAAGGGTTAAACAATCTAACATTTTATTAATTGCATCAATATATTTTTTCAGTCCAACTCCACAAATAACATGGGTCCGGATCGGAGGTCAGCAGCTTGATCCAAGTCGTATGGAGAAGAAATACCAGACACTTGTAATATACAACGTACAGTACCATGATAACGGAACATATGAATGTCGAGGAGAGAACTCCATTGTTACGCGTGCTCAGACTAAACGATTTAGACTGGATGTAGAATGTAGGTATCTACACGGGACCATTAACCTATTACCAGATGGCAAAATTTTAGACTGGTCCAAATTCAATGATGTTGCAGATGACAATTTCAAGTGAATGGAAATTTACATATTTTTTATTTGTCTTTGTAAAAAACATTGTGGAAAATGGAGAAATTGCTTGCCACAAGCAATTTCTTAATTTTTTACAATGTTTTCTAAAGCTCTTCTCTGGAATGGTGTCAAAAAGCATCAATGTGTGGGAATGGGTGAACACATCCACACATAATGATGCTTTTTGACACCACCGCAAGACATTGCAGAAAATAAAGCAATTGCTTGTGACAAGCAATTTCTTCATTTTCCACTATGTTTTCTACCCAGAAAGAGCAAATATTTGATTCTCTGTCTGTCCATCTGTATGTTTATCTGCAGTTTGCAAATGCAACTACTACATTTAAGGAGGGATTTAGAAAAAAAAATACAAATTGTTATTAGTCACCTTAACACTCACATATTGCCCGAGTTTTACTGGATTACGCTGTGTTGTGGAAAAGGGGGATTTAATGCATAAAGGCGGTGTATATTGGGTCTTTGGCTCTTTTGCTAGATTTTAAAAGGAATGCTTCTTTATAGACTTAACAATAGGATTTTTTTAAATTTTCAACATAACCTGTGCATGAATGACAAAATTTAGGATGGTCCAAATGAAATGGAGTTGCAAACAACATATATTGGTTTCAATTGTTACAGAAAATTTGATTTGAAGCACAGGAAATATCTAGAGAAAAGGAGAAATTACTAATTAAAAACATCTTCTTTTCTCTCAATGTTTTCAAACAGATTTCTAATAAAGACATCAAAACCAGGTCTGGTTTGGGAAAGGGTTAAATATTTGTCTAATAATTTCTATACATTGTAAGCACCAAATTAACTGCATAATTATGTGTTTCTATTGACTTAATTCTAGTGGACATTTAGGCTTCATATGTTTGATTTTTGTTTTGCAGCAAAACCAAGATGGCAGTCGAAGAAGACCAAGTTGAGGAAACAAGAAGTTGGTGTAGAAGAGACTGCCACGTTTACATGCAAAGCAGAGGGTCGACCTGAGCCAGATATACAGTGGTATATCAATGGAAAACCACTTGGAAGTAAGAATTTTATTCGCCAATTTTGGTGTATATCAAATATCAAATTTGTGCTCAGGACAAATGAATAAACAGCATGGGAAGGGCATGTAGGGAGGGGGTGGTTAACAGAATAAAAGATTCCAATGAGGAAAACAGCTCTTCGAAAATGCGAGCGCAAAAAATCTTGCTGAATCTTCAACATGATAAACAAGGCCAGTTACTGGAAAAAGAAGATATATAAATGTTGCTAAGAAACTGTAAAGTTTTTACCAACAAAATGTTTTCTAATATATACTTTATATTTTGTAGGTTTAGACAAGGAAAGTCGTAGAAGGTTGTCCAATAATCAGCTGACGTTTTTCAATGTTAGTCGGAATGATGCGCAGGTTATACAGTGTAACGCATCCAACAAACATGGATCTTTGTGGGCGGATGTTCCTCTCAGTATTCTAGGTATGTAATGGTTTCATCAGCCCCGTTTTTTTTTCTTTTGTACATCAATGTTTTGTTTAACTTTCTCTGTATGTTTTAACAAAGACAAGTTATACAGTGTAATGCCTCTAACAAACATGGGTCATTGTGGGCTGATGTTCCTCTCAGTATTCTAGGTATGTTGTGTCTTCATCAGTATTTTCTCCATGCTCATTAATGTTTTGCTAAGCTTTCTCTATATGTTATATCAAAGACAACCTATACATTTGTATTGCCTCTAACAAACATGGTCCTCAGTTTTCTTGTATTTTAAATGTACTCTAAATTCATTTTGTAATTTTAAATTACATTACAAGAAAGAATTGGATTGATTATAGTGTTATTTCAGAATAATTTAAAATAGACTAAGTACTGGTACTTTTTCCTAAATTATCACTCAATTTTGAGCCTGGATCTGGAAAAAGGGCCCTTGCAGCACTTTAAAATATCATATTTTGAGATCTGGCTGCACTTTAATGCAAACTAATCCATCATTAACTTACAGATACTGCAGCTCATAAAGAAGCTGTTGGAGAACAATATGGATCTGGATCAGACTGTGCATACCCACAGGCGGATCTGGAACCATGTTGTTCTCAAATGCAGAAAGAGACATTTTTTCCAACTCATTGCTCATTTATTTAACAGCATACAAACCAGAGATCAAGGCAAAGTTTACTGAGGTAAAGGTCGCGGCAGATAAAGATGCCCTTCTACCCTGCGAGATAGACGGAAAACCCACACCCAAAATTTTCTGGAACAGAGAGGGCCTTACGATGGAGGGGCCACGGTATCTCATGGATCCTACGGGGAATCTTACCATAAAGGTACTTGCTTCATTTCCCTAAATGTTTTAACCCTTTCCCAAAGGACAAAATTTTAGGGTGGTCCAATTTGAAAACTGCTGCTGACGACAAAAGAGATGTGGTTAAAGATTAGTGTATAATACAGCACGGAAAATATTGAGATAAAAGGAGAAACTGCTGGTTATCAGCAGTTTCTTCTTTTGTTTCAATGTTTTCCCAAGCCTTTTCTATCAGGGACGTCAAAACCAGGTCTTGTTTGGGAAAGGGTTAAAATAAGCAATGGAATACATAACATTAATCGCTAATAGTAAACCTTCACCCAAAATATTCAGGAACAGAGAAGGACTTGCTATGGAGGGAAAAGGATATCACATGGATTCTACAGTCAATCTTGCAATTAAGGTACTGGCTTCTTTTCCCATAATGTTTGAATTATTTCCTAAATTACATATTGATACAGGCAAGTAGCAAGCAATTTTATAGGGGGGGGGATTTAGCCCCTGTCTGGGCCAGTGTCTGATTTTTGAAGGGGCTTATTGGATTTTCCCTAAATTTTTAGGTATTTTTGGCCTACTTTGTGGGCTTATCCATCCCTAGCCGTAGAGGTATATTGGTTTCACTATATCTGTCGGTCGGCCAATCCATCTGTCCATAGACTTTTTCAGACTTGTTATGCAGAAAATAGATATGGCAAACTGAAGTCTAATGGAATAGGATGTATTTTAACATTGTTTAAAATGAATTCCTTGAAAGTTATGATACACACATGAACATTTTTTTTTTTCTTTCACAGAAAACCAAGCAGGAAGATTCAGGCAGATGGACTTGTTTTGCAGAAAACAGATATGGCAAACTGAACTCTAGTGGAATATTGATTGTGAGACGTAAGTAGAGTCTCTAAAATTAATTATTTAAGACTTTTTGTACCTACAGGTCTACTATACTTGCAATGGAGTGTTAAGCACCTGGTAAAAGTACTTGAAGTGCTGAAACCTTTCACAAAATAATCCTGAAATTCTCTCAAAATATTTCTAGTCATTTGCCCTTGGGCAAGTTGTCAGGGTTTTGTCATTTAAACATTGTGTCATAGAAAAAGGGAGTTTATTGATAAAAGTAGCATAAGCCTTGACTTTGGCGTACTTATTTACAATGATTTGATGTACAACAATTGATATGATAATTGAAATGATTCAATGACCAGTAAATTTTTTTTTAGAAATCACTGTATTATATAATGTATGCTACTTAGCTTCCAAAAATATCTTGACTACAGATTTAACCCATTACCAGACGACAAATTTTTAGACTGTTCCAATTTGAAAGGTGTTGCAGAGGCCAATTTAAAGTTCATGAAATTTTAAAAATCTTTCTATTTTGGGTTAGAAAACATTGTGGAAAATGAAGAAATTTCTTCATTTTTCACCAAGCCTTTTTTTTGAAGGAGTCAAAAGGGGTCACTGTGCAGTAATGGGTTAAATAAGTTGAAGGTAGAAGTTCATAGATATTGACAACAGGAAATAATTTTGTGACCCATACTATTTTCAGTTTCATTGCCAATTTGTATTCATGTCTTCTATTTTCTACCTTTTTTCTCAGGACGAACCAAGATATTACAGCCACCTTCTCCATCTATAAGATCTATCCAACAAGGTAACGGAACTCATCTAATGTGTGCTGCGGAAGCTGATCCAAAGGAAAAACTAACAATCACATGGCTGCATAATGGAGAAGTGGTCGATTTTGCTAAGAATCCAAACTGGGAGCTGGCTACAGACAATGGTTTAGTTATTAAGAATGCTTCTAGTAAGGAGACGGGGAATTATACTTGTGTGGCTTCTACAGATTTGGACTCAGTCACAGCTAGTGCTCAACTAAATGTATATGGTGAGTCTTTGTTGTTTTCATTTTTACTTCCATTTTTAGCGAGTTGGTACTTTATGTCAGGGGAGCTAATGTCACAGCCCTAGTGTCAGCGTCGTGTCTTCAAAAACTTTAACCTGGTCTATATCTCAGGCATTATTAGAGATACAGCCTTTATATTTCACATATGGATTCTTCCTGTCAAGACCTTTCATTTGGGACTATGACTTTTGACATAGTGACCTTGACCTTGGAGTTTGACCTACTTTTAAAAAGCTTTAACCTGGCCTTTATCTCATGCAATATTATTGATAGAGCCTTGATATTTCACATAAGGATAACTCCTGCCAACCCTTACCAAAATATTAGCCCTGCCGCAAACAGTTGCGGCAACTTCGCTGCAAATTTGCGGCGAATTCGCTACAAATATTTGCCGCAAATTTGCGGCCACTTCGTTTTTCGTATGCAAATTAGCTTTCTCGCAAACTATTTGCCGCGAAGTTGCTGCAAACTGTTGCTGCAAAGTTGCAGCGAAATGTTGCTGCAAAGTTGCCGCAAACTGGTCCAAATTCTTCTTGCAAACTTCCCGCAACTATTTGCCGCAAAGTTGCGGCCACTTCGTTTTTCGTATGCAAATTAGCTTTCTCGCAAACTATTTGCCGCAAAGTTGCTGCAAACTGTTGCTGCAAAGTTGCAGCGAACTGTTGCTGCAAAGTTGCTGCAAACTCGTCCAAATTCTTCTCGCGAACTTCCCGCAACTATTTGCCGCAAAGTTGCGGCCACTTCGTTTTTCGTATGCAAATTAGTTTTCTCGCAAACTATTTGCCGCAAAGTTGCAGCAAACCGTTGCTGCAACTTTCCAGCAAACTGGTTTGTTTATATTTCTTCCAATCTTCCTGCAAACAAGAAAGCTATTTGATTGGATGCAGAGTAAAATAGGTCACCTTTCATTCAACCAAATACTTCGATCTCACTAAAACCGGAAGAGGCTTTAAATGAAAGTAAGGCCTTGGAAAGCTTTTGATTACATTTGGTGATAGTGATCAGTTTCACATTTTCTTAAGAAACCTTGCTTTACCCTATCCCAAACAAGACCTGGTTTGGACGTCCCTACTAAATAAGGCTGGGGAAAACATTGAGACAAAAGAAGTAAATAGCACTGATAGCATTTTCTCCTTTTGCCTCAGTATTTTCTAAGCTATATACACAAATCCTTTCTTTTTCTATTTTGTTGTATGCCGCAACTTTCTAATTAATTAAATACCAATTCATTACAATCTTATCCGAAACTTTTAATTTCTTAAATTAACAGAAGTTAATGTAGATAACAGTTTTTAAAGAAGGCATATTTCTCGGATAAAAGTTATCTTTCTCAGCTCATTTTCACAAGCAAAACAAATAACATTCCTCACCAGGAAGAACAAGATTCTCAATAAACACTTTTAAGGTAGTCCACCCCTAATGAGATACGCGAGACATCGGCATTATTTGGGCTATGTCGAAAACATTTGGCCATGAAACTTTCCATCGCCGAATGTTCACAACCGAGCCTGAATAGCTTCGGATACGTAATAATGCCGCCAAAAAAACCCTGATGTTTTGTGAATCCCAAAATGGCCACATTACGGGTATTCTACCTTAAATCAATATCGGTTGTTGATGCATCAAGTCTATTAGGCTGACAATATTTTGTGTTCATCAAGTCTGTTTATTTGATTTTCGATGCGGCATGTTGTTAATTCTGTGTATCAAATCTTCAATCGATTTGTAGAAACGAATTCGCAGTCTGTTGTCCAAGAATCTTTCGTAGTTTATATTGTGCAGGTCCTTCTTCTCCGAATTCTGTATCTCTTATTTACACTGTAGATTTTTCTAACACTTTGATATTCATTCTATTGGGCAATAATATAGCACATTCACTAAAACACTCCGGCAATACATTGCTGCCCTGTTACACTTTACACTTATAGGGCATTACTACAGCCCATATTTACACCAAGCTGTTTCACAAGTGGACACAGGCGGTCAACTGGTCTCTTCAGAGTTTTGTTGATTGGTATATATAGATCTCGGTCCCCATGTAAGTTTCTTATCTGTGCTAGGTCTACATGATCCAACCAATTTTCCGCTTGTTCAGGTCGTACATTTAAATCAATCACCATTATGATGTCCCCAATAGCAAAGTTTTAGTAACAAGCATTTGATTGACCATTAGAAGTAGATGAAGCTAAATTTTTTTGTAACTTCTTACAAAACTTGTCTGTACATGTACATGTGATTAAAGGTAAATATTAGTCCAGACTGTCCATACTTTAGATGTACATTGATGTTCAACACTTCAGTTTAACTTTAAGTATTTTAGAAGAGCTGACGGACAGTTACTTGTCAAAGTTGTTTAAATTTCAACGACGTTTTTCTGATCTTTCATGTCAAAATTGGACTTCTCTGTTGCTGTACGTAGTAGCCAACAGTCTTCATATCTCCAGCATTGTAAGGTTCTGTTTACCCTGGAAATAAACAAAAACAGACTTGTAACAGGGCTAGAATTTCCCTAAAAAAATGACTCGCAATATTTTGCTAGTGGCCTTTGAAACCACTAGCAAAAAGGCAAAATCACTCGCAAACATATATTATTAAGGTTTTCATATTGAAAAATAAAAGCTAATATGGTGCATAATTCAAAGGATGTTTCCAAAAACCACTACAGTTACTCAATATTGGGTAGTTGTATTGTAAGCCTTTTCAGGCTGCATCAATAAAACTTCCGGTGGGGAACATTTTTCCACTAGCCAAAAAAGTCTAGTGTCAGATAGAATCACAAGCAATTTTTAATTTTTACTAGCAAATTGCCAGTATGCTAGTGGAAATTCGAGCCCTGTGTAAGGTTTAAATTGTGAACAAAAACATTTTTCTCATAATGTGGGGCATTTGTAAACATTGATTTAAACAAGAGGACCATGCTGGTCCTATATCGCTCACCTGAACCTAAATGATATGAGCAACACTTTTGTTCAATTCAATTAATTTTTATTACTTTAAGACTGAAAAAGAACTTATGGTCAATAGGTTGTGAAAATCTAACTCATCCGAAATCTACATTATGGTGCCAAACATTGTACAGGGCTCCAGATAAGAGGGGGTGGTGACTTTGCAAACTGCAATAATGCTGTCAGTGATCATCAAACCCTATGTTGTAGGTACTCATTTGTATCGTCTCGTCGAGACGATTCAAATGAGTACCCACAACATAGGATTTGAATTTGAAAAAAAAAAACAAGAGATGTTTGTAAAACATATATGCCCCCTCAAGGGCCTACATTTGATGTAGGTCAAAGTCCAAGGTCAAGTTAACAAGGTCCAAGGTCATGGTCAAATATGAAAGGTCTTGGTAGGAGGTGTCTATGTGTGAAATATCAAGGCTGTATATGTAAAAGTAAAATGAAACATAGGCCAGGTTAAAGTTTTTAAAAGTAGCCCAAATGCCAAGGTCAAGTTTATGGTCAAATGTGAAAGGTCTTGGTTGGAGGTGTCCATGTGTGAAATACCAAGGCTGTAGGTGTAAAAGGACATGATATATATGCCTGGTTTCAGTCTTTTTAAAAGTAGGTCAAAGTCCAAGGTCAAGGTTGCAATATTCAAGGTCATGGTCAAATGTGGTAGGTCTTGGTAGGAGGTAGCTATGTGTGAAATATAAAGGATGTAGATGTAATAGGACATAAGATAAAGGCTAGGTTAAAGATTTCTAAAAGTATGTAATAATCAAAGGTCAAGGTCACACAGGCCAAGGTCATGGTCAAATGTGAAATGTCTTGGTAGGAGGTGTCCATGTGTAAAATATCGAGACTGTATAGGTAACAGGACATGAGAAATATGTCTAGTTTAAGTTTTTTAAAAGTAAGACAAACTCCAAGGTCAAGGTCATGGTCAAAAGTGAAATGTCTTGAATGGAAATGACGATGTGTGAAATATCAAGGCTGTATGTGTAAAATGACATGAAATATAGGCCAGGTTAATGTATTGTAAAAGTAGGTCAAACACCAATGTCAAGGTCACAAGGTTCAAGGTCATGGTCAAATGTGAAAGGTCTTGGTCGTAAGTGTCCATGTGTAAAATATCAAGGCTGTATGTGTAAAAGGACATGAAAAATATAGGCCAAGTTTATTTTTTTTAAAGTAGGTCAAACTCCAAGGTCAAGGTCCATGGTCATGGTCAAATGTGAAAGATCTTGGTAGGATGTGTCCATGAGTGAAATATCAAAGCTGTATGTGTAATAGCACATGAGATATAGGCCAAGTTTATTTTTTTTAAAAGTAGGTCAAACTCCAAGGTCAAAGGTCATGGTCAAAAGTGAAATGTCTTGGCTGGAAGTGACCTTGTGTGAAATATCAAGGCTGTATGTGTAAAAGGACATGAAATATAGGCCAGGTTAATGTATTATAAAAGTAGGTCAAACACCAAGGTCAAGGTCACAAGGTCCAAGGTCATGGTTAAATGTGAAAGGTCTTCGTCGTAGGTGTCCATGTGTCAAATATCAAGGCTGTATGTGTAAAAGGACATGATATATATATCTGCTAGGTTAAATTTTTTTTTTAAATAGGTCAAAGTCCAAGGTCAAGGTCACAAGGTTATGGTCAAATGTGAAAGGTCTTGGTAGGATGTGTCCATCAGTGATATATCAAGGCTGTATGTGTAATAGCACATGAGATATAGGCCCAGTTTATTCTTTTAAAAGTAGGTCAAACTCCAAGGTCAGGGTCACAAGGTCCAATGTCATAGTCATATGTGATAGGTCTTGGTCGGAGGTTTCCATGTGTCAAACATCAAGGCTGTATGTGTAAAAGGACATGATACATCGGCAAGGTTAAAGTTTTTAAAAAGTAGGTCAAACACCAAGGTCAAAGTCCAAGGTCATGGTTAATTGTGAAAGGTCTTGGTAGGAGGTGTCCATGTGTGAAATATCAAGGCTGTATGTGTAATAGGTCATGAGATATAAGCCCAGTTTAATTTTTTTAAAATAGGTCAAACTCCAAGGTCAAGGTCACAAGGTCCAAGGTCATGGTCAAATGTGAACGATGTTGATAAGATGTATCTATGTGTGAGATATCAAGGCTGTATGTGTAAAAAGACATGAGATATAGGCAAGGTTAAGAATTAAGTGTAAAAATCAACAAAGGGCAATAACTCCAAGAATTTGATCGGCAAGGTTATGATTCTTGTGCACTGCACCTCTCCATAATGAAATCTATCCACCTGTAAAGTTTCATGATTCTACCTTACATACTTTTTGAGTTGTGCTCTAGACAAGAATCAAGTTATAAAATCAACAAAGGGCAATAACTCAAAAATTTGATCGGCAGAGTTACAGTTCTTGTGCACTGCACCTCTCCATAATGAGATCTATCCACCTGTAAAGTTTCATGATTCTCATACCTGTCAACTTTTGGAAATTTCAAAGAGTGAGATTGCGCGAGACGACATTTAAATGAGGAGTTTTTGCGGGTATTTTTCGCGCGGGGTGATTTAACCTCAATTTTTAGGAGTGAGATTTTTTTGCAGTGTTTCTTCAACTTGAGTCTTTAAACAATGACAGTAGGCCTAGCTTGTTCTCTTGGTCTTATATTTATCATTTTAGAATAATTAAATAGCAAAGTTCATAAACGATAATTATTGTGGGAAACTAGACATCCTTTGTTCCAAACAATTCTCACCAACCAATTTGTTCAAACTTTATCTCTAACTTTCTGTTATCGTTTTTTTTTGTTTTTTTTTTTTTGTTAATTCTTCTGTAGCCTGTTCACAGTTTGGCAATTGCCAAGTTCCTTCCCTTTTTTAAATTTTCTTTTGGTCTGGTAAATGATGCGAAATAATGCCTGTGCGACCATATCGCGGTTATTTTGCATATCAGAAAACCAATAGAAGTGCAATATAGATGAATATAAGGTAAACCGCAAAACATAATGGGGCGAAACAACCTACGAGTGCGAAATACCGATTTTCTGGAATGTACAGAATCTTATCGAATCGGTGGCCCACAATCGATCTGATATTCTAGGTGAAGGCTGTTATACTAGTTGATCATCATCCATTAAATCTTGTTAAATGATAGAATTGCGAAGATAAACTTGATAATCAAAGTTTGTTTACAACTGAATGGGCATGCACTAATTGTCATCTACAGATTATCAGAAAACTGCCCCCTGGATAACATATCGCACATTTTGATTGGTTGATTTGTCTATATTAGCCACGCCTTACACTTACCTCATTTGTAATAAGTCGATTTCCGAGATCGTCGAGTTAACGCATCCGCGCGTTTTGATTGTCAATCAAGGAAGGTGATGACAATATACAAGATAATCGCTAATTGAGCTAATTGAGTAAGGGTGCAATTTCACAATGATAAACAATAATGGCAGACGGAAATTGCAAGCGTGTGATTGCTGGAAAATCGTGTTTTTTAGCGATGTTAGACCATTCGTGCGTGTGATGAACTCCTGCACTTGAAATCGTGTTAGTCACGATTTTTTCGTGAAAGTTGACAGGTATGATGATTCTACCTTGCATACTTTTCGAGTTATGCTCCAGACAAGGTTTGGTCTACGGACAGACCGACCGACTGACTGACCGACCTACCTACCGACACTTGCAAAACAATATACCCCCTTTTTCTTCGAAAGGGGGCATAACAATTACATGACTAGAATATTTATAAAAGACGTAGATGCTTGATTGCCATGTGCTTTGGCAAGGGAGAAAACTCTTGCACTACATGTACGTTAAACTTGAACAACAAATCTGCGGAATCTTTTGTAAATTAGGCTGTCGCCTATGATCAAAGTGCGCAATATACTTATACAGGCATTGTTGTACATTATATGACATCAACAGAGTTATTTGTTACGTTTGTCGTTTACAAACAGAATAATTCTCTTTGGGTGCGTTCCATTGGCTGTTCAGAGTGTGCCGAACAGTCCGGTACTCAATGGAATGACACAGAACAATGTCCGGAACATGTTCTGCTTGTTCACGGAGAAAAGGTGGTGCAAGCAGAACAGTGACATCACCAGCATGGTTACTTTCGATTTCAACTGCGCCGTGTTGAAATAAATTAATGTTTCTAATCAAACCATGTAAGAAAAATCAAATTATTTCAGCAAAAATAAGAAAAATATCAATTTTAAGAGACCATAAATGACAAATAAACGACAAACAGCAGGTGGTCAAGGTTTATTTTTAGATCGGCCTGCAGAGTTTTGTCTGCGTTTTAGACAATCCCCCACGTGTTCTGTTCCGTGAGCATTCCATTCGGCTTGAGTTGGACAGAACAGGGAACCCCTATTTTCTAGGAAGTGTTTTTGGGGGCTGCCGCCCCCACACCCCCGCTTTATTTTATTTTGAAATTAATTAAGGGGGCTGCTGCCCCCCACACCCCCACTTATTTCTTCTTTATTGATGAAAAAATACTCTATTTTGTCACTTTACTGACGGCCATTTAGTTTGGGGACCGGCTAACTAGAAACTTCCCCCTTTGTGTACCAGCGTGGTATCGATTCAACTGCGAATATCTTCGCCTATACCAAATGTCATGCTGTCAGACTAAATATGCATAAACAACAATGTTTTATACCTCGATTCTCGACCAAGCTGTTGAAAATAACACGTTATTTGATGAATTAAACTGACTTTTCGATCTTCTAGTTAAAATCGTTCGTTGAAATGTCTGAAATGTGTTTGAAAATATTCGTTTGCGCATGCTCAATTTAGACTGGATTTATTCATTTAGTAGACTAGATGCCCCACAGTCTGGGAGAAAAACGATTTGTAGTGTAAGCATGACGCGAAGCTTACAATTAAGGCATGAAAAGGGCATGATTCTATTTTTATTTCACAAAACAATACCATAAAAACAGATATTACAAATAAATGAATATATACCTCCCTCCCCCCCCCCAAAAAAAATAATAAAAAATAAAAAAAAAATGGGGATATTCAGTTTATTCAAACAAGACCCAATATTGACATAGGGTATATATATTTAAGAGTGAAATGCTGATAAACAACATTATCATCTGACCTTAACAAAGTAATTATTTTCTGTGACATGGCATACAAAAAACATATTCTTATTAATATTCTATTTCTCCCCTGCACTAGCAGTAGAAACGACGGTGGGGGCGGCTAGAATGGGCTAAGCCCCTCCCCAAAGTTGCCCAAAAATGCCGAAAATTTCTTTTTAAATACACTTAAAATTTAGGATAAATCTAATTTTACCCCTCCGATATCTAGTCACTGGCTCTGACAGGGGCCAGATTCTCCTTCCTTATGAAAATCGCTTCCTATGGACTTGACAGGCCCGTAGGAACAGGGGGGGGGGGGCTAAGCCCCCAATGTTGGCCAAAAATGCCGAATTTTCCTTATTTCACACTGAAAATTCAGGGAAAATCCAAATCAGCCCGCCTACGAATATTCAGACACTTGGGCTTTAGCCCACCACCCAATATTAAATTGCTTCCTACGGGCCTGGGGCCTGTGTAACATTATGCCATTTGGGAAGGGTACAAAGGCTTTGCACAAATATATGCATGCATGTTTGTGTAAAAAATGTGCACACATGTACATGTAACATGTACATGTGTGCACATTATGATGTACACTGATTAAAGGGACATTTCATCCTCATTTTGATTTTTTAAAGTATGTCTTGATGCCAAGATTGATTTTTCTAATGGGTATAAATGGTATCATTTTTTTGAAGTTGTTGATGATAGGCGATAAACACGCCTTCAAAGTTGAGACAGAAACGACAAATTCTATATACATCTGAACTGTTGTGGACAACAATTTGTTTAATTTTAACACAAACATATATATATTTCTCGTAAACGGCGCAATATTTTGGATTGAAATTTTCAGAATTTTCGTAAGAAAATATGCTCTTTATAATAAAAATGAAAGTGAAATTTATGAGAAAAAATTCTGAAATGTCACTTTAAAAAACAGTTAAATGACTGAGCTTATATGACTCTGTAGATGAGTTATTTGGCAACTAAAATAATTATTGGATAAATTCAGAAATTGGAAACCGATTTGATTTATTGGGGTTTTACGCCGTTTTCAACTTCTATGGTCATATCGCGGCGGCTGGAGCACCTAACCGTGGGTTCCTGGTATTTCTCGCACCAGTACAACCACAATATCCAAACCGAGCCTCCAGCTGCTCTCTCACATAAATGATTCACACCCATTGGTGAGAGACAAATGACTTTGGTCAAATGTCAGAATGGATACTGGCCGAGCCGGAGTTCGAACTCGCGACACCTGAGTTGACAGACTACGACGTAACCGACTGAGCTATTAGGGCTCGGCAAATTGGAAACCGAACTCTTAGTACCTTAATTATCTAGTTTGCTCTGTCGTATCATGAATTTGTTAGATTATCATCCATTCTAAATAACAAACTTGTCAACGTGAAATTTAAGCATGGACATTCTACACTTATATTTGGCAGTGTACACATACCCCGGACTAAATGAAGATAATTTATAGATATACACTGAAAACAAAATGAAGTCAGTCTTTATGTATTGGTTCAGAATTTTGAGTCTATCCATGTTTCAATATGTATATCGTCATAGTAAATGCAAAACCTCGTATCTCATTTTTGGAAAATTTTAAAGGGGAGGGAAAATGTGTAATAACTTTTCCCAAACTGAAATGTTTTACTTGAAATTTGGACATATTGTTCGTAATTAAAGTATCATTGATACTGATCGGTAAAATTATCTCAAAACCTGCGAGAATTGTCTAAATGGACACACGAGTTTGTACTTGGAAAATCGCAAGAATCGACGCACGAGGTTTTGCATTTACACCGACGATATGCAAGAATTTTACAGGTATTTAAAGCTCCTTGAATGAGCACTGGACAAGTTTAATTTCCTGCAAATTTCTTGCAAACTGCATGATATTCAATAATGTTCAAGATAGGCTTCTTGCAAAGTTCCTGCAAACTACATGTAAAATATTTGATGGATGACTTTCCTGCGAAGTTCCGACAAACTTTCTTATTTCTGGCAAACTTGTCGCAAACTGAAACGTGTTTGCCAGAAGATTGCAGGAAGGTTGCAGCTAGCGGCAAACATCGGCGAAGTTCCGGCAAACCCTTCTAGCGAACTAATTTGTTTGCAGCAAATTCGCGGCGAATTTGCTGCAAATTTGCAGCAAAGTTTTCATTTCTGTAAGGGAAGACCTTTCATTTGAGACAATTACCCTTGACCTTGTGATCTTGACCTTGGACTTTGACCTACTTTTAAAAAAATCAAGTTGTTTTTAGCGAGCCGGGACTTTATATCCGGGGAGCTAATGTCACAGCCCTAGTGTTGGCGTCGGCGTCAGCGTCACGTCTTCAAAAACTTTAACCTGGTTTATATCTCAGGCACTATTTGAGATACAGCCTTGATACTTCACACATGGATATCTCCTGCCAAGACCTTTCATTTGGGACCATGACCCTTGACCTAGTGACCTTGACCTTGGAGTTTGACCTACTTTTAAAAAGCTTTAACCTGGCCTATATCTCGGCCATTTTTACAGATACAGCCTTGATACTTCACACATGGATACCTCTTACCAAGACCTTTAATTTGGGACCATGAACTTTGACCTAGTGACCTTGACCTTGGAGTTTGACCTACTTTTCAAAAACTTTAACCTGACCTATATCTCATGCACTTTTATAGATAGAGCCTTGATATTTCACATATGGATACTTCGCACCATGACCTTGACCTTGAGACCATGACCTTTGACCCAATGACCTTGACCTTTGACTTTGGACTCTTTTTTTGTGACAAGCTCTCGTATAGGCGAGCTATGTTGTCCGCGGACAACTCTTGTTGTGACAAGCTCCTGTATAGGCGAG
Organism: Fragum sueziense; assembly: GCA_963680895.1. Classification (NCBI taxonomy): domain Eukaryota; kingdom Metazoa; phylum Mollusca; class Bivalvia; order Cardiida; family Cardiidae; genus Fragum; species Fragum sueziense. The sequence goes on from OY804597.1 coordinate 39,367,324, forward strand.
CTACGGTGTCTGCGAACAACTGTTGTTCTTTACTGACCATAAAATTTTACAAAGAACCTTGGTTACAGATAATTGTTCAGTTATTAAGGTATTCCATCCATCATTAGATACCAAACACTTTGTGCATCATGTAACATAATCCTTGGCAACAGAAATTGACACGGGTATCCCATTGTCAATTTCCGTTGCCATGCATGACATCACGAAATTCATGCAGGTATCACTAGTAGATTTCCATTGCCACGAACGACACTCAAAGATGCACAAAATGTTGCAAAAATATGAAAAATCAGTATTTTGGGCCAATTTGGGGGGGGGGGGGGCTTAGCCTCCTAGCCCCCTGTTTCTACAGGCCTGATTGATAGATTTACTTCCTATTTTAATTCTCTTCCAATTACAGCACCTCCCGATCCCCCAACAGATGTGACAGTATCCAACTGTGATGACAGAAAGGTTCAAATATCATGGAAGCCTGGCTTTGACGTCCCTAATAAAATTGGCTTGGGAAATTATTGAGGCAAATGAAGAAAATGCTGATAATCAGCATTTTCTCCTTTTGCCTCAATAATTTCCATGCTTTGAAATTTACATTTACATTGATTTTGTCATCTGCAGCAGCTTTCAAATTGGAACATTAAAAATGTTGCCGTCTGGTAATGGGTTAAAATGTACTTAGCTTTTGAAAGATTGTTCTTATTTTGATTTTTTCAATATTCACATTTTTTCTCGTTACAGCCCCTCCGGACCCTCCTACCGATGTGAAGGTATCTGACTGTGATGACAGAAAGGCCCAAATATCATGGAAGCCTGGCTTTGATAACTTTTTGGCCATCAAGGAATACCGTGTGGAGTTACACCATTCATTTGATGACATGTGGAGACTTGGCACTGTGGTAAAAGGAGCACAGAAAACAGAAGCATCTGTCACTCTCTCACCATTTGCAAATTATACTTTCAGGTAATCATTATATACAAACTTTTGGCTATTCTATATGAAAGCAAATATTTCATCATTGTTTCATAAATGACTGACTACCCTCAGCAATAATTCAGCAAAGCTAACAAGCTGGCATGTTGCCATTCTGCTATAAGTCAGTGAATCGAGACATGTCAGCATTCTGCTCTAAGTCAGTGAAGCGAGACATGTCGGCATTCAGCTATAAGTCGACAATCCAGCATTCAGCTAAGGCAACATGGCGTCATGCATGCATTCTGCTATAATGTTGGTAAGAAAAGTTTCCTTATATGCACTTCTATAGTTTTGAGCAGACACATCTTATTTTGTATATTGCAATTTGCTGTATCTTGATATAAACACACTGCTTCTGTTTACAGAGTTATTGCTGTGAATCAGAAGGGCCCCAGTGTACCAAGTGTAGTGAGTGTGGAGGGATGTGATACGAAGAGTGCTCGTCCGGACAGCCATCCTAAAGGTGTACACTCGTTAATTTGTGTATCCTCAGTGTTACTGCAAAACCTCATAACTCCAGCTTGATTAAAGCTGGAGTTACAAGGTTCTGCAATAACACAGACAATATTTTGTGTATTTCTGTATTCTTATGGAAACACACTGCTTCTTTCTACAGAGTTATAGCTGTGAACCAGAAGGGCCCCAGTGTACCGAGTGTAG